>PVIW01002886.1:0-193651 GCA_004026585.1 Noctilio leporinus | reverse complement strand
GAAATTGAAAAGTTTCTGTTCAGCTCAAGAAAATATCAGCAAAATTCAAAGGGAACCAACTGTATGGGAAAACATAATTGCCAATGATACCTCAGACAAGGGTCTGATCTCCAAAATATATAAAGAACTAATGTGACTCAACACCAGGGAGACAGACAGCCCAATTAAAAAATGGGCAAAGGACCTGAACAGACAACTCCCTGAGGAAGATATACAAAGGGCCCAGAGGCATATGAAAGAATGCTCAACATCGCTAGTCATCAGAGAGATGCAAATTAAAACCACAATAAGATATCACCTCACACCTGTCAGAATGGCAATCATCAACAAATCAACAAACAACAAGTGTTGGCAAGGATGCAGGGCAAAGGGAACCCTCATACACTGTTGGCGGGAATGTAGGCTGGTGCAGCCACTGTGGAAAACAGTATGGGGTTTCCTTAAAAAACTAAAAATGGAACTGCCTTTTGATCCAGCAATTCCACTACTTGGACTATACCCAAAGAATCCTCAAACACCAATTCATAAGAACCTATGCACACCTATGTTCATAGCAGCACTATTTACAATAGCCAAGTGCTGGAAACAGCCTAAGTGCCCATCAGTGGATGATTGGATCAAAAAATTTTGGTGCATTTACATAATGGAATTCTATGTAGCAGAAAGAAAGAAGGAACTTGTACCCTTTGCAACAACATGGATGGAACTGGAAAGTATTATGCTTAGTGAAATAAGCCAGTCAGTGAAGGACAAATATCATATGATCTCACCCATTACTGGACAATCATGAACAAAACTAACAACAAGCAAAACAGAACCAAATATATGAAAACAGTGAATAGGCCTTCAGTGGTCAGGGGAAAAGGGGTTGGGGGGAGGTGGGTGGCAGAGGCAGGGAAGGGGAGCAGCTTAGACAAGAACCTAGTATAAAGGAACCATGGACATGGACAACAGGTGGGATTGACTTTGGGGGGAATGGGTAGGTGGAGAGGGGGACAGAGGGGAGCAAAAAGGGGATGGATGTAATACAACAACAATAAAAAATTTTAAAATATATATTTTTTAATTTAAGATAAAGATATTCATATTAGATCTTTAGATCCTATACATTTGTACAACTAAATCTTGAAATGATCATGAGACTCAGCCTGTTAGTAAAATCTACCTGTGAATCTTTTCAAAATATTGATTGGGAATCCTTACATAATATACATAGTCAACTACTAAATTAGAGGAACATTAATTTTTACCTTCCATGGTTAAATTGTCTTTCATACATTCCAATTCTGTGTGGGTAAATTCTTTTATAATCTTTTTTTCTTTAAGAAGCTGAGAATATTTTTCAAAGAAAACTGAAAAAGAAAAGAACATTCATTTTCCTGGTAGTATTATGATTTTACTTTTTATTGTTACTCTCTTGCATTCTTGATAGAAACAAAATTTATAAATGCCAATTACTTCAGTAGAAAGATCCTCACTGTCAGAATATAGAGGCAGCTAAAATACACACCTGGACTTTGGTCAGAACTGCAACAGGATATGTTGATTAAGCTAGCCCGCTCCTATGGTTATGATAATTAAACTACCCAGCTCCTATGGATGGGTTGATGAAACTAGCTGAACCCACCCTAAATGTGTAACTGAAAGTATAAATACCCTGCCCTCTAAAGTATTGATGAAAATGACTTCTCTAAGAGTCACTTCCCTTACTGCTTCCCATTTTCCCTAATCCACTTTCCCTTTTTCCAATGAACTCATGGTTTACGTACAGAGCAGTCAGTAAGACTGATTTACACTGACTGTGGGAAAGATTTTCTGTCAATCTACATTCAATATAATCCCAATACTACTGATTATGAAATTAGAGATTTCTCCAGGTAGAGCTACAAAATCAGTAGTGGAAAAAGGATATGACAGTTCCACTATTATGAATCAAAGGGATTTACCCATTTTCTCCTTCAATACTAAATGTATGATCTGATCCACACAAAGGCTAAATCTTGGAGGAGGAGAAATAGAGAAAAATATGGCTTCTGCTTCCACCACTGTAGGAAAACCACCCTTATTATAGTTATCAGTAATATCCTTCTTCTTCTTAGTTTTCTTGCTATTAATTACCTCCTGCAAAAGATGACCCCAGTTCTTTCCACACCTTAACTCCTGGTTTCAGCCAGGACCACTGAGCCCCATTCAGGTTGTCAAATCACTAAATCATGGGTTAAATAAATAGCTGTTGTTTTCATCCACTAAGTATTAGATTGGCTTATTAAGCAGTAGAAGATAATTGATACAATAACCTTCAGGGTAAAAATTCATCCTTGTGAGAATTGTACACAACAATTGTACACAACTTTTCATAGTCTGAGATCAACCTCTTTCTCTCACCTACTTCATTTCTCACAGTTCACTTAGCACCATACGTGTATGTTCCAGTCTTTTATTCTTATTTCCTTCATATATTCCCATGTTCTCTAACACCTCTATGTCACCTTGTTCAGGAAGTCTATTTCAGCCTCCTGTGCTTCTTATCTGTACAATACTACCATACAATGTTGTAACCCCTGGTTCACATGACCAGTCACTACTGTTCTCTAAACTTCTTGAGACAAATGGCTATGGCTGGGACTCTGCCCAACACAGCCTCTGACATAAAGTAAATGGCTATCCTTGCTTATTGAATAACCAAATTAATGAATAAAATATCTACCCAAATATATACCAGTTTTTATGCGTTTTAACAATTAAGTAAATTTTTCTTTATTTATCCTTATTGAAGGATATGTGTATTAATTATTTTTGAGAGAGAAACATTAATCAATTGCCTCCCATGTATGCCCCAACCAGGGATCAAGTCTACAACCTAGGTATGTGCCCTGACTGGGAATCAAACCTGCAACATTTTGGTGCATGGAATTATGCTCCAATAGCCAGGGCTTTGATAAATTCTTAAAACCGAAGACCAGGGCTTTGATAAATACTTAAAAGCAGACATGCAGAAATCTACCTGTTTGCCAAATTACCTTTTAGGTCTCATGTCTTGGGCAGGGCTAAAATAATTGAGGTGAAATTTACATTGGGAACTCTGGTATATTTCTTCCCATTTTTTCACTCACCTGTCATCCCAAAATATGTATTGGTGTACTCAAAAAGTTCTGACCTCACCCTGGCTGGTGTGGCTCAGTGGATTGGCACCGGCCTGTGAACCCAAAGGTCACTGGTTCGATTCCCCAGCAAGGGCACATAACCAGGTTGCAAGCCAGGTCTCCAGCCAGGTCCTTAGCTGGAGGCAGGTGAAAGGCAACCAGACATTGCTGCTTCTCTCCCTTTCTTCCTCCCTCCCTTCCCTTCTCTCTGAGAATGATGAATAAAATCTTAAAAAAAAAAAAAAAGTTCTGGCCTTATAAACACCAAGAAAATCTAAATTTGTCCTTGCACAACTATCTTGTGCAAAAATGGTGCTTTACAGATTTCATTTTACAACAAAAACACATGGATACACATATACTCTTCAAAGTCTACAGAGTGAATGTCATTGTTTTTTGTAAAAAAACAAAACAAACAAACAAAAAACTAAAATCAAATAAAAAATGTTTCCAAAGGATTTTCATTAATTATGTCACCCTCCTCACACCCTGGAGAAGACTTTACCCCTAGATTTTTGGATAAACCCATTGTTAAATATATGAAGGTGGACATTTCTTATGGTTTCATTTGGATACTTACTGATAAAAGCAATAAAAAATGAGGTTGCCGATAACAGCAGAAGCATCAGCAATGAGGGGATGAGTACCTTGGGAAAACCAAAGTTATTTTTGTGAGAGCTGGTCTTCTTTTTGGGAGCTAAAGGAAAAATAAAATTAGTTTCTTTCTTTTTAATTATGTTTTATTGATTATTGTATTAGAGTTATTCCAATTTTCCTCTCTTCCCATCTCCACCCAGCACCCCCACTCCTTCAGGCAATCCCCATACCATTATTATTCATGCCCATGGGTCATACGTGTAAGTTCTTTGGTTACTCCATTTCTTATTCTGTACCTTACATTCCCATAGCTATTCCGTAACTACCTATTTGTATTTTTTTATTATTTTTTTTATTCATCATTTTTAGAGAGAAGGGTAGGGAGAGAGGAAGAAAGGGAGAGAAACATCAATGTCTGGTTGCCTTTCACCTGCCTCCAGCTAAGGACCTGGCTGGAGACCTGGCTTGCAACCTGATTATGTGCCCTAACTGGGAATTGAACCAGCAACCTTTAGGTTCATAGGCTGGCGCCTTAACCACTGAACCACCAGCCAAGGCTATTTGTACTTTTTAATTCCCTTACCTCTTCACTTATTCCCCCTCTTCTTCTTATTTGGCAACCATCAAAATGCTCTCTGTATCCATCATTATATTTTTGTTTGTCTTGTTTGCTTAGTTAGTTTTTTTAGATGCAATTATTGATAGATATGTATTTTTGTCCTTACATTGTTCACAATTTTGATTTTCCTTTTCTTAAATAAGTCCCTTCGGCATTTCATATGATAATGATTTGGTGATGATGGTTTCTTTTAGTTTTTTCTTGTCTGGAAAGCTCTTTATCTGCCCTTTGATTCTAAATAGTAGTTTTACTGATTAGCGGTCTTTGCTAACGATTCCTGCTTTTCAGCATTTTGGCTATTTCTTGCCTATCCTTCCTAGCCTACAAAATTTCTTTTGAGAAATCAGCTGCCAGTCCTATGGGGACTCCCCTCTAGGCAACTGCTTTTCTCTTGCTACTTTTAAGATTCTTTCTTTATCTTTAATCTTTGGCATTTTAATTAGGAGTCTTGGTGTGAGTCTCTTTGTATCTACTTGTTTAGGACTCTTTGTGCTTCCTGGAGTTGCATGTCTATTTCCTTCACCAAATTAGGGAAGTTGCCTTTCACTAATTTTTCAAATAGATTTCCAATTTCTTGCTGTTTCTCTCCTCTTTCTGGCTCCCCTATGATGCAAATGTTGGACCTCTTGAAGTTGTCTCACACGCTGCTTACACTATCTTCATTTTTGGGAAACTTTTTTCTTCTTGTTGTTCTGATTGCTTGTGTTTTGCTTCCTTATATTCCAAATCCTTGATTTGATTCTCAGCTTCTTCCACTCTTGTGTTGTTTCTCTGTAAATTGTTCTTTATTTCAATTAGTGTAGCCTTCATTTCTGGATCTTTTTTATGCAGTTGAGATCCTTACTAGCTTCCTTGAGCATCTTTACAGCTAGTGTTTCCAACCCTGCATCTGAGAGATTGCTTTTCTCCATTTTGTTTAGTTCTTTTTTCTGTAGTTTTGATCTGTTCTTTCATTTGGGTCATGTTTCTTTGTCTCCTCATTTTGGCAGCCTCCTTGTGTCTGTTTCTATGTATTAGGTAGAGCTGCTATGACTCTGTCTTGGTAGTATGGCCTAATGTAGTAGGTGTTCTGTAGGGTCCGGTGACACAGCTTCCTCTATCACCTAAGCTGGGTACTGGAGGTAAGCCCTTTGTAGGGGGTGAGTACACTCTCCTCTTGTAGTTGAGCTTTGATTGCTGTTAACAGGTCAGTGGGAGGGATTTAGCCAGGTCAGTAAGGACTGGCTGTGACCACTGACCACCAACCTCTGCCTTTTGTGGAAGATCAGCTGTGCAGGGGCATGGTAGTGGTGCTCTGATATGGTCTGTAGGTGTCCTCTTGTATGTGCAGGCTCTGGGGTTTCCTGGGTGGTGCAGGCCAAGGTCAGCCCCTAAATGTGTTCTCCCCAGGGCCACCTTGCATGAGCTATAAAGCAACCTGAGATGGCCTTTACCTGTGCTGGGTTTGGAGATCCCCAGGTGATGCCAAACTGTGAATCTAGGCAGGCTGCTCCAAAACCTGGGGCCACTTAGCTATTGTTTGTTTGACAGGATTTAAGAAGTTGTATAGCAAGAGCCAAAACCAGCCATTCATACAGAAATGTTATGGTGGACAGGTTGGGTGGGATGAAGTCTCAGGGGATCTCCAGGGTGGGGCAAACAGCATTAGTCATATTGGTAGAGTCTCAGATATGGCACCAGCCTTCCAGCTCTGTGGCTTCATGGGTGGGGGGACTCAGAAAAGTGACAGTGGCCTTTGCCTGCCTTACTGTCTAGAGAAATCTGTCCCCTAGCTCCCATCCTGATGCCACACAGTTCAGTTCCTCCCTGCCTGCCAATGGTGCCTTTCAATCTGCTACTCCAGTGCTGGAGCTTAGAGAGAGTGTGTCTGTGTAAATCTCTGTGTGGGTTCCTTAAGGGGCACTGTTTGGGACTCCAGAACTTTCTTCCACCAACTCAATTTCCACTTGTCTTGGCAGTTAGAACTTACAGGGACTTACCTTCCTGGCACTAGATCCCTGCACTGGGAAGCCTGATGTAAAGGTCCTCACTCCCAAGATATTCCTCCCTCCAATTTTTTTCTTCCACAAGTGGATATGGGACCAGCCTGTGTTGCATCTCTGCTCCACCTGCCAGATTTTCTAGTGTTTTATCTACAATAATCTTTTGTTTCACTTTTGTCCAATATTAACAAATACACCCACAAAACTCTTCACCCAAGCTCTTCTCTAAGTGGTCAAGCAACAAGGTGTGATATTCATCCATCTTCAGAGGCTATGGATAATTTAGTGCCTGTATTACTCCTGACTGCAGTCTCACTGAGCCTCAGAAGGACAACCTTCTACCATAATTAGCACTCTCCTTAGCTCAGGACCACAGTGGGTTTCTCACATCTCAGTTTTCTTATAGAACTGTACAATCTGAATAGGCCTTCAGTGGTCAGGGGGAAAGAGGATGGGGGGAGGGGGGAGGCAGAGGCAAGAAAGGGGAGCAGCTTAGACAAGAACCTAGTATAAAGGAACCATGGACATGGACAACAGGGGGGATTGACTTTGGGGGAAATGGGTGGGTGGGGAGGAGGACAGAGGGGAGCAAAAAGGGGATGGATGTAATACAACAACAATAAAATTTAAAAAAAAAAAGAAGAAGAAGAAGAACTGTACAATCCCTAATACTTATCTTCTGACAACTTTATCTTCTGGAATCCTGTATTTCTGAACTCTAGCCAGTTAGAAAACCAGCATTAATATCACCTATGCTTTGTTTATAAGATTCACTCTTCATCCTTCATCTCATTAATTCTGACCACAAGAAAAAGTTTCTTACCTGAAGGAGCCTTTGATGTGGTGTCTAAAGACTTGGATTCATTTTTGAACCTCACTTCAGCATAAGTGATCTCTGAAGCCATATTGAGAAGAGAACTTCCGCTCTTTAAAAAAAAAAAAAAAATCTTTCACCTTTTTTAAAACTCCTTAAAGGGAAAACCAAATATGATGGCTACTGTCATACTTCCTATTATGTAACTGGATGAGAACAAAACCCCAGTTACACAAATACCCATAAGAGGAATCTCATGAGAACTAAAAACCTCAAGACGGAGGCCCATTCTTCAGGGTCAGCACTGTGAAAATTATAGCCTTTAAATATGCTAGCAAAGGTAATAGAAGTAGGAACTCAAAGGGTGAGGGAACAATAGGAAGGAATAGAAAAAAGAAACTAAACAGAGAAATCTTTCCTGAGAACTGTGTTAACTGAACTCACCAGCAAGAGTAAAATTTAAGTATTTGTGTGCATCTACATGCAAACATAATTAATTGTAAACCAACCAATGTTGGCTTATTCTCACTTAGGTTTCATTTACCACACCATCTGTGGCTGAAAAACTCATGTCAGCTTCCCACTTTCAACAGTTAGCATCCTCTAATGTTTCGGGGAAGTAAACTTTAGATCATATATCTTCTGAACCTTCTCATCAGTGCTCTCTGCTTTTCCCTGTTGTTTCTACCTAGCTTCATCATGAATCTCCATTCATTTTGCTACAGTCACCTCCAGAAATTTCTGAAAGTGTTTCTCTCTATTGGATGTTAGAGGTATAGGCCACCCTTCTCCTATTCCATCCTTCTCTATCTCTTTAATGGCCACAACAACACAACAAAAGGCTACATAGGTATACATATATAACTATTTTTTATCAATTAAGATAATTTAATGAAATCACAGTTTGAAAGGAGATAAACTGAGTGTTAAACATGATTCTTCCAAAGGCCAAGAAAAAATACTCCCCAAATTAAATCCTCTGTGTGAAATCTTTTTACATACTGGCTCCCAGCTCACACCTGATTTAGCTCTTCCTAAATAATCCTCCTTCTTTTAATCTCCACCAAATTCATCTCCCTTCTGTAACACACACACTCACACACACATACATTTACCTCTATATTTATTTCTATATCTAAACATATTGAAATGAGTTCACATTTATATCTCTAATTCTAATCCAGCACCAAGAGTTTACTCCAGTTTGCTCATTCCCCACATTTCTTTTCTTAAATAAATCTTAAATAAATAAATCTTAAAGATTTTAGAGAGAAGGTCAGGGAGGGAGTAAGAAAAGGAGAGAAACATCAATGTATGGTTGCCTTTCACCTGCCTCCAGCTGGGGACCTGGCTGGAGACTTGGTTTGCAACCTGGTTATATGCCCTGACTGGGAATCAAACCAGCAACTTTAAGGTTCACAGGCCAGTGCCTATCCACTGAGCCACCAGCCTCGTACATTTTTTACTCCCTTCTGTGGCAGTGAGAAATATGCTTGTATTGCTCTAGCCAATGTGGCTCAGTAGATTGGAATGTTGTCCTGTGGACCAAAAGATCACAGGTTTGATTCCTGGTCAGGGCACATACACAGGTTTGGGTTTGATCCCCATCAGGCTGCGTACAAAAACCAGTTGATGTTTCTTTCTCTCTCTCTCTCTCTCTCTCTCTCTCTCTCTCTCTCTCTCTCTCTCTCTCAGCAATAAAAAATGTTCTCAGGTGAGAATTTTAAAAATCTACTTCCATTATCTTGAACTTACTTCTTTATTTGATCAATCCCCTGTATATAACCAATCTTCTACCCTTGCTACCACTCCCTTCCTGACTAAGAAGTCCTTCTCTCTTGATTGGGTTCTGACTTCTCAATGCAGGTCCCATCTTCATTCTGATTGGGTGTTCTTGCACAAGGCCAGCAGCTCCCGTGGACATCCTTGTCACCTTGCTCAGGACTCATCCCTACACTAGGCCCCCCTCACTCTCCTTGGACTCTGAGTCTAAAAGCTGACCTCTAATCTCACTTGTTAAATATTTTGTAGAATATCCCTCCATTTTGGTTCATCTAACATCCTCATAGTTAGTTTTTGGGAGGGGGGAGGTCATAACATAGTGATGTTACTATAAGCCATAGAACAGAAAAATGCAGGATATGGCACAAATGCATGCCCTATAGCTGGGAGATTATAAACACTAGAACATATGCATTTTGTATTCCAAATACTTTAGATATGTTTATTTATAATGACCTTTTGTACAAGTAATAGGACCCTTTTGGGGGTACTCAGTTTAATGGGCCCATTTTGCCCACCGTCAGGGATGACTCTTAATATCAGAGTTTGGTGAAAGGAAAGGTATTTTGTTTATTTGAAGGGTATACAGATTTACATTAAAGGTGCAATTATGCCGTTAAATCCCATTCTCTTTAAAAATACCCAATATATACAGTCCTGCCCAATTAGACTCAATTTCAAACAGACAGCAAAAGCTACTGTCTTTCAGAAACACAACAGTTCACAACTTAGCGTTCCAATGATAAATTCAAAGTTCCCTGCAGCTGCTGTACCCAATTAGGGGAGTATCCTACGCACACTCCCTCACTCCTATACCACAGGTAATTCCCTCTCTGTGCTAGCTGCATGGCTCCTTTTCTCCCCTTTGCTGCTCCCTTCTCAAACCAGGTGAGTTCTCAGGCTGTGTCTGTCTGCAGGTCGTCCAGGAGAGAGCCAACGTCCATCCAGGTGGTGGGGGCGGGCAGCTGCGCGTCTGCTGCCCTATTTTAAGCCGTGATGGTTGCTTATGACGCAGTGGTAGGGTGACCAATTGTGGCCACCTATGAAATCTCAAGGAGCCCTATAAATTCTTTCATCACCATCCTATGGTCAAAAACCCCTCCCATCTTCTTGGGGGAGGAGGTTTACCCAGTCATTTGTATAACCAAGACACTAGTCACCAGCCATAAGTATGCAAAGTTCCTCTCAGGAAAAATGGTTTCCTTCAGTGTCCCACCCCAAACTGCAAAGAGTCGGGGATTTGGGCTTTCTCCCACTGATACCAGACAGGTTAGGAAACTTCCCCAATTTCACACAGCTTGCAAATGATGTTTCTGGTTTATTGATTTATTGGTGTTCTATTACAGTTGTCCCAATTTTGCCCCTGCTGCTCTCCATTTTTCTGCCCCCCAACCACAGTCAATCCCCACCCTGTTGTTTGTGTCCATGGGTCATTTATACCAGTTCCTTGACTAGATCCTTCCCCTTCTTTTCTCTGTTCTCTCCCTTCCCCCTCCTCTCTAGTCACTGTCAGTCTGTTCCATGTTTCCATGCCTCTGGTTCTATTGTGCTTTTGTTTTATTCATTAGATCTCTGTTTTCCTCATAGCTTGAGTATGATTATGGGTTTACGGGAGGAAGATCACAGAGGTGAAGTAACATTTTATCACCTTATATCAAAGGCATATGCTAATGAACATAATTTATCATTGATGTTGTTAACTTTGAACCCCTGGTCAACACAGAGCTTATCAGGTTACTCATCATACAGGGTGGAACAAAAGTAGGTTTACAGTTGTTTGTACAGAAAACAATACAATAATCATAAATAATAATACAAAAATAAACTCTGTTTCACATACTCACAACTATGAAATACAGCCCCACCCTGTATTTTTCCTGCCTCCCTTTCCATACTGTAGTCCTTGGGAGTAGGTCACCCTAGCATACTCTACAGTCAAGGCTGGGAAAGGGAGCTTCACCTACTTCAGGGGAAAGTATCTAAAACATTATTTGAAATTCTAATGCATAGGAGATTTGTCTATTCCCCATTTATTTACTCCATCATTTATTTATATCAACAGAATTCATGGCTATTTTGGGGGTTAAAATATGGGTTATGGCCCTGGCTGGTAGCACAATGGATAAGGCACCAGCCTGACCCAAAGGTTGCAGGTTTAATTCCCCAGTCAGGGTACATAACAGGGTTGCAAAACAGGTCTCCAGTCAGGTCTGTGCCTGGAGGCAGATGAAAAGCACCCATACATTGATGTCTCTCTGCCTCTCTCTCTTCCCCTCTTTCTAAAAATAATTATAAATAAAAAATTAAATCTAAAATATATATATATATATATATATATATATATATATATATATATATGGGTTGTAATCTAGTACTTCTCTATTTTGCTGCTCAGATTCCATCTTTGGACATTCAGGAGCTCTTTCTTTTTATAGATATTTATTTATTTTTAGAGAAAAGGGAAAGGAGGGAGAGAGGAAAACATTGATGCATGAGAGATACATTGATTGACTGCCTCTCACACAGCCTAAACTGGGGACTTGGCCCGCAATCCAGGCATGTGCCCTGACCAGGAGTTGAACCAATGACCTTTTGGTTCACAGGCCGGCATTCAATTCACTGTGCCACTCCAGTCAAGGCTCTTTTTTCTTTTTTGATTTTAAATAATTTTTATTTTTTAATTACAGTTGACATACAATATCATATTAATTTTAGGTGTATACCCAGTGATTAGACATTATATAACTTTCTAAGCTATCATCCCAATAAATCTAGTATCCATCTGACATCATACATAATTATTACAACGTTAACTATAGTTCTTATGCTGTACTTTACATCTCCATGATTGTTCCATAACTACCAGTTTGTATTTCTCATTTTTTTAACCCTTTCACCCATATGCCAAACCTTCTTCCATCTGGCAACAGTCAAACTGTTCTCTATATCTATGAGTCTGTTTCTATTATGTTTGTCTGCTTAGTTTGTATTTCAGATTCAACTGTTGATGGACCTATATTTTGTTTACTCATTCATTCTTATTCTTATTCTTATTCTTTTTTTTTTTTTTTAAGACTTTACTCATATTTTCAGAGAGAAGGGCAGGGATGCAGAAAGAAAGGGAGAAAAGCATCGTCATGTATGGTTGCTTTTCACCAGCCTACAACTACGAACTGGCTGGAAACCTGGCTTGCAACCTGGTTATGTGCCCTGGCTAAGAATTGAACCAATGACCTTTGGGTTCACAGGTTGATACCAACCCACTGAGCCACACCAGCCAGGGCATATTCTTTTATTCTTATTCTTATTGAAGAAGATCCTTTAATTTTTCATGTAATACTGGTTTGGTGGTGATGAACTTCTTTGGCTTTTTCTTCTCTGGGAAGCTCTTTCTATGCCCTTCAATTCTAAATTATAGCTTTGCTGAGTAGAGTGATCTTAGTTACAAATCTTTGCTTTTTATCACTTTTAATATTCTGTGCAATCCCTTCTGGCCTGCAAAGTTTCTGTTCAGAACTCAGCTGACAGTCTTCTGGGAGCTCCCTTGTAACTAACTACTTTTATCTTGCTGCTTTTAATAATTTCTTGGTCTTTAAACTTTGGCATTTTAATTATAATGTATCTTGGCATGGGCCTCTTTGGATTCATTTTGCTTGGGACTTTTGGTGCTTCCTGTACTTGTATATCTATTTCCTTCATCAGGTTAGGGAAATTTTTCATCATTATAATTTCACATAGGTTTCAGTTTCTTGCATTCTCTTCTCCTTCTGGCACCTGCATAATGCAAATGTTGGCATGCTTAAAGTTTTCCCAGAAGCTCTGTTTGAATCATGTGAGGAAGAAGGGAGGATACATGTGAGCCAGTTCAAAGCCTTTATTGGGGAGGTCCTAACAGATGAGCTGAGCCTGGAGTGAGTAACTGCAGCCCTGAGCAGAAATAGAGCAGGGTTTTTAAGGGTGTTGGTACTGGGTAACAGGATTATCATAGTCTAGGCAAGCAAGCATAATGACCCAGCAACAGGTTAAAATGGTTGATTCTTGCAAAACAGGAAGTGGGAGTTTGGGGAACACAAAGAGGGAAGTTTCTGAGAACTCAGGACAATAGGCACTATTGCAGGCCATTGCTTGTGGCAAGCCATAAGGCAGGCAAAATGGCAGTGTCTGGGTCTTACAAGATCCTGATGTTAGCAGATGGAGACTGGGCCTAGAGTGGATCTGTCTCAGGCCAACCAATAGTGGGTGGGTTCTTGATTTTGTGCAAGAAATATTTTACAAAACAAGCCCAGGTGATTTGAGAGTAATTTATTAAAGCTGGGTAGAGTGAAACAAAGGAAGAACTTAGGGCAGAAGAAATAATAGGGGAGAGCCCGGGTGATGCTCTGCTTTGGCTCCCTAGGAACTTTATAGGAAAGAAGTGAGCCAAGGCAGGGCTGCTATTAGCTCACTGGGAAGGAAAAGTCACAGTGATGGAAGTGAGCCAAGGTGGGGCTGCTTTTAGCTCATTGGAAAGTCAGAGAAAAAGGGGGCCTTGGAGACAGGTTCGGGGAGTAAGCCCAGGACAAATTGCTTCTGCCTGCTGCTCCCCTGGTTACAAGTCTCATGGGGACCCTTCGAGTTTAGGAGAAACAAAGTAAAAATTCATGCCCAAGATAAGGCATAGACATGCTCCAGAGCAAGCCCACCTTGGTATCCTTTGTCTTGATAGAGTCAAGTTAATCTTTCTTCTGTGGGTGAGAATCTTAAGGGAGAATTTCTGTAGAAGATACATCAGCTTTCCAGGTGCATTTTTAATGTGCTGATGCATCAAAATAAGCATATACTAGAGAAGTTGGGGATTATTTTTTGGTTAAGTTTACTGTTTTAGTTTAATATTGAGTCTGTCTGGCTCTTACCAAGCTGTTGTTATTTGTTCTCCTGACTTCATCCATCCTTGAGTTAGTCTGGCACAAATAGCATTCATTGAGTCTCTAAATTCTATCTCCCTGATCAGTGTAATTTAAGCTATTAATTCTTTGCTTAAATCACACTGGTCAGGGAGATAGAAATATAAACCATTTGTTCTCAAATGTACTTGGTTAGGGAAGATGAGGTCTTCCTTACAATTCACTAGATATTTGTAAATTGTTCAAATTTACTAGATGTCTGTAAATTGTTCTGATTGCTTGGTCTTGTTAAATTATTCATCTCAGCCCTGGCTGGTGGCTTAAAGGATAAGGCACCAACCTGCAAATCCAGAGGTCACTAGTTCGGTTTCCCAATCAGGGCACATGACCAGGTTGCAGGCCAGGCCTCCAGCCAGGTCTGTGGCTGGAGGCAGGTGAAGGGCAGCCATATATTGACGTCTCTCTCCCTCTCTGACTCTCTCTCTTCCCCTCTCTCTAAAAATAATAAAATATTTTTTTAAAAAAATAAAAATTAAAAAATAAATTATTCATCTCATTTTTCCCATTCCACTAGTCCAGTAATTATCCTAGCTTCTTACCATCTTGCCTTGATTATACTATCCCCATTTTTTTAATGCTTTTTTTCTTTTTGCTGTTCTGATTGGGTGTTTTCTGCTTCCTTATCTTCCAAATCTCTGCTTTGATCTTCTGCTTTGTCTACTACACTGTTGATTCCCTGTTATGTAACCTATATTTCAGTTCATGTATTCTTCATTTCTAACAGATTCTTTATATATTTTCTAGTTTTGTTTTTATGGGGTTTTTTTTTTTAAGATTTTATTTCTTATTTTTAGAGAGAGGGGGAAGGAGAGAGGCAGAAAGGGAAAGAAATATCAATGTATGGTTGCCTTTCACCTGCATCCAGTTGGGGACCTGGCTGGAGACCTGTCTTGCAACCTGGTTATGTGCCCTGGCTGGGAATTGAACTAGTAACCTTTGGGTTCACAGGCCAGTGTCTTATTCACTGTGCCACCAGCCAGGGCTAATTTTTATGTTTTATGTCTCATTGTTGAAGTTCTCACTGATTTCATTTACTCTCTCCCTAAGTTCATTGAACATCCTTATTAGGAGTATTTTAAATTCTGCATCTCGTAGGTTGCTTGTTTCAATTTTGTTTAGTTCTTTTTCTGGAGTTTTGTTCTGTTCTTTCATTTGGTGCATGTTTCTTTGTCTTCTCATTTTGGCAGGCTCTGTGTGTGTGTGTGTGTGTGTGTGTGTGTGTGTGTGTGTGTGTGTGTGTGTTAGGTACAGCTGTTCTATCTGCCAGGCTTGGTGGAGTGCCTTATGTGGTAGGTGTCTTATAGGGCTTCATGGCACCACCTCCCCATTCACCCAAGCTGGGTATTTCAGGTATACACCCCTGTTAGATCTGCAGGGGGTCTTGGCAAGCATACCTACAGGTCTGGATTTCAGGGAGGCCATCTCCAACCTGGTGGCAAAGAAAAACCTGTGCGGAGCCCTCAGGAGACTTGGCATGATTTAAGTGATAGCAGGCTAACAACCCAGAGGGTGACCCTTTAGGGAGATTAGCGGGGCCAATTCAAGATTCCCACCCCAGAATTCAGGAGAGCCCTAGCTTACAGCAAAAGGCAGGCTTATTTACCCATTAGAACAAAGGAGGCTTAGAACAAAGAGGCAATATACCCAAAGGCAATATCTGCAGGCCCTTCAGGACCACTAGATCAGTTGCCCCCAGGCTCGGTGTTCCCAGCTCTGGGATAAGGTTAGCTTCAAGGCTAGCTAGTTGGCAGACTCCATTGGAAGGGCCAGCCATATACAGAGAGGAACAGGGGACCAGCCTTCCCCACCTGACAACCCCCACATAGACTGTGTACATTCTGTTTCTGTAGTTGAGCCTTGATTGCTGTTGGCATGTCAGTAAGGGGTTTTACTCCAGGCTAAGCAGCTGCAAGGGCTGGCTGTGACCACTGTGGAGGACCAGCTGTGCAGGGGCCCACCTCACAGAAGAGGACCTTACTTCAGTGGGGCTCTGGTGCCTACTAAGCCTACCCCTTGGATGTGTCCCTTGTGGAGATGCTCAGCTGGGTTTGCTGGCTCTGGGGTCTACCAGGAGGTGCAAGCTAAGGCCAGCCACACTGCCTATTTTACCTGGGGCTAACCAGCATGAGTTACAAAGTGACAGGCCGATGGCTACTTCTGGTGCTGGGCTTGGAGGTTCCTAGTTGAGGCCGCGCTTTGAACCAAAGCGAGCTGCTGCAAGCCAGGCCTGGGGCTCCGTCGTGTCAGGTACGAGCATGCAGGGCTACATGCTGTTTTGCTGGAGAGAGTTTGGGAAAAGGCTACAGCATAAGCCAGGACAGGCCTTTGGTGTGGAAAAGCCATTGGAAATCACTTGGGTTGGCCCACAAGGTGGGTGGGTGGGGTCTCAGGAATCACCAGGTGGGTTAACAGTGTTAACCAAGTTGACAAACTCCTACATGGTGCCTGCCTGCCAGCTCTATGGGGAAAGAGCTCAGAAAAGGAACAACGGCCTCTGCCAGCTCTTCTGAGAAAGTTGCCTTCCTGGCTCTCTCACAGATGCCAGACAACTCAGTGTCTCCTGTACGTGCTTAGTACCTTTCAAGCTGCTGCCCTAGTACTGAGGCTCAGAACGAGTCTAAGTCAGTCCATGTGCAGGCCCTTTAAGAGTAACACCTGGGACTTCAGAAGCCTTTCATCTCACTCAGCCACAATCCCTGTTAGCTTTTACAGTCAGAAGTGAGGAGGACTTCTCTTCCTGGGACTGGAACACTGGGCTGGGGCCTTTTGTGGGCCTGGGACCCCTCACTCCTCAGGGGGACCCTCTGCAGCCAAGATATGCCTCCAGGTTTTCATCTACCACAGGTAAGTGTGGGGCCAGCCTGTCCAGTATCTCTGCACCTCCTACAAGTCTCAGTGTGGCTTCTTTATATTCTTAGTTATAGGGCTTCTGTTCAGCTGGATTTCAGTGGTTCTGAATGTTGGTTGTTCTATAGTTTACTTGTAATCTTTTTTTTTTTTTTTTTTAATTTTAGGGAGATGGGAAGGGAGGGAAAAAGAAAGGGAGAGAAGCATTGGTGTGCAAGAGATACATCAATCAGTTGCCTTTCACATGTCCCCAACTGGGGACATGGCTCACAACCTAAGCATGTGCCCTGACTGGTAATTGAACCAGCAATCCTTCGGTTCACAGGCTACACTTAATTCACTGAGCCACACCAGCCAGGACAGTTTACTTGTAATTTTGATGTGATTGTGGGAGTAAGCAAGTACCGCATTTATGTTATGTCACCATCTTCACCAGAAACTTCTGAGAAAATCATTTTATGAAATAAAAAACTTGTGTTATGGAGAAAGCATTTGGAAAGCTGATGCTTGGAAATATTGCCATCATGTTGTAAGATTTTTTTTGTCAAGTATTACATAAGGATGTGGTTTACACACCTTCCTTTTTGAAATCTTTAAAATGACGATTTTACTGTTTGACCTCATTTATCATAATGAGCTCAAAATGTAACACCCTCTCATTAATTTATGAGAAAAACTGGATTAATATCATGAAAAAACGCTATTTACTAGCTAACTTGAACAAAAATTATTTATGGGAGAATTGGAAAATGAGAATCATAACTTGCTAATATAGCTAATGACATATTTCCCATTTTGAGCCATAAAACACTATATGTTTACAACCAATAGTTATTAAAAGCAAAGGTTGAAATAAACCAAGCTATAACTAGACAGATACATTAATAAGTAACATTAAATTTAAAATATTACTTTCTCTTTACCATATTATTTTCATTTACATTTGTGTTTATTATAATATACACAATAGAAAAACTTGTGAGAATATCTGTTATCTTTTGTTTATTACCAACCATCTTATACCTTGGCTTAACACAATGACCATGTTAAGATAGGAGTTTGGCAAATTAGGCTGAGATTAGCTGGATCATTCTGGTTCTAGTCAAGTGTGGCTGATCTCAGCTAAGTCTTTTCATGTTATCTGGGGTCAGCTGCCAGATTGATAAGTTTGTTTACAATAGCCAAATGCTGGAAACAGCCTAAGTGCTCACAAGCAAATGAATAAGATAAAAAGCTATGGTACATTTACACAGTGGAATAGTACAGAGCAGAAAGAAAGAAGGAACTTCTACCTTTTGCAACAGAATGGATGGAACTGGAGCATTGTGCTAAGTGAAATAAGCCAGGTGGTAAAAGACGAACACCATATATGATCTCACCTATAAGAGAAACCTAACGAACAAGACAAACAAAGAGCAAAATAGAACCTGAGGCATGGGAATAAGAAACAGACTGATAGTGATCAGAGGGGAGGAGAAAGAGGAGTAAGAAGAGAGAGAAAAAAGTACAAGTAAAAATTGTAAATTTATTTTTAAAAGAATAGAAAAAGAGGCTAACTTGGCAATAACATAATTGGACCTCCTACATGGTATATAGAGAAATTGTTGAGAGTAAATCCTAAGCATCCTCATCATAACAATTATTTTCCTTTTTCTCCTCTGTCATTTCTGATTCTGTTTATTTGGGTCCTCTCCCTCTTTTTCTTGATGAGTCTGGATAAAGGCTTGTCAATTTTGTTTATTTTTTCAAAGAACCAGTTCCTGGACTTGTTGATTCTTCAAATTTTAGTTTGAGTCTCTAAGTTATTTAATTCTGTTCTGATCTTGATGATTTCCTTCCTTCTATTCACTCTGGGCTTTGTTTATTGTTGCTCCTCTAGTTCTTGCAGCTTCGTGGGTAGATTGTTTGCATAAACTTCTTCTGACCTTTATAGATAGGCCTGTATTGCTATGAATTTCCCTCTGAGGACTGCCTTTGCTGTGTCCCATGGGTTTTGGACTATTATGTGTTCATTGTCATTTGTTTCCAGAAACTTTTTGATTTCATCTTTGATCTCATTGTTAACCCATTCATTACTTAAAAGCATGTTATTCGGTCTCCATGAGTTAGAGTGTTTTTATTTTTTTCCCTTGAAATTGGTATCTAGTTTTAAGCCATTGTGATGCTTGGAATGATTTCAACTTTCCTGTATTTGTGGAAGCTTGTCTTGTGACCTACCATGTGGTCTATCTTTGAGAATGTTCCATGTGCACTTGAAAAGAATGTGTATTTTGTCTCTTTGGAGTGAAAGGTTCTGTATATATCAGTTAGGTCCATGTCCTCTAGAGTGTTGTTCAATGCCACAACATCCTTGGTGATATTTTGTTTGGAAGATCTGTCCGTTGTATTAAAATCCCCTACTATTAGTGTGTTGCTTTCTATAGCCTTCTTGAAGTCCTCCAAGATTTTCCTTATATACTTCAAAGCTCCTATGTTGGGTGCATCTATGTTTACCAGAGTTATTTCTTCTTGATGGATTATTACCTTAAGTATTATAAAATGTCCTTCTTTATCTCTTTTTATGGCCTTTATCGTAAAATCTATTTTGTCTGAAGTAAGTATTGCTACTCCAGCCTTTTTTTCATGTCCATTTGCTTAATATATATTCTTCTATCCCTTCACTTTCAATCTGTGTCAATCTTTTGTTCTGAGATGGGTCTTGAAGACAGCATATATGTGGGTCATGTTTTCTTATCCATTTGGCTACCCTATGTCTTTTGATTGGTGCATTTACATTTAAGGTTATTATTGATTCTTATTTATTACCATTTTTCCACTTTGTCTCTGTTTCTTCATCTTTTTTTTTTTTTTTTAAAGCAGACCCTTTAGCATTTCTTGCAATGCTGATTTGGTAGAGATGTATTCTTTTAGTCTTCTTTTGTCTGGGAAACTCCTTATTTCTCCTTCCATTTTGAATGAGAGCCTTGTTGGGTAGAGTATTCTTGGTTGCAGGCCTTTGTTTCCCATGACTTGGAATCTTTTTTGCCATTCCCTTCTGGCTTGTATTGTTTCTGTTGAATAATCATTTGATAACCTTATCAGAGTCCACTTATATGTTATTTGCTGTTTCTCTCTTGATACTTTTAGGATTCTCTCCTTGTCTTTGAAATTTGCCATTTTAATTATAATGTGTTTTGAAATTGATCTGTTTGGGTTGGTCTTCATTGGGACCCTTTGTGCTTCCTGAACTTGAGTAACATTTTCACTCATCATGTTAGGGAAGTTTTCTATCATTACTTTTTTGAACAAGTTTTCCATTCCTTGTTTCTCTTCTCCTTCTGGTATTCCTTTGATATGGATATGATTGCATTTCATGGTGTCCTGCAGCTCTCTTAAAACCTCTTCAGTCTTGTTCAGCCTTTTTTCATTCTGTTGCACTGTATTGGAATATTTTTCTACATTGTCCTCCAGCTTGCTGATCTGATCCTCTGCTTCCCCTAGCCTGCTTTTGATTCCTTCTAATGTATTCTTCAATTCAGAAATTGTATTCTTCATTTCCTCCTGGCTCTTACTGATAGTTTCTAAGTCCTTCTTAATGCTGGTGTAGTTCTCAGTAAGTTCCTTGTAGCTTTCCTGGAGTTCTCTGTAGTTCCCTGTAGTTTATTATTTTCTTTGAGCTGGCTGAGCTTGTTGAGCTTCTCTATCATCATTATTTTGAATTTCATATTTGATTGTTGTCCTCTGTTACATTTAGTGATCTTTCTGGGGATTCATCCTTTCCTTCTGGTGATAGACTGATTCTTTTTTTCCCCCATTTTGGGTATCTGTTGTTGCTTTTTGCCTTGGATTAACATGCTTTGATTCCTTGCCTTCGTGGAGCACCCTTCTGTGTTAGATTTGTGGAGTTCAGTGTTGTAATCTCCTAGATTTCCTCAGCTTGTTGCTCTTGGGGTGGCCTTTATGTCATTAACTTGGGCTGTCTGGTTGTATTTTGGATTTGTTGTATGTGTTGCTCCTTTCCCTCCAGTTGGCTGATTGAGGGACATTCCTTCTAACCTGTCTTATACACTGTTTTTAGAGCTGCTCCTAAAACAGAACTGCCAGTTGAGGTAAAATAAGCACACCTTCAGAGACCTTTCTCTCTCTCTCTCTCTCTTTTTTTTTTTCCTAAGATTTATTATTTTTAGAGACAGGGGAAGGGAGAGAAGCAGAGAGAGAGATAGAGAGGTCAATGTGTGGTTGCCTTTCACCTGTCTTCAGCTAAGGACCTGGCTGGAGACCTGGCTTGCAACCTGGTTATGTGCCTTGGCTGGGAATCGAACGAGCGACCTTTGGGTTCACAGGCCGGCACCTTATCCACTGTGCTACCAGCCAGGGCAGATCTTTCTCTTTTAATCCCCCTTTCGACTGCCTATGAACCTAGCTATATACCTATACCCTCCAAGGTAACACCCACTTTCAATCACACCCTCAGCTGCAACTGAGCCAATCTTGAAAGGGATATAGATATGATAAGACCGTTAAACGAGGGGAAAATGAATAAGTTGACTAAAGTATAGATAATTTTGAAGGGTTCAAAGGAGTAGCAAAGATAGTGGGGATATGAGAGAGAAAACCAACATCCCTTATATAGAAATGGGGAGGGGGAAAATCAGAATGCCTCAAGTACGAGTGAACAGTGTAAGCCTATATATATAGTTGCCACATCTACCTCCCTGTCCAGCCTCAATGAGCCCTGATTGGTCCAGGTGGAGCCAGGCCCCGTGTGCTTTTAGCAGAAAAAAAAAAGAACGTGTAGTCCCTAGTAATGCACCCACAAAAAAAGAAAGAAAGAAAGGGTTTAAGCGGCTGGGGAGGAGAGGAGTACTTAGATTGAGGACTGGGAATGAGTTGTAGCAGGAGAGTAAGTAGACTTTAAAACAAGAGTAGGAGGAGGGTCTTGGGTAGTTAGGTGGATTGTGATAAGGGAAAAGTAAAAATATGGGAATTGGGATACATTATGATATAAACAGTATTTACTTAAAATACACTAATTGTGAGGGTTGGAAGTAACTGTTGAAAAGGATATGTTAGGGATTAATAGTTCATGTAGCTCTGGGTGTAACTGAGGTGCTTGAGATTAGCAGTGATCCATTTCCTGAGTCTGCCTCTTTTTCTTGATCAAGTCTCTGCAGTCTACAGTCAAGCTGTGTGGTCTTGGAGTGGCAGGGCCTATGGCTGTCACAGTCAGGGCTGATTCCAAGTGCCAGTTTCCCAGTAGACTGAGCCTCCAATAGCCTAGCTGGGTTTCTGCACTGCCAGCGTTTTGGGGCCCTCCCTTCTCTCACTGGTTCTGTATGAAGACCTGCAGGGAGCTTCTGTGGTGTCTGTGGCTGCTCCTCCCCCTCCAGCTCTTCCAGGAGGTTTCTGCCTGCGATGGGCACCTGGCTCCAACAGGGCAGGGGTGGCCTGCAATTTTGTTTGTTTGCTCCTGTGATGGTTAGCCCTCCCCTTCCAGCTCTTCGAGGAGGTAGCCCCTGTCTGCAAAGAGTGCCTGGCTCCCTAGGGGACCCCCGCAGGTATTTGCTTGCAATGGCTGGCCCTCCATGCAGTCCAGCTCTTTGAGGAGGTTTTCACAGCAGCCCCTGCAATGTGTATACGGATCCCCAGGGGGCCTGCAGCAACACAGTGAAGGCAAGCCCTCACCCTCCAGCTCCTTGAGGTTTTTGTCACCTGCAATAGGCAAGCCAGTTGCACCAGCAGCAAGTTCCTGGCATGCAGTTTCAAGTTCTCCTGGGAACCCTGTACACTGGTGTGGGTGCACAGGGTTGGGCCTCCCCACTCTCCGGGGCTCTGAGCTGCCCTCTCCCAGGTGGCGCAGAGGCACAATTTTTGGCCCTTTCACTGCCCCGACTGGTGTACTTCCCTGCTCCTGCTCCCTGCAGTCCTCTCCTCCACCGCCTCTGGCCCCAGGAAGAGCTTTCTCTCTCTCAGCCTCCCCAACACAGCTCTTACACAGTCCCTCCCCTGCAGGAGTTCAATTCCTCATTCCCTCCAGAATTTGCACTCACTGTCCACACTTCACTGCTCTGATTTCTAATCACCAGGGAGCCTGAAGCTGTCTTCAGTTAGAGTCGCCCCTCTGGGATGAGCCGCCACTGCCCAGAGCCGATCTCAGCCCACCAACTGGTGGGTTCTGAACTGTCTCACCTTGTATAGGTCTCTGCAGCCTCTGAGCTGTGCTCCCCTGAGTCCAGATTACCGTTCCAATTTGCAGGGACCTGCAGATGTCTCATGCTCCCTACCCTATCCTCCAGCTGCTCTGGCACTCAAGAATGACTTCAACACTGCCCTCTACTCTGTCGCCATCTTTCTAGCCCTCTGAAAATCATGTGTTCATTTTTTATTATAATACATAAAATAAGATGCTAACTGCCATTCTCCCTAGCATTTTCTCAACTTGTTGAGGTTTTGCTTCCTGGCATTTGCCATCAGGTTTTTTCTGAACTCAAAACATTTGCTACAGATTTGAATGTTTCTTATGTTGACACCATGCATGGTGTCAGATGGTGCATAATTTATCTGGATGATCACTTAGTAAGTTATATAATGTCTAATCACTTGGATGTACAGCTGAAACTAATTTATAGTGTATGTCCAGTATAACTGGAAAATAAAAAATCATTTAAAAATGTGTGACCTTGGCCTGTGTGGCTCAGTTGGCTACAGTATCCCTCCAGAAGGAGACGTTTTCCCTGTCTGGGCCCTCGGGATGCCTAGTCCGTTCAATAGGGAATGGATCTATTCTGCTCTATCTCATTTTTGTTCTCCCTTCCTCTCTCTCTCTGATAAAGCAATTAAAAAAAAGTCATCAGGTATTAAAAAAAAGAGTGGACAGCTGCCCTTCTTTCTTTTCCTTTACTAACTCACACTCAGCCAAAATGGAAAACAAAGACTAAGGCAGGCTAAGCTTCCAAAATAGGTCCTATTTTCCTTTTCTTATCTTTCTCTTTTTATTGTATCTATAAGAAGATGGAAGTTAGCTGAACCTATTATAATAATCATTTCACAATATATGTAAGTCATCATGCTATACACCTTAAACTTATGAAGTTATATATGTCAATTATTTCTCAATAAAACTGGGAAAAATCATATTAACTTTTACCAAAATTTGTCTAAGCTCCTTGCATAAATTAGCATAATGAGTCATATATATTTATACTCTATTTTTTCCAGCATTATTAAGACAAAATTGGCATGCAACATTGTGTAAGTTAAGGGTATACAAGGATATATACATATTTTGAAATTATTACATTTCAAATAATTATAATTATAATGACCTCATATAATTGCCATTTTTTGTGGTAAGAATATTTATAACCTTCTCTCTTAGGAAGTGTAACCATTATTATACAGAACTGTTAACAATAACCCCAGAACTTATTCATCCTAGAGCTTAAATTTTGTACTCTTTGACCAACTTGAAACCATAAAAGTCCTCAAAGAAACATAGGCAATCAATTCTTTGGCATTGATCTCAGCAACCTTTTTGTGGATATGTTTCCTAGGGCAAAGACAGCAAAAGCAAAAATAAATGCTTTCAAAGTAAAAAGCTTTTGCACCACAAAGGAAACCATCAACAAAACAAAAAGATGACCTACTGAATGGGCAACCAACTTAATGGGAACAGATATTTGCAAATGATATGTCAGATACGTCAAGAGCACATATAGTTCAACATAAAAAAAAAAAACTATCTGATTTTAAAATGTGGAAAAAACATGACCCCAAAGAGAATATACGGATGGCCAACAAACACATGAAAAAATGCTCACTATCCCTTCACCTTTTCACCTATCCCCCAGCCCATTCCTATTATATTCTTGATTTAACTCATCCATCTTGCCAATGTAAATGGGTCATAAAAAATGGCAGTGAATTATCATAAATTTAGTCAACTGGTGACTCCAATTTTAGCTGATATTCCAGCTGTGGGGTCTAGAGCAAATCAATGTAGTCCTTGGTCTTTAGTATATACTGTGAACATGGTGGATCTTTTCTTCCATTTAATAATTAATGAAGAAAAATCAGGAACAAGAACACAAGAGATATAAACATGTATGTTCACATAAAGACATGAATATTTATAACAGCTTTGTTCATAATAGTCCAAAACTAGAAACACACCAAATAGCATCAACAAGTGAATGAAAAAACAAATTACAGAACAGTACCTGGCAATATACAGCAACAAACTTCTAAGATTGGCAACAACACACCACACTGGAGTTGTTTTGCTTGTTCTTGCTCTTTTGCCCTGTCAGCTGCCTCCCCACCACACATACCTCTGCCACTGTCAACTCCCTGAGGTCAGGAACTATTTCCTTTTTTTCAACATATTCCCACCCAGTGTTTTGCACAAGCCCTGACATATAATGAGTGTGGCCAGTTAATTATTTGTTGGATAAAAAATGTTATTGCTTAAAAAAAAATCAGAATCAATTCACTTTTTGTCCTATCAGAAATAGCATATCCTCACCATCTAGCCTCAGATTTACATAACTCATTCATTCTGTCCTACCATTTAGGCTGTAGGGAACTGAAACATCTCACCATTTCACAGGATATCATGTGGTTCATTCCACTGATGATATCATGCAGATACCATGAAGAGAGCAGGACAATCTGGTGCCTTAGATACCCTTGTAAGAGTGGTCCAAGTGTTGGTTCTTTGTGTGGTCCCTAAACTGACAGCCCCAGCATCACCTGGAAATTGCAAAAAGTTTTGGACCCCACCCTCGACCAACTGAATCAGAAATTAGGAGGATGGGGCCCAGAAAACTGTGTTTAAACAAGCCAACACAGTGATTCCATTTAAATACCCACTCCAGAATGAACGTGATAGTATTTGTATAATACATTCAGGAAATTACCTGAAAGCACATATATTAAAGATGTTTATGAAAGTAATACATTCAAGATACCTTGAGTTGTTTCTGGAAGTTGGAGGATATGCTCTGCTATACTATATGTAGAAAGGTGTTGAAGCATATGTTATTTTCATAAAAGTGATACTTGCAGGACTTGCAGGATACAGTGAGTGGAGCGTTTGTTTATTAATAGAAGAGACAGCTCTTCTGTGCTGCATTTAGAGAAGCGTTTTATTTTTAAAAAATTTTTTTAGCTAACAGAGTTTACAATTTTATTTTCACATTTCACTATACAAATGAACAAAAAATATTTTTTATCCTACTACTCCTCTCCAAAACTATTCTCTTTGATAGGAAGAGGGAGTGGGCCTACCTTGTCATGCTATTAGAAAACATCCAGAGTCATAGCACCACAATCTGATGAAATAGAACAAGTAACATAAAAGTGATAGAAAGAGGCTCCCTTCTCCCTTATCTGTTTGGTCGAGTTATTCCTGGACAAATGGGCACCATCATGGGATGGGCAGGAGGTCTCATCATTGGGGGTCCAGGCATTGGCATCATTGGCACGTGCCTTCCCATAGGTGGCCTCATGCAACGAGTAGGTCCCACTGGCATCATCGCAGGAGGAGGACCTATCACTGGCACCATGAGAGGGCGCCCCCATACAGGGTGCTGACATCAGACTAGGGCGAGGAGGGGAGGTGGGATCATTGCCCCCACAGGAGGAAAAGCAGAGAATGGAGTAGGAGGTATCTTTCCTTGATGAAATGCACAGTTGTTTATTTAAATATTAATAATAATAAAGATAAATATCTCCTCCAAAATAACAAGTTACTTTGAAGGCAACATAGTTCACATTTGGATGTTCAAACACATTAATTACTAGAAAACCTAAAACATTTCAGGATTTAGTGACGTAAAGAAAAGGCTGTTGCCCTGGCTGGTGTGACTCAGTGGACTGAATGTCAGCCTGCAAACCAAAGGGTTCAATTCCCAATCAGGGCACATGCCTGGGTTGCAGGCTGTGTCCCTAGTTGGGTGCCATGCGAGCGGCAACCAATGTTTTTCTCCCTCTTTCTCCCTCCCTTTCGCTCTGTCTAAAATGAAATAAAGTCTTTTTTTTATTTATTTAATTTTATTGTTGTTGTATTACATCCATCCCCTTTTTGCTCCCCTGTCCCTTTTTTGTTTGTTTTTGTTTTCTTTTTATTCATTCTTCTCAGAGAGAAGGGCAGAGAGGGAGGAAGAAAGGGAGAGAAACATCAATGTATGGTTGCCTTTCACCTGCCTCCAGCTAAGGACCTGGCTGGAGATCTGGCTTGCAACCTGGTTATGTGCCCTGGCTGGGAATCAAACCAGCGACCCCTGGGTTCCCAGGCCAGTGCCAATCCTCTGTGCCACCAGCCAGGGCATTAAATAAATAAAGTCTTTTAAGGAAACAATAAAAAAGAAAGAAAAGGCTATCTAAGTGATCTGGGCTGCACATAGCCCAAATAAACCAGTGGCGCTTGAACCCTCTGGCAAATCCATACTCAGAGTCTAAGGCAAATCCTAGCAGCAAAATCCAAAGGGGGCCTCTTGAATTTTTTTAGAACAAGTCATGCCCTTTCAGCAAGTGACCATTCTGTTCTTTGAAATGCTCTTAGCTTGCTATTGTATTGGATCCTCGCAGATTCAGAATACATGATCATGGGACAAGAGGTGAAAATGCAGCCTGAGTTATAAGAACCAAGAGTTGTTTCTTCCAAATAGGAGATTCAATAACATCTAACAGTTTGCATTTAAATGCACATAAAGGGGATAAAACAAGGCCTCAAACAAGCACCAAGGAAGGTTTTGGAACTGAGACCTCTGCCTAAGTCAGAATTCTTGTAAAACTGTAAATTAAATGAAAGGGAAACTAGAAAGAGACCACCCATCAGTACTATC
Source organism: Noctilio leporinus (assembly GCA_004026585.1). Classification (NCBI taxonomy): domain Eukaryota; kingdom Metazoa; phylum Chordata; class Mammalia; order Chiroptera; family Noctilionidae; genus Noctilio; species Noctilio leporinus. Next base: position 166,098 of record PVIW01002886.1, on the reverse strand, counting down.
TCTCCCTGGGCTCAAGATTAGAAAAGAAAAGCCAATTTGGAAAGTACAAGGTGAGTCTGGAATATTTTGCTCCATCAAATGTAAAGAAACAGAATGAATTACATTTCAGTGTCACCAAATCAGTGTCCTAGGGGACCACAGCCTCTGTTTCCACAAAAAGATAAACAATCAGACAGCTATCCATGAATAAAAACAGCTCTAGAAGAACTCTGGAGTACACTTAAGAAACTATAGGAGTACAATTTAAAAAACCAAAACCCAGAATAACCGCACAAAAAGGCAGACAGCTCCATTGAGCCTGCATCATCCCACCCACTATGCCAGCATTGCTCGGCACCAAGAGGGAACTAGCCTGCGGGAAAGAGTTCCCCTTGTGTAGAAAGGAGTGGGATGAGCGACCAGCTTCCTGAGCTTTTGGGGAACTTCAAAACGGCCTTGTGTCAGTTTCACTCCACCATACTGGCAAAACTGAGGGGTAAGAACAAGGAAGAAAAACAGTCAGCACCAACATCAGCCGGTTGGTGACCTGCTGCGGATTGTGCAAACTAACAGCTGCCGCAGATCGCTGCAGATTTCACCAACTTTCATCCACTCGAGTCTCTCCCTACTCCCTCCAACACCCCACTTCAACCCCCACTTCAACTGGAGCCTTTGACCTTCGCAGCTGTACAAATACACGATGCCAGCACAGACCCCGGCAGCTGACCCCAAACACCATGTGCACGCTTGAGGCTAGCCTAGCTGTGTACTTGCATGCTATCACCGGCCACCACTGCAGGGTGCACCACAGAGATGGAGATGACGCGACTAGAGAACACGCCAACGGCAGGGACCCTACAGCTTCCTGTGAGCTCGTAATTAACTCCAGCCCTTGCTGCCTCCCCTGGATGCCACCACTGCATGTATGTGTGCGACTAGCTCCAGCCACTTCACAGGGACGGGCAGCTGGTCCCCACAGCAGTGTGCCCACACAACCAGCTCCAGCCACCACCACTGCCTGCTGGCGTCCCTAGCCCTGGATCTGGAGGCACTGCTGAGGACAAAAGCCCTTGCAGCCTTTGTAGACCCCTCACCAAGTGGCGGCAGTGCTCACCAAGAATCACAGTTGTCAATGCTGTAGACCCCAACAGCCTCAGCTGAAGGCATGTTCTGCTCCCCACCCTTCCCCCACCCAGTGTGTGTTGTATATATGTGTACAACGTTATGGGGCAGTTATATCTTGATAAAAATGAAATATATTCTAAAAATGAACGAAACTCCCATCATTTTGCCCTTATACTTACCATTGTCTTTTTTGTTTTCTCTTTTGAGCAGGATTTAGTGAGTTTATTCATCAAGTTGTGGGGCAAGGTCACAGGAAGTCACAAAGGGGCTGTGAAACACCTCAGGACCAGGAACAGGAACTGATGCTCACTGGAAGCCTAAAGGGGCAGGCAGTGAGGTCTTTCCCAAATCGGGGAGAGCTGAACCTGTAGTTGTAGGACAGGACCACCTGGCAGCAGCTGCAGGTCTGGGGGAAGGAATGCAGCCACTGGCCGGTGGGAAGGACAAAGAGCTACACATGCCCCAAACTCACTCTCTGCTGGCACTTGAATATCTTTCCATGGCTCCCCATTGGCCAGAACCAAGCGGAAGCAAAAGGTCAAGGGAGCTTGTACATGCAACCGCACAGGTCAGTTTCCCAGAGAGCCTGGAGAATATCCATCACACCATAGTCTGAATCAGTGAAAGTAGCCTGTGTTCCTCCGTTTCTTCCTCTTCTTAAAGACCCTTTAGCATCTCTTGCAACGCTAGAAGAGCTCGCCATCTAGTGGCTCTTGGCTTTCATGCAGCCAGATAAAACATTCACAGAAAAGTGTTTAACATTTCTTTCCTATCACAGGTTTCATTGCAGAGCACACATATTAAAATGCAAAGGTTTAAAAACCTATGAGTATTAATGCATTCTTGTGTTTAATTGAAGGAATAACACTACCCTTAGATTGACAGGACAAAACATCAGGTCACTGTAGACCATTATTTTACTCCTGGCTCAGATGTAAGCAACTCTTATGTGTCAGAACTCTTTTTTTTCAAGAGATACAACCCTCGCTGGTGTGGTTCAGTGGATTGAATACCAGCCTACAAACTAAAGGGTCACTGGTTCAATTTCTAGTTAGGGTACATGCCTGGGTTGCAGGCCAGGTTCCCTAGTTAGGGGTGTGCAAGAGGCAACCACACCTTGATGTTTCTCTCCCTCTTTCTCCCTCTCTTACTTACCCTTTCTCTGAAGATAAATAAATAAAGCCTATATATATATATACTATCCCTATATCTTGATAGCTTTCAAAAAGGGACCAAAAATTACATTTCTTGCAAATTTTTGAAATAATTCCAGACCAAAAAAATTGCTGTGAAAACCTTTTATGTGGAATTTGAAAAACAAAACAAACAAGCAGAACAGGAAGAGACTCATACAAAGGACAATTTGACAGCTGTTAGATGGGAGTGGGGAAGAGAAGGTGAAAAAGTTGAAGGGATTAAGTACAAATTGGTAGTTACAAAACAGTCAGGGGGATGTAAAGTACAGCGTAGGGAATGTAGCTAATAATTTGGAACTACTACATACAGTGTCAGATGGGTACTAGGTTTATCAGGGTGATCACTTCCTAAGTTACATAAATGTCTCACTGGGTTGTACACCTGAAACTAATATACTATTGCATGTCAACTGTAATTCAAAAATAAAAATGTAATAAAAAGACACTTCCTACCACCCTGGCTGGTAGCACAGTGGATAAGGCGCCGGCCTGTGAACCCAAAGGTCGCAGGTTCGATTCCCAGCCAGGGCAACATAAATAGGTTGTAAGCCAGGTCTCCAGTCAGGTCTGTGGCTGGAGGCAGGTGAAAAGCAACCATACATTGATGTCTCTCTCCCTCTCTGCCTCTCTCTCTTCCCCTCTTTCTAAAAATAAAATAAAATCTTAAAAAAAAAAAAAAAAAAAGACACTTCCTAGTAAATAAGGCTAAATTTCTTTTTTAAAATTGCTGTGAAAATCATCACAAGCTTACACATCCCCCAGGGTTAAGGGATCTTCAAATAAAGATAACTCTTTTCCTTACTCATCACAGAATGTGACTGATGGACAGCACTTGAGTTTGAGTTCTAGAATCACAATCTGCATGCAATTTTCTTCATGTATAGTTAAGAGGCAATGACAGAAGTGACTTTTTTAAGTTAGAAAATAACTAGAACATAACCAAAGTGCAATGGAATCTTTAGCCAGTTATTCTAATTAAAAGGAGAAAGCTACCAAATTTATCAGCAGCTATGCTACACAATATTCAATTTTCCATTTTCCAGGCTGTAGGGTCTATGTACCAAAGTAAACTCAGTTTTCTCTAAGGCTTTCTTGATCCCAAATATTGATTGACTTGGAAGCAAATAAATAAGATTTTTCTGCAATTTTGGCAAAGCATACAAGGAATACTTGGGTGATATAGCTAGGAACAACCCAAATGAGAATGAGTAAAAGATGGAAAACACCCAACTCCTAATCCCTCTTCACTGCAATCACTGTTAATTCAACAAGCAGTTAATAAGCACCTACTGTCTAGAAAGGCAAATGGGAAGTACGGTGAGTAGATAAAAATGAAGACATGGTCCTTACACTCAAAGAGCTCACAAGACAATCAGGAAGAGAAATTCAAGAGCAACCACAAGAAAAGGGAAATCCTCTTTCAGAGTGGGAGGACAGGTGAGTACAAGATGGGAAGGTTTTAACATGCAGGCATAAAGGGAAAGGTATTTCAAGCAGAGGGAATTTTTAGCAAGCATCCAGTGTTCATGGTGCTGATGATGTCTGAAGAATGACTGGTACCCTGGTTAACTAGAGTGTATGTATTGTGAGTGAAAAAAAACTGGGAGTGGAGAATGAAAAGGTACATTGAGCTTTATTCTGTAAGCAAAGGAAAATCATGAATTCAAAAGAACATAAGCACCCCTATGTTCACTGCAGTGTTATTTACAATCACCAAGATAAGGAAGCAGCCCAAGTGTCCATCAGTAGATGAGTGGATAAAACAGCTATAGGATGTTTATACAATGGAATACTACTGGGCTATTAAAAAGAAAATTTTACCCTTTGTGACAGCATGGATAGACTGGGAGAACATCATGCTAAGTGAAATAAGCCAATCAGAGAAAGACAAATAACATATGATTTCATTTATATGTGGAATTGAATGAATAAACTGAACAAGCAAAATAGACTCAGAGAGCAGGCTGACAGCTCTGGAGGAGATGGGGTTAGGGAGTGGAGAGACTGAGCAAAAGGGAAAAGGACTCATGGACAACAACGTGGTGATCGCAGGGGAAGGGGAATGTACAGAGTTAAATGGCAATGGAAAAATAAAATTAAAAATGTAAAAAAAAAAGAAAATCATTAAAGGCAATATGCAGGGGACAAAGGGTATGTGCAGGGCTTGGTTAAAGGAAGATTATTCTGGTGGCAATATATAAACTGAATTGGAGCTAAGAAAACTACTGCCAAGTGACTAGCTAGATGGTTATCAGCATGGAGGAAGTGAGGAGTAATAAAGGTTCACATTTCACCCTGGCTTGGATAGCTCAGTGGATTAAGCACCAGCCTGTAAACCAAAAGGTCACTGGTTCAATCCCTGGTCAGAGCACGTGCCCGGGCTGCAGGCCAGGTCCCTAGGTGGGGGCATGTGGAAGGTAACCCATCAATGATGTTTCTCTCCCTCTCCTCCCTCCCTTCCCCTCTCTCTAAAAATAAATTAAACCTTCAGAACACTGAAAATAAAGGTTCTCATTTCAACTACGAAGGCAGATGTCAATGTGTAACTGAGAAGGCAGGGCTAAATAGTGATTGTCTACATTTTTCCCCAAACAAAATCTGAGGATTAGGTACAGTGCTATCAATGACAGTGCCTCACAACCTCAGTACCGTAAGAAAGGCCATGGTTTGGGCACATTGAACCCCTGCCCTTGGAGATCAAACAGGGAGGGATATGAGATTCTCTGGAGGAAGTAGTTATGTGTTACTTTACCAAAAAAAAGAAGAAGAAGAAGAAGAAGAAGAAAAGGCAAGCAGCCAAATCTTTGTGAGTCACCCATTTCCTGCAATAGTCACTGAATGAGAACTCCAAGATCCTCTAACTTCCAAAATCTATGACTCATTTTTGTTCTAGCTCTTACACTGATTCCTTTCATTTGTGCTGATTATAGCTCTAGGATAAAATGGGTGGCCTAGGCCACGAAGATAATTTGAAGAAAATGAAATTAACAGTACAAGCAAATAAATAATGAATATATATATAATCTCTATAAGGAGTGTTCTGTGGGTTTAGAACCATGAGCAAAGATGTAGCCTCAACTCCTTAGGGTTTCCTACATTTAAAAAAAAGAATCATAGTTATAAAATGTTCATTTATTACCCACTGGCCCATTTGTACTGGATCAATTAAATTTTAAAAAGGTAATGAAATAGGCATATTAAAAGATAAAAGTCTTTTGCTTTCAGTTGGAAAAAAAAAGAGACACTACCTTTTTCCATATTTTTAATTACCATTATTGCACCAATACACTTTATATACATATATCTTAAACTTCATTATCAACTTTTCAGCAATTTTAATACATAATATATTATCATCTTGAGAATACAAAGAACACAACATGGAGGAAGATTGAGAAAATAGGTTCCCAATAATTAGTCACTAGTGATTCTATCGACTTTCCTTTTAGTGTTTTCTATGGAATTTTAAAATGCCCTGCCATGGCTCTGTAAGAATAGAGCTGCCTGGAAGGTGAGGCAATGAAAAGAAATGGACCCAAAGTTAAAAGGAGTCAAAAAGGAAATGCAGGAGAATATATTTCTAAACTAAATATAAGAATTCCCTTCAGCCAGAGCGTACACATCCAAATAGTTACTAAGGGGGGAGAGGGTATCTTTTCATTCCATCAAAACTGCTCATTAACAAACACAATAGGTAGTTCCCTGTCATCTGTAAAAGGGAACTCTCTTCACAGCATTGTAAAGGGAATGGTCGGGCAAAGGGACAGGAACGTGGTGGGGGAGCAACTTACCTCTGAGATACCCTGGGTGATGGATGTTAAAACTGTCATTTGGGCAAAACCTATCACAGCTAAAGCAATGACTCTCCAGCTTCCTTCATAAATGAGGATACAGATAATAGCAGCTTTTCTACTGAAGAGCAAGATGGATTGAAAACGTTTATGGAAAAGGGCCAGGTACCCAGGCGGCAAGGCAATGTGGGTAGTGAACGAGAGTTAAGTGCTTTCAACCCCTCTGCTCTACAAATCAGATTAAGAACCCTAACCCCTCAACTTCATGTCAAAATCATGAGGCAAATACTAAACAACACTTCAAATGCAGCAATTAAATGAAGCTGTAAGGACAGAAGGTCCTTCAGTAACATTTCATTAGGCTACTGATGAGATGCTGTAGGAACTTAACTCTTGCTTTTATCAGTGAGCCTATGGTAAAACTTGTGTTGTTACAAGTGGTTTAACTTTAGTCTTGAACCTATTGACAACATTAAGTGAGAACTTACTGTAAACACTTCTCTAGAATATAACTTGGAAAACACAGCTCCTTGAACCACCTTCATCCAAGAGACACCCACTGACTGAAGATGTTGCACTATTCAACAAAAAAAAGAATAGTGGTGGTGCCACCAACATAACCCTTGTATTATAGAAAGACACGTAAACATGAGAGGGTGACGGAGTTGCACCCAGCACTGATGTTCACTGAGCTGGGTAAACCTGAAGGAGGGCATACAGCAGAGACCCAAGAAACAGGATTTTCTCCATTCCTTCCTATCAAAACTCTGTATTTGTAAACACTGAGGTCAACCTGTCTATTTTCAGAGTCTTGGGTTTAGTGGAAAGGGAAGTTTCAAGACTTTTGTTTCCCCTTAAAGTACTAAATAGGGTTTCACCAAGAGGCACACAAGGGTCATGAGATGATTCTAGAATATGTTAAAGAATTTAAAAGGTGGAGAAAAATTTTGCAGGTGTTAAAGGTCATTTTCCTCTCAGAGATCACAGCCTTTGGAGCCCTGCACAGTCAGCCTCAAGTGTGATTAAGACCTACTATTCCCCTGCCTTGATAGTAAAGAGGAGATAAGAGATATTTTCTTGGCTGTACAGCAAGTAACAAACCAGCTTGAATGCAATGGAGAAGCAATGAAAAAGATTGTTCCGTAATTTTGGTTCTGGAAAGAGCGGGGATTCCTAACTTCCCTCACAGATTGGTGCCCTCAAGGTCATTTTATTCTTCAAGTCTGTACTGATGTCAATGCTATCAGAACTGGACCCAGCTGGAGGGCTGTGGGGCCTGGTTTGGAACAGAGCTGCACGACAAAACAGACAAACACAAAGGCTTAGTAAAATTAGGACAGCTACTCCATTCTTTACTTAACAGTTTCAAAGAAACTGCTGCCCAGAATTTCTAACACTACATTTCACAGCAATTCCACTTCCCAGGGCCTTAAAGAGCCCACTCAAACTTCACCCCACAGTTGTCCTTTTTCACCTTACCATCCCCAGCATGCCTATACTCCCTTATCTAGAATTCCTGCTGAAGACCCTGTGTGAGCTACAAATGCCTTGCTTTCCCAGATCACAGACTTCACCTGCCTGTACAGTATACACCACCTACACCCTGACCACAGAGGTACGGGTTTCACTAGGCTCATACCTGGGTGCAGTGCTAAAGTCTCCCCACAAGTCATTGCTTGCAGAAACTGGAGTTGGTGTTGGTGTCGTGACAGGAGCAGGAGAATCCAAATCTAAAAGGATATCTGAATACAAGGTAAGTGAAGAAAAAAAGAAGAAACATAATATAAACCTAAGAAATAACAACTTACGTTCACACAACCTACACACAGCAGCTTCTTTGTAATAGACAGAAACTGAGTAACAACCCAGATGTTTCTATGTGATGGTGGTTAAACATGCTTTGGTACATCCAAACCATGATGTACTAGTCAGCCATAAATAGGAAGAAACTATTGATGTACACAACTTGAATGATCTCACCGGAATTATGCTGGGTGTAAAAAGCCAACCCAAAAGATTACATACTATATCGGTGATTTCCAAGTGGTGTGCTACAAGAATTTTTAAATTATGCAATACCTAACTATTTAGACTGGGGCACTGACCTCTGTACCTTTAAACTGCTTTAAAAAAAAAAAGGCCCTAGCTGGTGGCTCAGTAAATAGGCACCAGCCTGTGAACCCAAAGGTCGCTGGTTCGATTCCCAGCCAGGGCACATAACCAGGTTGCAAGCCAGGTATCCAGCCACGTCTGTAGCTGGAGGCAGGTGAAAGGCAACCATCCATTGACATTTCCCTCCCTCTCCTCCTCCCTCCCTGCTCTTTTCTATAAATAATAAAGTCTTTTTTTTTTCTTTTAATGTTTAAAAAAAAGACAAAAGCCAACACAATTGCTGTCTGGTGGAAATAAATCAAAATTATATTTTTTTTTTTTCAGAACAGCAAAAATACATTCTTTGGTGTGTTGCAGAATTTTAATAATTAGTTTATGTGTGACCTGAGATGAAAAAGGTTGAAAATTGCCAACTATATGATTCCATCTGTATAACATTCCTGAGTGACAAAATTAGAGAGATGGAGAACACCTTACCAAGGGTTAGAGACTGAGGGAGGTGGGGAGGATGAGGGAGAGGAAGGGAAGAGGCTGGGAGGAGGCGTGGTTATTAAAAAAAAATGACACAGGGATCCTCGAGGCAATAAAATTGTTCTGTATGCTGACCATGGTGGTGGATCCAGGAACCTACACACACACACACACACACACACACACACACACACACAATAAAACTTCACAGAGCTATATACACATGTACACACAAATAAAAACACACAGAAACCGATAAAATCAAAGATCAGTAGATAGTATCAAGGTCAATTTCCTGGTTGTGATATTATAATTCTGCAAAATGTTCCCATTAAGGGAAACTGAGTAAACAGTACAAGGGATTTCTTTGTATTATTTTTACAACTGTATGTGAATCTACAACTATCTCATAATAAAAATTTAATTTAAAAAGATAATAAATCTCAGATATCATCCTTAGCCTTCTGTTGACACTGTAACTCATAGATTGTAATATCTGATTCTCTAGTCTTAGGAAAATTCCTTTCTGAGTTCTAATATTCTCATTCTTTAAATATAAATAACTATTATCTATTCTTCTTCCCACCAGAGAGTAAGGAAGAGTATTCACAAACCCAAATGTCTCATTTCATCCCAAATGTCCTCCTGAAAAAATAGAAAGGATTAACAAGTAACATTTACTAAATGACTACTATGTTCCAAGTACTGTGCTAGGTGCAGTCCATCATTTAACCTTCATAACCCTGGGGTAGTTTTACTCCTCCATTTTGCAGTTAAGGATACTGAAACTCAAAAGAACTTAAGTAATGTTACCAAGCACATTCAGATAGTAAGTAGCAGTGCCATAACTTAAAACTTGGTCCACCTGACTCTCAGGCCTACTAACATCTAACCAAATAATCTTTTTATTATCCACACATTTTCTGCAAAGGACCTATCAGATACCATGACTTCCAGTTCACTAGAAAAGCTTTGATCCCTTGCTAGAGGCTGCCTGAATTCCCTCGAGAACACCAAGTGCCATTTAATAGAAAAAACATCAGCACTCTCCTTGGCAAGCAGGTGTTATCTGGTTACAGCCTAAGGTATGATTTCTGAAAGTGAAAAGGACTAGAGAAATTTACCTGCATCACTACCTCCATGGTTAGACTTTGGAATGGGTGGTGGAGTGACATGATTGCTGATGGCAACTGAGGAGGACGGTGGGGGAATAGTGACTTTGCCTCCAGGTGGGGGTGGGAGTAAGCTTAGGCCCCCAGTCCCTGCAGTCTTAGGCTTAGAAGTGCTTCCTTTCTTGGTTGTAATGTTCTATAAAAGAAAAAAAGAGGGAGAGCAAGAGAAAAAAAGAGAAGTCACAGGATTACGGAAACACAGGGAGGGAGGGAAAAACAGATACTCACCCCAATACTCAACTTGATGGTCTGTCCTTCCTTGAAGCCCAGATCCAACTTGGGACGTGTGTCCATTTCCTGAGATTCTTTGGAAATCTCAGATTCCTGCTTTACCCACCTTCAGCAAAAGAGTAAGTTATCTTAACTTTGGATTCCCTGAAAGCAGAGTTTAACATACAAATTTGAGTACAGCTAATTTTGTAAAACAGGATTCCAGAAAACAAAGTGAAGAAATACAAAGATCTGAGAAAGAAAGGGAAAGAGAAAGCCAGGAAAGTGGGCAAGGAGGACTCAATAGCTCTGAGAACTAAATGGAAAGTGTATTAAGCTTGTCCCTCCAAAGCAGGGATTTAGGCACCAATTCCCATCCCCCCCACTCCCACCCCCCACCCCCGGCTGAGGGCTGCCCCTGAGGGCATGTTAACTCCTCAGTTCTTCCAGGCTGCACCCTTGTGCTGAGTGGCCTTCCACAATTTCGGAGAGCCCTGAGGCAGAAAGCAGAGGTATGCCTACCCTTGAGGTAGGCCACTGCTAATGTGCATGGCCCGTTCCACCAAAGCTACACCAAAGTCAGGTGGGCTGAAGAAATGGGGCAATAGGCATAAAGCATGTCAGTTACATAAAGTAACAAAATTGGTAAGTAACTCCCCACATATCTTATACAGCCCACGGGTTACTGTATGCCTTTCTCAGCCACTAAAAGCAACAGTAAATTCCCCAAACACATAAACAAAAGCATCGTCTCACATCATTGTATAAGGGAACAAAAACATATTCCAGGCTGTAAGGAAAAAATAAAATAGACATGAAGATAATGTAAGAAAACAGTGAATAGAAAAATTTGTATTCATGATAAACTAGTTTACCAAATAAAGAAACCAGGAGACAAAAGAAATAGTCCCCAAACCACATAACCAGTTACAAAGAACAAGTTTCACTCACTTGAAGTGATCTTGCAAGGAGACATTGAAGTCAAAGGCATCACCCCGATCTGTGAAGCCAATGCCAATGAAAGCACTGCGCCCTGGGGAAAAAGACAGAGTGGGAGTGTCCCTATGGCAAATTCTACCCAAAGAAAATTAACAGTTCACCTACTTGAAGTGTGGGAATGTGAATCACTTTCTCACAGACTGGGGAACCACAAACTACATATAGCCCCTAGTCCAAATGCTGCCCTAGCTTGTTTCCATAAATAAAGACTTACTGGAATGCAACCACACTATTTTGTTTACCTATTATCTGTGGCTGCTTCCACACTACAACAGCAGAAGTGAGTTGCTGCAATAGAAACCACCTAGCCCACAAAAACCTAAAATATTCACTGTCTCTTCACAGAAACAGTTTGCCAATCTTTGATGTTGACTATGGAGAAAAGATAATGGTTGCCCCAGATTAGATCATTTAAGATAGTCCCACCAAAACCCACCACAAACAACAAATGAGCGATATGTGTAAATTCTTTTGTTAGATATGCATTTTACTTAATCTACCTATTAATTACCACTGAACTTGTGTTCGTTATCTATTACAAATAACATGTTAATCCTTCTCCTTTAGCAGCTATAGTTAATTACAGAGAAATGGGAGGAAAAATTTAGTAAACTCAAGTGTGATAATGCACCTGGGACATTTTCATTGAAGTGCATCAATTTCTTTCCTAATGTCATTGCATTCCAAACCTCAGGTCCCTTACCAGTACCATCCTGGATCCGGATTACAAAGTAGCGGCTGGAATCTGTCACTGTCTCCACAGCAATACCAGGATACTGTTCTATTGGCGCCTGAGCAAAGAGTTCCCCTGACAGGTAAAAAGAAGACTTCTTTGAGCAAAGGAAGCACTTTGCTCCACTTAACAAGTATTTCCATTGCAGTCCCCAATTTGAAAGTACTTTAAAAAGCACACCAAAACAATATCCTTAATATGTTTAGAGGGTCAGCATAGATTACCTGAAACTTTATCCTCGAGTTTGATATAAGCAATCTTCCCTTTTGAAGTGATTCGGAGGCGACCAGTCCAATCAGGCTGGTCTAATTTCCAGTCAGATGCCCTACAATAGGAAAATTGTACAAAAGGCCTGGGATCCATATCTTTTATATACTAACAATCTATGTAGAATCATTTGCCATGTTTCTATTTCTGTGTCTTGGATTATTTATTCTTTCTACCTATTAAACAAGAATAGCTCATGATCCCCTCTATGTAGGTAACTAATATTATGCACAATCCAAAACAAAAGGAAGACAATGTTACTACTGGAGGATTCGAAGTCCAATAATATTACCTTTCATTGGGTTCAACCAATATTTACAGGCACTGTTCTACGTGTTCAGAATACAACAGCAAATAAAACAAAGACTACCGCCCTCATGAGGCTTACATTTTAATAGAAAGTAGTCAATAAAAAATATATAGTAAATATGCAAAATAACTTGTCTCTCAGAAGGTGAGGAGTACAAAGGTAGAAAGGAAACACAGAGGCAAAAAGGGGGATTGGGAGAGTAGTGGGACAGCAAACAGTTTGCAGCAATGGTAAGAGTAGGCCTTACTGACAAGGTGAAATATAAGGAAAAACATGAAAAGGTGAGAGTTACCCATGCAGATAACTGGCAGAAAAGCATTCCAGGCACAGGGGACAGCTAGTACAAAGGTGCTGAGGTAGGAGCCTGCTGGCATGTTTGCCCTCAAGTAAGGGGGCCACTGTAGTGAGAATAAAGTAAGGTATGAGGAGCAGCTAAGAGAAGGCCTGGTCATGCAGGGCCTTATAAGCCATTGTAAAAACTTTAGCTTTTATTCTGAGTGAAAGAGGAGCGTTTACAGGTTTTAAGCAAAGATGGGACACTCTCCCTTTTATTTGAAAAGAATTACTGTGTAGAAGCACTGTAAGGATATGAGTGCTGATGCAGGGGGACTAGTTAGGAGATGACTGCAGAAATCTAGGAGGACTCGCAATGGTGACTAGGAAGAAACAGTAGCAGAAGTGGCTAGATTCTGGAATATAGTTAAGGTAATGGCAGCAAGATTTCTAACAGACTGAAGAGAAAGAGAGAAGTCAAGGACAACTCCAAGGTTTTCAGCCTTAGCAAAGCTGCCAATAACTGAGAAAAGAAATGATATATAGTTAGAGCATGTCTGGGAAGAATGATCAGGGGTTTCAGACATTCTTCCAAAATATCCGAAATATCTAGTAGACTTTCAAAAGATGTAGAATAGACAATTGACTATATGGGTCCAGAGTTCAGGAAAGACATTTGAGCTAAACACAGAAATGTTCAAATGTTCATGAAACAGAAAACAATGCCTATCATCTATATTATTAATGAATTTGAATGAAATCTAATACATTTATTTATTTAAAACTTTTTTTAAAGATTTTATTTATTATTATTTTTAGAGAGAGGGGTAGGGAGGGACAAAGAAAGGGAGAGAGACATCAATGTATGGTTGCCTTTCACCTGCCTCCAGCTACAGACCTGGCTGGAGACCTGGCTTGCAACCTGGTTATGTGACCTGGCTGGGGAATTGAACCAGCGACCTTTAGGCTCGCAGGCCAGTGCCTTATCCACTGTGCTGCCAGCCAGGTAAGACATTTAAATATGACCAATTTTATAAACCATGGCATTTGTGATTCTGCTTTGCCAAGAGTGTTAAAAAGGGAGGGCAAAGTTAGGATAACAACTCATCCTTGGGACCTGAGGACCAAATTTCCAGGGGGGAAGGGTAACAACAGTGTATATCTGAACAAGAATGAGTTTAACAACAGGGTAAGCAAAAGGAGGAAAGTGAAAATTGAAAAGAGCTTGCAAGGTATTATATCCATTTTTATAGATGAGGAAGCTAAAACTCAAGAGTTAAGTGAGTTGCCAAAGGTAACCCAGCAAATAAATGAGAATCATGATTCCAACTTGGTTCTGCACCACTCGCTGACCATACTAAGAATAAAAAAGAAAACAATTAAGAAATTGTTTTGATGGCTCAATGCAGTTAACTGATAAAAATATAAAAAAGGCTGTGGATGAACGAGTAAATAAAGGTAGAAAATGCAGATGAGTGAGAGAGAAGGCAGGCCTTTTAAAAAGCTTAAAATGGAAGAAAAGGAATAGAATTCTACTTACGTGTACCACATCCTTTAAGAAATCTTAACACCCAAAGTTGAAAGGCTTAAGCTATTTTGATTAACACTGCAATCAATGCTAATTTATGTGATTAAATATAACTTACTAATTTCTGCTTATAGTCAACATTTACAGAGTGCCCACTATGTGCCAGACCCTGTGCTAGGCCCTGGGAATGTAAAATTTTAAAAAGACCTCAAGTGGCTCATAGTCTAGTCTGGAGATACAGGAGACCAATCAATTATAATACAGGAGGAGGAGCACTGATAGAGGCAAGCATAGATGCTATGGAAGCCCAGAGAGCACACCTAAGCCAGAATGGAAGGGTCCAGTGGGGCTTCCCAAAAAAGGTGATATTTCAGATGAGTCACACATACCGTACTACCATAAAAAAGCATGTAGATTCCACCCTGGCTGGTGGCACAGTAGATAAAGCGCCAGCCTTCGAACCCAAAGGTTGCTGGTTGGATTCCCTGGCCAAGGCAACATAACTAGGTTGCAAGCCAGGTCTCCAGCCAGGTCTGTAGGTGGAGACAGGTGAAAGGCAATCATACGTTGATGTTTCTCTCCCTCTCTTCCTACCTCCTGTCCCCTCATTCTGAAAAATAATAAAATCTTAAAAAAAAAAAAAAAAAAGCATGTAGATTCCTACTCATGCTCAATTTGGGGGTCTCATTGAAAGCATGAAAGCAAGACTGCCTCTGTCAAAAGGTACAAGCCACAGTGTTTAGTGCCTAGGTTGGCAAGCACAAAGCACAAAAGACACTGATTCATGAGGAATGAACCTCTGCTACAAAGGCAAAATAATGGACCTAGGGGAGAGGATAACTTTTCAGCCAAGGCAGTAATAAATGCCGAGAGAAAAATCATGATGATGATATGGGTCCGAGAGAGGAATAAAAACTATCATATACTCATATACTGCTTTACTGTTTCCTAAATTTTCACGTTTATTATATGATTTCATTTAACCTTACAAAAACTTCTTTGAGGCACATAACTACAATAGGTTTTATTATCGTTAACCTTTGGGGTGTTTTTTTTTTTTCTATTTTAAAGATGAGAAAAATGAGGCTTGAAGAGGTTAAGAGTTTGTTGTTAAGTTGCAATAGCTGTTAAAATTGCCAGGGCCCATAGTCACACATTTATAACCCACTGAGTTAACTCTTTCCACTACTGATTTCGTAAGGTCTTACAGCATCCTCAGACCCTCAATAGCAAGGTGGTTAGTTAGCCCTATAGAAAAAATGCTGTGTTGACTCTGAAGGGAAAAGCTATAGGAGAGGTTAAGGGGGGTAGGATAAGATATAAAATATAGAGCTAATGATAAAAGCCTACTGAACTCTCTATAAATATGTTCCTAGGCATTCCAAAAGTAAAGAAACTATACTGAAGAGAAACAAAATGGACAACCACTGGAAAACCTATGACCATAAATAACCTCTGCCCACCAGCAAAAGATCTGCAAAGAAAACCAATTGGTCCTGGCCATGTTATTTGGTGGCAAGATTGACTGCCAGCAGCGCAAAAGATAAACTGGATCGTCCAGAGAGCGGTCAAGAACACAGCGATTACTCACACACGTGCACGGAGTATTTGGAAAGGGGGCTGGGGATGGATGAGAGAGACAGACAAACTAAAGGGCGCAGGGAAGAGCGAACGAAAGACGACTGGTGATGGAGCAGGCAGAACTGGATGTGGATGATGGGGAGCAGATGGGTAACCCAGGGAGGTCCAGGGGAGAAGGGATGGGAGGATGCAGGCTGGTTATATATATATATATATATATATATATATATATATATATATACACACACACACACATATTTTTTAAGTGTCGGAAACAAGGATGATTGCAGTCACGAGTGCAGGAATTTGCAGCAAGACAGAGTGAAAACAGTAAAGGTCGGGAGGCAAGCAAGGTGACAGCCCCGAGGTGGGGCGATGCCCTAGATGAGCAGCGCGAGAAGGAAGCTGTCATCCCCTACCGGGTGCGCGGACGCTGTCATTTAGTACCTGTAACCGCGGTTGGAAGCCCGGGGCGGAATCCGGTAGACGCTGACGTCGGGCTTTACACACAGGACTGACTCGTACTCCAGCTCCGCCGCCATCTTGGCTCTGCTCGCGGCGCCCCTGGGGGCGGAGCGCGCACACAGGGCCGTCTTGGGGGCGGGGAGTTTCGAATACAGGGCAACTTCCGTTTCCCCTACTTCCGCTCGCGTTTAACTTGGTTCAGGAGATTAACCTCCGGTGAGGCGGGGGGAGGTCCTATGGAAACCTGGAGACGGTGAGGCTACGCGACTCACCATCTTAGGTAATGGCAAAGATGCCTTCCTAGGGCGTGAGTGACGTTTAGGAAGTGTCTGTCCCCAGAGATAATGAGGGAGAGCGCCATCTTGCTTCTGGCCAGTGCCGCATTGCCGCGATGCCGCGATGCTGCGTTGCTCGGAAGGACTAGGGCCGTCTTGAAATCTGGCGAATTTTTTCTCTTTCAAGAGCCACTTCTTGACCGTAGTTTCTTGGCAGAAATCTGCTCGTCGATAATTCCCAACCAAGTACCAACAGGAAATGTATGATCCAGTTCTGGGTGTGATGGATTTAACCATCCTGAATCTAATCGTTTAAAAATGCCCAGCCTGATTAATTACCCCAAAGCACTCTATTCTTGAATTATCAGCAACAGCACCTGTTGAAATAATATGCCGTGCTTTCAGTTGTGTATTCTGGGTGTGTTTTTGGAAAATTTGACCCTGTTAAACTTTTTTTTTTTTTTTTAAGATTTTATTATTAGAGGGGAAGAGGGAGAGGCAGAGAAGGGGACAGACATCAACGTATGGGTTGCCTTTCACCTGCCTTCAGCCACAGACCTGGCTGGAGACCTGGCTTGCAACCTGGTTATGTGCCCTGGCTGGGAATTGAACCAGTGACCTTTGGGTTCGTGGGCCAGCACTTTATCCACTGTGCCACCAGCCAGGGCGGACCTTGTTAAACTTTTAAGTGGGATCAGGGTAATTCCTGACAAAGGGAGCATAATGAGCTGTTTAATATGATTATTTTGTTCTCAGTTATGATAAAAGCCCACTGAAGTCTCTATAAACTTGTTCCTATGCACTCCAAATGTAAACTTGAGAGGGAAAGAAGGGGAAGGGTTTAATCAAGGAACTATTATAAAAGGCCCATGGACATGGACAACAAGGTGGGATTGTGGTAGAGGGGATGGGGTGGGTGGGGCAGGGGAGAGCAATGGAAAAAATGGGACAACTGTAATGGAACAACAATAAATTAATAAAAAGTAACAGCATACTAGGAAAGAATGTAAACTTGCCACAACAGTATCATGGAAAAAGATTTAATTAGCATAGATAGCAAATGGCAAAGCCAAGCTAGAACTCAAGTATGTCTGACTACAACAGCGTTGATTTTCACCATTTAATCTGTCTCCAAGTTATCTGGATAGACAAAGGATATCTTAAAACTCAAAAAGAATTATAGTATATATCCCAGGCAAGTGTGGGGAATTAGCTACTCTCATACACCGTTGATAAGAATGTTAATTGATACAAAAATTTTTAGAGAAAATTTAGCAGAATTGGTTAAAATATTGCCTGTAACTTTCAATTTAGCAAATTCACTAATAGGTATTTTAGAGAAATTTTTATATGAACAAAAATGTATGTACAATGAATAGTATTACAAAATTGTTAGTGAAAAAATAGAAACATGAATGTCTATCAAATGGAAATGGTAAATGGCAAATCCATTACCATAGTATGCTTTGTACTATATATATATATATATATATATATATATATATATATATATAGTCTCAACATTAAAGCCATAGAAGAGGATCCACACTTTTCTTTTTAAAAGATTTTATTTATTATTTTCAGAGAGGAAAGAAGCATCAATGTATGGTTGCCTTTCACCTGCCTCCAGCTAAAGACCTGGCTGGAGACCTGGCTTGCAGCCTGGTTATGTGCCCTGGCTGGGGAATCAAACCAGTGACCTTTGGGTTTGCAGGTCGGGACCTATCCACTGAGCCGCCAGCCAGGGCTTTGGTAACTTAAATGATATGGTCACTGATGTACATAACTTACTAAAGTAATTTAGGAAGACAAAGAAAATCTAAATAGCTCTAAAGCCATTAAATAAATGGAATAACTGAAAACCTTCTCAAGCTTCTTGTTGTTGATCAAACACTTTAGAAATAATATAAATCCTATACAAACTCTCTAATAGAAGAGGAAAAACCACTTTTCAACTAAATTTTATGAGACAAACATTACCTTCATACCGAAATCAGACAAAGCTGTTATAACAAAACTGTAGGCCAATATTTCCTCATGAGCAAAAACTTTTTTAACAAAATACCAAAAAATCAAAGCCAACAATGTATAAAAAGGATAATACGCCATGAAAAATTGGATTTACTCCCTATGAATTTTAAGATTAGTTTAACATTCAAGAACCAGTAAGTATAATGCACTATGTTAACAGTATAAAGACAACACACATAATCATCCCAATAGAAGCAGAAAACAAAGAATGAGAAAATTCAATATTGCTCATGATTTAAAAACAGCAACAAAAACCCTCTCAGCAAACTAAAAATAGAAGGGGAATTCTTCAGTCTGAGAAAGGACATCTATGAAAAACCTTCAACTAATATCCAGCTTAATGGTTAAAGATTGGATGCTTTCTTCCTTTCTTTCTTTTTTAAGATTTTATTTTTTAGAGAGAGGGGAAGAAAGAGAAACATCAATGTGCCAGAGAAACATCTTTTGGTTGCTTCTCACACACCCACAACTGGGACCGGCCTGCAACCCAGGCATGTGCCTTGACTGAGAGTCAAACCAGTGACCTTTTACATCACAGGCCAGTCACTCAACCCTCTGAACTATACCAGCCAATTAAGGATATGTTTCTGATAAGATGAAGAATAAGACCAGTGTTATGTTCTTACTACTTCTATAAAATATTGTCCTGGAGTCCCTAGGGCAAGAAAAAGAAAGAAAATGTATACAGTTTGAAAAGGGAAAAATAAAACTGCCTTGAATATGGATAACATCATTACATAAATAGAAAACCCTAAGGGATGATGTGTTCTCAATCAAGAAAATTTTAAGTATCTTGGCAGGAATTTATCTCTACTCACCTCTAGGGGGTAGAAGCTACACAATTCAAAAGTTTTGGGTTGGAGAATATGTAGATTAACTGTCCTAGAAATAAAGCTATTTTTTTCTTTTATTTTTTTCTTTTATTTTTTAATCATCATTTATCTCCCCTATACTCCCTTCCATGTCCACCCCCACACACCCCCACAATCATCACATTCATGCCTGTGCCTATGAGCTCTTTTTCTTTTTTTATTCTTTTTTGCTCAATCCCTCCACACCCTTCTTTAGAGCTGTCTATTTTGTTTGTTAATTTAGTCTTTTCATTAGATTATACATATGAATGAAATCATGAGGTATTTGTCTTTCTCTGACTGGCTTATTTCACTTAGCATAATGTTCTCCAGGTCCATCCATACTGTCACAAAGGGTAAATTTTTTATGGCCAAGTAGTATTCCATTGTGTAAATGTACCATGGCTGTTGCATTCAGTCATCTACTGATAGACACTTGGGCTGCTTCCAAATCTTGGCTATTGTAAATAATGCCTCAATGAACATAGATGTGCATATATTCTTTCAAATTAGTGTAAAAATCACCAGAAGTGGAATATCTGGGTAATAAAGCAGTTTCATTTTCAATTTTTTGAGGTAACCACATACTGCTCTTCACAGTGGCCGCACCAATCTGTACTCCCACCAACAGTGCATGAGGCTTCCCCTTTTACCACATCCTCACCAACACTTGTTTGTTGATTTTTTTTTAATGATAGCCATTCTGATAAATGAGGTGATATATCATTGTATTTTTTTAAGATTTTATTTATTAT
Organism: Noctilio leporinus; assembly: GCA_004026585.1. Taxonomy (NCBI): domain Eukaryota; kingdom Metazoa; phylum Chordata; class Mammalia; order Chiroptera; family Noctilionidae; genus Noctilio; species Noctilio leporinus. The sequence goes on along the minus strand of PVIW01002886.1, from coordinate 145,974 downwards.
TTTTAAAGAGAGGGGAAGGGAGAGAGGTAGGGAAGGAGCGAGACATCAATGTATGGTTGCCTTTCACCTGCCTCCAGCTATGGACCTGGCTGGAGACTTAGCTTGCAACCTGGTTATGTGCCCTGGCTGGGGAATTGAACCAGCAACCTTTGGGTTTGCAGGCAGATGCCTTATCCACAGTGCCACCAGCCAGGGCTTATCATTGTGTTTTTAATTTGCATCTCTGATGATGAGTGACATTGAACATCTTTTCATACATCATTGGCCATAAGTATATCCTCTTCAGAGAAGTGTTTATTCAGATCCTTTATCAATTTTTTAAATTAGATTTTTTGTTTTTTCGTGTTGTTTTATAAATTCTTTTTTTTTAATTTTAATTTTATTGTTGTTGTATTACATCCATCCCCTTTTTGCTCCCCTCTGTCCTCTTCCCCACCCACCCATTACCCCACAAATTCAATACCACCTGTTGTCCATGTCCATGGTTCCTCCATACTAGGTTCTTGTCTAAACTGCTCCCCTTCCTTGCCTCTTCCTCCCCTCTCCCCCACTTCCCCTTGACCACTGAAGGCCTATTCATTTTATTCATATATCTGGTTCTGTTTTGCTTGTTGTTAGTTTTGTTCATTATTATCCTGTAATGGGTAAGATCATATGGTATGTGTCGTTCACTGACTGGCTTATTTCACTAAGCATAATACTCTCCAGTTCCATCCATGTTGTTGCAAAGGGTACAAGTTCCTTCTTTCTTTCTGCCATATAGAATTCCATTGTGTAAATGTACCAAAGTTTTTTGATCCAATCATCCACTGATGGGCACTTAGGCTGTTTCCAGCACTTGGCTATTGTAAATAGTGCTGCTGTGAACACAGGGGTACATAGGTTCTTATGAATTGGTGTTTCAGTATTCTTTGGGTGTAGTCCTAGTAGTGGAATTGCTGGATCAAAAGGCAGTTCCATTTTTAGGTTTTTGAGGAAACTCCATACTGTTTTCCATAGTGGCTGCACCAGCCTGCATTCCCACCAACAGTACATGAGGGTTCCCTTTGCCCCACATCCTCACCAACGCTTGTTGTTTGTTGATTTGTTAATGATTGCCATTTTGACAGATGTGAGGTGGTATATAAGTTCTTTACATGTTGTGAATATTAACCCTTTATCAGATATTTCAGTGAATATGTTCTTCCATTCAGTGTGTTGTCTTTTTTTGTTGTTGATGTTTTCCTTTGCTGTCCAAAAACCTTTTAGTTGTATGTAGTCCCATTTGTTTATTTTTTTAGTTTTGTTTTCCTTACCTAAGAAGATATGGCAGAAAAAATAATGCTACGTGCTATGTCTAAGATTTTATTGTCTATGTTTTCTTCTAGGATTTCTAAGATTTCAAGTTCAACAATTAGGTCTTTAACCCACTTTGAGTTAATTCTTGTGTGTGGTATAAGAAAGTGGTCTGTCGATAGTTTTTGTTTGTTTGTTTGTTTTTGTTTTTACATGTACGTATTTGCCTCCATTTCATTTTGCTTTTCCTCTGGAGAATTCTCTTGTTCTTTCATTTGAGACCTGTTTCTTTGTCTCCTTATTCTGGCTGTCTCTTTCTGTTTGTTTCTATCTATTAAGTACATCTCTATGACTCCCAGTCTTGGGATGGTGACTTTGTATAGTAAGTGTCCTGAAGGATCCAGTAGTGCAGCCTCCCTGATCACCAGAGCTGGGTGCTAAATGTATGTCCCTTATGTGCTTTATATAGACCCTCCTGTTGTAATTGAGTCTTGGTTGCTATGGGCCAATTTGTCCATGACACCAACTTTCAGGGTGGTTGACTGAGGCTCAACCCCTAATACAGTGTGCAAGCTACTGTGCAGATGCACATCGCTTGAAGCAGGATTCACCTCAGCAGGTTTTGGTGCCTCTCCCTATGGATATGCTGCTTGTGAAGTTTATTGGACCCCAGTCTGTTGTTACCTGAAGCTGGCCACTGGATGTATTGATTCTGTAACAGTAGAAAATTGTAATAATGGAAAACTGTAACCCACCCCACCATTCTTTTGACATTGTTTCTGTAAGTTCTGACTCTGACTAGTATGTAGCATATAGATAAACAGCATGTTTGTATAAGACTCCTAGAACTAGTTTCAAAAGATACAGACTTCAAGCCCTTGGCTGGTGGCAGAGTGGATAAGGCACCAGCCTGCAAACCCAAAGGTCACTGGTTCAATTCCCCAGCCAGGACACATTAATGAGGTTGCAAGCCAGGTCTCCAGCCAGTTCTGTACCTGGAGGCAGATGAAAGGCAACCATACATTGATGTTTCTCTCCCTCTCTGCCTCTCTCCCTTCCCCTCTCTCTAAAAATAATAAAATAAAATTTGATTTCTGTCTCTCTCTCACTCTCTCTCTGCCTCTCTCCCTTCCCCACTCTCTAAAAAAAAAAAAAAAGAAAAAAGAAAAAATAATAATAAAAATAAAAATAATAAAATAAAAATAAAATCTTAAAAAAAAGGATACGGACTTCAACCTCAGACATCCCAGTTCCAGGAGATTTGCTGATCTTCAGCCATGGAGCCTGGATGACATAAAGCCAGGACGACTAAACCAAGATGATGCTCACTGGATCAGCACTTGCTTTCTGGGAATGGTCTGTCCTTATCTGCACGTACAGAACTTTTCAATCCCTTTCCTTGATCACTTTTTCCTGCTTCCTCTCTCTATTCTTATAAAGGCCTCTGCCAGCACGGATGTGAACATGAGCTTTGAGACAAGAGCCACCCTCTGAATAAACCACTTCCAGATGGCCACCTTCTGAATAAACCACTTCCCTTCACATCAGCAGCTGCTGCTTCAGTATTAGTTGTTGTAATAGCTGGCAACCAGACCTGAATCTGGCTACAGTTCTGGGCCTCTTCTTAGGGAATCTGGTGCAGAACGATGTCAGACATCTGCCTGTGACTGGCCCTGGATAACCTGTTTGGAACTGTCAGCAATTCACATCTTGCGATCTTGCAACTCCCTCTGCCAAGCCTGGGTAAATACACATGAAGGACCATGCTGAGTATCACAGCTAGTTTTTTACCAGCACTGGGCCTGGAGGCAGGTCAGCAAGTCTCAAAGCGCCCAGAGATTCACTTCCACCTGCAGGCTGTCTGTTAGGCTTAGTCACTGAAAGAGACTCCGGCTGTAGCTCAGCAGGACATGATTTCCACAGGGTAGGGTGAGAGTGATTCCAGTGGATAAGGCTGTTGCTTCCCCCCAGGCTGATCCTGCATGAGGGATGGCTCTGCCTGACAAAGATGGCCTCTGTAGTATGGAGAATGACTCAGCACAGGGATCCTGGTGGCTGACCTTTCAGTTCTCTGAAGAGCCACCAACCACCAACTCTCCTCACATGGCTCTAGTTCACACTGCCCTCCCTCTACCAGAACCCAACGTGAGCAAGTGCGAATGAAATTTTGTACACTGGCCTTTTAAGAGGGTGGATGTGTCTCTAGCCATCTCTTCCTGATGGACAGAAACCTCACAACCGGATATTATGTGGGCACCTTTCTTGGTTCTGGTGCTGTAGGCTGTGAAGACAGACTTGAGGTTAAGACCCTGCAGTTCTCAGGGAAACCCCTAACCCCACAGCTGAGATATCCTTCCAAAAGTTCAGCTGCTGCCCAGGAAAGCCTGGCTAGCCCTCTTACACCTTCATACTTTCTACCAGTCTTAATGTGACTTCTTCTGTAAGCCCTTGGTTATATGGCTTCTCTCCAACTGGTCTTCAGTTGGTTATTCAGGGTGATTTTTCTATAATTTAATTGTAATTCCAGTTTGGTCCTGAGAGGAAGTTAGTGTAGCTTCCACCTAATCCACTGCCATCTTGGATCTGGTAAAACCAATTTTCTCCTATGTGTGACTTACTAAGTATATGTGACTTTCTAAGTATATGTGACTTAACCAAGTTCAACAAAAGCACCTTTGTTAGAAGTGATGGAGGCCTAATCTATCTCAAATTTTATCTCTAGATATAATTTAAACATGATAATACTAGTCTTGGTTTTCTTATCTCCACATATGCCATATGTGTAGCATGTATATGAAATACTTATAAACATTCATAATATATTTATGAATGTTCTTTTCCCACATATAAAAATTGATTTATCACAGATTTTTAAATTCTGATTTACCTTTGCTCAGGGTACTGTTATCTATTTTATGATAAAATGGTGCTTGTTAGAGTATAATTTCATTAAATCCTGGGGTTGCTACAAACTCAGCCATGAAAACTGTAATGAGATTGAGTCATAGTTTGCAGCTCTTTCTTACTTAGAACGGACATTTCTGCCCTTGTAGTTGAAATCTCATATTTCACATGACAGGTTTGACTCCTGGATATATTAAGTCATTTGTCCAAAGGTATGACTGATGATGAGGTCTGATCTGGACTTATGATTTGCAAACTAACACTCTTCACCCCACCGCACCAACTCAGGAAGCACCCAAAAGACTGGTTCTAAAATAGTACACTTGTCAACTTTTGTATACACAATTGTTTTTCATTTATTATAAATCATAAAGTTAGCTTCACAAATACACAAAGATATATGGAATATTTATTGCAGCATTTCCGTAATTAAAAATAGAAATAATCTATATATTCACCAATCTGGAATTGATCAATCCCATAAATAAATGGTACATAGATTAATAAAGTATTATGTGCCTATTAAAATTTGAGAATGATCTATATGTTCTGTTATGAAAAGGTAAATTGATAAGTAAAAACTGCAAGGAACAGAAGAAAAAGTATAATTTAAGTCATCTGTATTCAATGATGAATATAAAATATTTAGGTTTGATAAACAAAATAGTATGGAACTATAGTCAAAATTCTTTTTTTTTTTAGATTTTATTTCTTATTTTTAGAGAGTGGGGAAGGGAGGGAGGAAGAAAGGTAGACAAACATCAATGTATGGTTGCTTTTCACCTGCCTCCAGCTGGGGACCTGGCTGGGGACCTGACTGGGGACCTGACTGGAAACCTGGCTTGCAACCTGGGCATGTGCCCTGACTGGGAATCAAACCAGTAACACCTGGGTTCACAGGCCACTGCTCAATCCACCAGGGCCTATAGTCTAAATTCTTAATAGGGGCTATTAATTCTGGGAAATAGAAAGGGGAAAGAAAGGGAAACACTTTTTTATCTTATACTCTTCTTTACGTTACCCTTATAATGATAGTAATAACTTGTAAGAGTAAATCAAGAATTATTCGCTCTGGCTGGTGTGGCTCAGTAGATTAAACACTGGCCTGTGAACTGAAAGGTAGCTGGTTCAATTCCCAGTCAGGGCATATGCCTGAATTGTGGGTCAGGTCTCCAGTCGGGGCGTGCGAGAGACAACTGATACAATTGATACACATCTATGTGTCTCTCCCTCTCTTTTGCCCTCCCTTCTCCTCTCTCTAAAATAAAAAATTAATTAATTTTTTATTTTATTTTTTTAGAGAGATGGAGAGAGACATCAATATATGGTTGCCCTTTACCTGCCTCCAGCTAAGGACCTGGCTGGAGACCTGGCTTGTAACCTGGTTATGTGCCTTGGCTGGGGAATCAAACCAGCGACCTTTGGGTTCTCAGGCCGGCATCTTATCCATTGAGCCATCAGCCAGGGCTAACTTTTTTACTTTATATGTCTACATTTGATTTTTACAATGAGCACGTACTAATATGGTAATCAAAAAATAAATATTTTACTCCTGGCTGGTGTGGCTCAGTGGGTTGAGCACTGGCCTGTGAACCAAAAGGTGGCCGGTTTTATTCCTGGTCAGGGCACATTCCTGGGTTGCAGGCCAGGTCCCCAGTTGGGGACAAGTGATTGATGTTTCTCTCTCTCTTTCTCATTCTCCATTCCTTCCCCTCTCTTTAAAAATAAAGTCTTTTTTTTTTTTAATAGATAAATATTTAATTATTTATTTTAATATATATTTTTAAAGATTTTATTATTTTTCAGAGAGAAGAGAAGGGAGAGAGGCAGGGAAAGAGAGAGATATCACTGTATGGTTTCCTTTCACCTGCCTACAGCTATGGTCCTGGCTGGAGACATGGCTTGCAACCTGGTTATGTTGCCCTGGCTGGGAATTGAACCAGCGACCTTTGGGTTTGCAGGCTGGTGCCTTATCCACTGTGCCACCAGCCAGGGCTTAATATTTATTTTTAACTGAATTTATGAGGTGACATTGGTTGATAAAATTACATAGGTTTTAGGTGTATACTCTACAATACATCATCTGTCATTGAATTGTGTGTTCCCCACCCCATGTTAAATCTCCTTCCATCATCACTTATATAATGGGATAGTGTAAATGGTGAACATGAACAAACTACTTGCCTTGTGCATCATCATGAATAGATCACAAAGATATAATGTTGCATGGAGAGAAGGTAAGTTAACATAAATGACAAAAATTGTCCATTTGCACAATATTCCAAAACAAACTAATTTAAAATTGTACAGTTTTAGGAAATACACTTAGGTGGTAAAGTCATTTTTTTTTAACAAAATAAAATTTTATTACTTCTCTATCTTTTCATAGTGGATTAGAGATGGTCTGTGGGCTTCTGTCCTATTCAGGGACTCCAGACTTCTAGGCCCTACCCTCATCTGGGTTTTCAGTGTTGGGGAAAGGAGAGAGGGTTGTTTATGGAAAGATGTCATGGGCTGGGTCTGAAAGTAAAAGACAGCTTCTACTCATGTTCAATTGGTCAGAACCTAGCCCTCAGTAACATGGCCACAACTGCAGTAAAAGGTCTTGAAAGTGTGGTTTAGCTACTTGTCTTTATCCTGGTATGGTTCTAGTTGATTGTTCCGAATCCATCAATTAAGTACAATTTCTAGTGTACTTTGATACTAAAAGTAGATTGATACTAAACTGAGATTTTTTAAAAAGCGTTTTGTAAAATGAGGGCAGATTGGCCATTTTTAGAAATGACAATGAATATCAGTTACCACAGTTTGGGAAGGTGGTGATAGCAAAGTGCTTACTGTTGTAGAAAGTATAGCATAATTCTTTTGTGATATTAATCTTTATGTATTTCAGATTCAGAATTTGAGAATAAAACTTAACTAGATTCTTAGAATCATAGTGGATAAAATTGAGGGAAAAATAATTGGAAATAGAGTATGCAATTTAAGCACAAGTTAGTTTATAAGTTTCTGTTATTTGGAGGTGATACAACTGCTCATTCATTCAGTTACACAGGAGTGTTTTCAGTCAACCGACAGTTCTTGATCATATATGATAATCCAAGGGTATTGCTAGGCACCAGGGGTCAGAAGTAAATAGTAAGGCCTGAATATGACAGGTGCGACTGTAGAGGATGTTTGGGAGCGTAAGAGAAGAACCTATTGATGTCCAGGGGATGGATCAGAAAAGATAGCCAAGCAGCAGCGAGGTTTGAATTTAGTACTGAAAGAGGACTGAGGGCGGAGAAGGATGTTCAAGCAGAGGGAAAGGGTGAAGTGGGGCATAGCATTGGAGGGAGAGAAACTGTGAGTTTGAGGAACTATGTCCTGTAGATGACAGGTCTGGTGAAAGATGAGTCTGAAAACTTAGTAGTAGACCACAATTTGTGTGACATACTTAAGAGTGTGAACTTTATTCTGAAATGAGTGAAAGAGCGGTAGGAATTTTCAGAACAAGGGAGTGACATCAGATATTTGTGCCAAAAAAATAAGCATAAAATTTTGGAGAATGAATCAGAATGGAGAAGACTAAATGAAGGGAGATAAATAAGAGACCATTACGTTTTTTCTTTTCCTCACAAATTGAATATGTGAATTTGCTAAAGAATGTATTCTTCAATTACTATGCATTTGTGATGCATTTTAACCATGTTATTCTGTAATTGTTTTAAAAGTCTTTCAGCTAATGTAATCCATCAACAAGTCACAAAATGATTTTCATTGTTATAATAGTTTTGATGGCCAAGAGGATTTTGTTCTCTTTTTAAGATTGTAATAACATTCTTTTAGTGAGTATGTTCTATGGGATTCCAGATATTTTCATGTGTATTTTATGATACTTCCTTATACTAATGTTTATAATTATTTATAAGCTGTTTTATTCAGTTTAGCAAACAAATAGAATTGTTATCTCTATAAAACTAGGAAGGAGAAACTGAAAATAGTAATTGTTTTTCTGCTATATAGTAATCTTTTCTTTTTTAGTTGATGGCATGACACACTTTAATTTAAAATTTTTGATGGTAGATAAAATTACGTGTCTTACAGTTAATGTCTTCAGATTCAGTGAGATGGTAGCATGAGAAATTTGGGTAAGTCACCTGCCATTCCACTTGATAAGCTGATGCTGTGAGTGATTGTGGCTTAGAAAATAGGAATCTGTAGTTCTGTCAGTTGATTTTTTTAATTAGTTTAATTTTATTATTGTTGTATTACATCCATCCCCTTTTTCCTCCCCTCTGTCCCTTTCCCACCCACCCACTCCCCACCAAAGTCATCCCACTTGTTGCCCATGTCCACAGATCTTCCATGCTAGTTCCTTGACTAAACTGCTCCCCTTCTTTGCCTCCTCTTCCCCCTCCTCCATCCCCCTTTCCCTCTGCCCACTGAAGATCTATTCATTATATTCCTGTCTCAGGTTCTGTTTTGCTTATTTGTTTGTTTTGTTCTTTATTGCCCTGTAATGGGTGAGATCATATGGTATTTGTCTTTCACTGACTAGCTTATTTCACTGTGCACAATACTTTCTAGTTCCATCCATGTTGTTGCAAAGGAGAGGAGTTCCTTCTTTCTTTCTTCTGTGTAGTATTCCATTGTGTAAATGTACCAAAGCTTTTTTGATCCAATCATCCACTCATGGGCACTTAGGCTGTTTCCAGCACATGGCTATTGTAAATAGTGCTGCTATGAACACAGAGGTGCATAGGTTCTTATGAATTGGCGTTTCAGGGTTCTTCAGGTATAGCCCTAGTAGTAGAATTGCTGGATCAATAGGCAGTTCCATTTTTAGTTTGTTAAGGAAACTCCATACTATTTTTCACAGTGGCTGCACCGGCCTGCATTCCCACCAACAATGCACCAGGGTTCCCTTTTCCCCACATCCTCGCCAATACTTGTTGTTTGTTGATTTGTTGATGATTGCCATTCTGACAGGTGTGAGGTGGTATCTTACTGTGGTTTTAATTTGCATCTCTCTGATGGCTAGTGATGTTGAGCATTCTTTCATATGGCTTTGGGCCCTTTGTATGTCTTCCTCAGAGAGTTGTCTGTTCAGGTCCTTTGCCCATTTTTAATTGGGCTGTCTGTCTCCCTGGTGTTGAGTTGCAGACGTTCTTTATATATTTTGGATATTAAACCCTTGCCTTGTCTGAGGTATCATTGGCAAATATGTTTTCCCATACAGTTGGTTCCCTTTGAATTTTGCTGGTGTTTGCTTTAGTTGAACAGAAACATCTCAGTTTGATATAGTCCCATTTGTTTGTTTGTTCTTTTATTTCCTTTGCCCTTGGAGAAGTATCAGTAAACATATTTCTGCATAGGATATCTAAAATTTTACTACCTATGTTTTTCTCCAGGACCTTTATGGTGGCACTGCTTATGTTTAAACCCTTTATCCATCTTGAGTTTATTCTGGTGTATGGTGTAAGTTGGTGGTCTAGTTCTATTTTTTTGCATGTTGCTGTTCACCCAACACCACTTGTTGAAGAGACTGTTTTTACTCCATTTTATGTTCCTTCCCCCTTTATTGAATATTAATTAACCATAGAGTCCTGGGTTAATTTCTGGGCTCTCTATTCTGTTCCATTGATCTATATGTCTATTCTTATGCCAATGCCAGACTGTTTTAATTACAGTAGCCTTGTAGTATAGTTTGATGTCCAGCATTGTGATTCCTCCTACCTTGTTCTTTCTCAGGATTGCTGTGACTATTTGTGGGCATTTTTGGCTCCATAAAAATTTTTGAAGTACTTCTTCTATCTCTGTGAAGTCTGTCATTAGTATTTTAATTGGGATTGCATTGAATCTATAGATTGCTTTGGGTAGTATGGACATTTTAATGACATTAATTCTTCCCATCCATGAACATGGTATATGCTCCCATTTATTTGTATCTTCCTTGATTTCTTTCTTCAATGTTCTGTAGTTTTCTGAGTACAGGTCTTTTACCTCCTTGGTTAAGTTTATTCCTAAGCATGTTATTTTTCTTGTTGCTATGGTAAATGGGATCTGTTTTCTAGCTTCTATCTCTGATGTTGCATTATTGGTATACAAAAATGCTTTTGATTTCTGAATATTGACTTTATATTCAGCTATTTTGCTAAATTTGCTTATTGGGTTGAGTAAGTTTTTGGTGGAGCCTATCAGGTTTTGTATGTACACCATCATGTCATTTGCAAATAATGACAGTTTTACTTCCTCCTTTCCAATTTGGATACCTTTGACTCCTTTTTCTTCTCTGATAGCTATGGCTGGAACTGCCAAAACGATGTTGAACAAAAGTGGAGAGAGTGGACAGCTTTGCCTTGTTCCTGATCTTAGGGGGAAAGCTTTTAGTTTTTGCCCATTGAGTATCATGTTGGCTTCAGGTTTCTCATAGATGGCCTTTACGATGTTGAGGTATGCTCCCTCTATTCCCATTTTGTTGAGTGTTTTTATTATAAATGGTTGCAGTACTTTATCAAGTGCTTTTTCAGAATGTATTGATATGATCATATGGTTTTTGTCTTTCATTCTGTTAATGTAGTGTATTACATTTATTGATTTGCAAATGTTGTACCATCTTTGCATCCCTGGGATGAAACCCACTTGATCATGGTGTATGATCTTTTTCATGTATTGCTGGATCCTGTTGGCCAATATTTTGTTGAGAATCTCAGTATCAATGTTCATCAGAGATGTTGGCCTGTAGTTTTCTTTCTTAGTTGTGTCTTCACCTGGTTTTGGGATTAGAATAATATTGGCTTCATAGAAAGAGTTTGGAAGTCTTCCCTCTCCTAAGATTTTTTGGAGTAGGTTGAGAAAGATAGGAGTTAGTTCTTCTCTAAATGTTTGGTAGAATTCACCTGTGTAGCCATCTGGTCCAGGGCTCTTGTGCTTTGGGAGATTTTGGATTACTTCTTCAATTTTACTAGTTGTTATTAGTCTATTCAGGACTTCTGCTTCTTTTGGATTCAGTTATACATTTCCAGAAATTTGTCCATTTCACCCAGGTTGTCATATTTCTTGTCATGTAGTTGTTTGTATTAATTTCTTACAATCATTTGTATTTCTGTAGAATCAGTTGTGATTTCTCCTCTGTCATTTCTGATTCTGTTTATTTGGGTCCTCTCTCTCTTTTTCTTGATGACTCTGGTTAAAGGCTGTCAATTTTGTTTATTTTTTCAAAGAACCAGCTACTGGACTTACTGATTCTTCAAATTGTATTTTGAGTCTCTGCTCTGATCTTGATGATTTCCTTCCTTCTACTTGCTCTGGCCTTTGTTTGTTGTTGCTCCTCTAGTTCTTGCAGCTTTATGGTTAGGTTGTTTGTATAAGCTTCTTCTATTTTTTAAAGATAGGTCTGTATTGCTATGAATTTCTCTCTGAGGACTGCCTTTGCTGTGTCTCATTGGTTTTGAGCTGTTGTGTATTCATTGTCATTTGTTTCCAGAAACTTTTTGATTTCATCTTTGTTAATCCATTCATTACTTAAAATTGTGTTATTCAGTCTCCATGAGTTAGAATGTTTTTGTTTTTTCCTTTGAGGTTGGTTTCTAGTTTCAATCCATTGTGATCTGAGAAGATGCTTGGTATGATTTCAAGTTTCCTGTATTTGTGGAAGCTTGCCTTGTGACCTACCATGTGGTCTATCTTTGAGAATGTTCCATGTGCATTTGAAAAGAATGTGTATTTTGCCTCTTTGGGGTGAAAGGTTCTGTATATATCAGTTAGGTCCATTTCCTCTGGAGTGTTGTTCAATGCCGTAATATCCTTGGTGTTTTTTGTTTGGAAAATCTGTCCATTGTTGATAATGGGGTATTAAAATCCCCTACAATTAGTGTGTTGCTTTCTATAGCCTTCTTGAAGTCCTCCAAGAGTTTTCTTCTATATTTGGGAACTCCTATGTTGGGTGCATATATGTTTACCAAAGTTATATCTTCTTGATGGATTGTTCCCTTAAGTATTATGAAATGTCCTTCTTTGTCTCTTTTTATGGCCTTCATCATAAAATCTATTTTGTGTGACGTAAGTATTACTACTCCAGCCTTTTTTTCATGTCCATTTTCTTGATACATATTTTTCCCTCCCTTCACTTTCAATCTGTGTCGATCTTTTGTTCTGAGGTGGGTCTCTTGAAGACAGCATATATGTGGGTCATGTTTTCTTATCCATTTGGCTACCCTATGTCTTTTGATTGGTGCATTTACATTTAAGGTTATTATTGACTCTTATTTATTGCCATTTTCCCACTTTGTCTCTCTCTGTTTCTTCTTCTTCTTCTTCTTCTTTTTAAGCAGACCCTTTAGCATTTCTTGCAATGCTGGTTTGGTAGAGATGTATTCTTTTAGTCTTCTTTTGTCTGGGAAACTCCTTATTTCTCCTTCCATTTTGAATGAGAGCCTTGTTGGGAGAGTATTCTTGGTTGCAGGCCTTTGTTTCCCATGACTTGGAATCTTTTTTGCCATTCCCTTCTGGCTTGTATTGTTTCTGTTGAGTTATCATTTGATAGCCTTATCAGAGCCCCCTTATATGTTATTTGTTGTTTCTCTCTTGATGCTTTTAGGATTCTCTCTTTGTCTTTGAAATTTGCCATTTTAATTGTAATGTGTTTTGAAATTGATCTGTTTGGGTTGGTCTTCATTGGGACCCTCTGTGTTTCCTGAACTTGAGTAATGTTTTCACTCATCATGTTAGGGAAGTTTTCTATCATTACTTTTTTGAACAAGTTTTCCATTCCTTGTTTCTCTTCTCCTTCTGGTATTCCTTTGATATGGATATGATTGCATTTCATGTTGTCCTGCAGCTCTCTTAAAACCTCTTCAGTCTTGTTTAGCCTTTTTTCATTCTGTTGCACTGTATTGGAATATTTTTCTACACTGTCCTCTAGCTTGCTGATCTGATCCCCTACTTCCTCTAGCCTGCTTTTGATTCCTTCTACTGTGTTCTTCAATTCAGAAATTGTATTCTTCATTTCCTCCTGGCTCTTACTGATAGTTTTTAAGTCCTTTTTAATGCTGGTGTAGTTCTCAGTAAGTTCCTTGTAGCTTCCCTGGAGCTTTTCATTGTTCCTCTGGAGCTGTTTGTGGTTTTCTTTGAGCTGACTGAGCTCATTGAGCTTCTCTATCATCATTATTTTGAATTCCATATCTGATAGTTTGCTTGCCTCCCTTTCATTTAGTGATCTTTCTGGGGATTCCTTCTTTCCTTTTGGTGATGGACTATTTCTTTTTCTCCCCATTTTAAGGTTTTGTTGTAATCCAATCAGACTGTGATCAGCTGCCAGGCTAAGGAACTGCTTGGCTGGAAGGATTGATTTAGCTGTAATCCTATCAGTCTGTGATCCACCACCAGACTCAGATGCAGCTTGGGGTAACAGACTGACTCAGTTGTTAATCAATGAATCAGCTACCAAACTTAGGCCCTGCTGGGCTAGACAGAGAGGTTCAATTGTAATCCGATGGGTCAGCCACCAGCTCAGGTGCAGCTTGGTGGGACAGATTCAGGTGTAAATCAATGAACCTGTGATTAGCCACCAGGATCAGGTGCCATTGAGCTAGGCAGCAAGATCCAATTGTAATGCCATGAATCTGTGTTTGGCCACCAGGCTCAGGAGGCACTGGGTTAGACAGCAAGGTTCAATTATAATCCAATGAATCTATGATTAGCCACCACCAGACTCAGGTGGTGCTGGGGTTGACTGAAGATTCAATTGTAATCCAATGGATCTGTGATCAGCTGCCAGGCTAAGGGGCTACTGGGCTAGACTAAAATATTCAACTGTAATCCAATGAGTTTGTGATCAGCTGCCAGGCCCAGGGGCCACTGGGTGGGACAAACCTGTGAACCAATGAATCCATGATCAGCACCAGGCTCACTTGCCACTGTGTGGGGCTGACTGACTGACCCAGCTGTAAGTCAGAGAGTTTGTAATCAGCCGCCAGTCCTAGGGGCTGCTGGATGAGAGATACCTCTTCAGGTGCCAACTATTGTATCTATGTTCAGACACGGCAGGGCAGGAGAGTTTTATTTAGATATAAATCAGTGAATTGTGATCAGGTGCCAGGCTCTGGCACCACTGGGTGAGGCAGATTGCTTCCAGTGGATAGGGCTATGAGGACCCTCATATGGAAGCCGCTGGGTGCAGCGCAGTCCGCCTGAGGTGTGGGCAATGAGTCAGCACTGGGATCCCCACAGCTGCCTCCCCACTTACCTCCTCCAAGCCACCACCACAAACTCTCCCCATGTGTCTCCAGTCCTCTCTGCCCTCCCTCCACTGGATATGTGGGTGCCAATGTATTGTTGCTGTGGTCACCTTAGTAGTTCTCTGTCTCCAGAGCTCTCAGGCCAGCAAACTCCACAGCTTTCCGCGCTTCTCAGCTGGATACTGTTCTGTTCTCTGCTGTGTTGCTGTAGCTGGGACACCCAGCTGGGGGACCAGAACCCATCCTTCTCAGGTGGAGCCCCGGGCTCTATCCTTTGGCTGCTACCTCTAGTGGGGGCCCAGCCAGCCCTCTTGCATTTCCATGATTCCTACCAGTCACGTTGTGATGAAGCAGCCTCTTCTGTTCTGTCCGTGGTTAAAGGGCTTCTTTCCAGCTGGTGTTCTGTTGATAATTCCAACTGACTTTTTCTCCAAAAAGGCAATCCCAGATGCGACCTGGGAGGAAATTGGTGTAGCTCCACATACTCTTCCACCATCTTGCCAGAACTCTCTAAAGTCATTTTTGTTTTAAAGATTTTATTTATTATTTCCAGAAAGAGGGGAAGGGAGAGAGGGAGAGAGGGAGAGAAACATCAATGTATGGTTGCCTTTCACCTCCTCCAGCTACAGATCTGCCTGGAGACCTGGCTTGCAACCTGGTTATGTGCCTTGGCTGGGAATTGCAGGCTGAAGTCATTTTTTAAATACAAGGAAATGATAAACACAAAATTCCCAGTTGTGTATATGCTGAGTGGAATGGTACAGAAAAGAGATCAGGATGGGAGCAGAGGGTGCTTGGGAGATACTAGTAGCATGCTACATTTTAAATTGGATGATAATCTTGTTTTATAATTTTTTAAATGTACACATATTATATGCACTTTTTCAAATATATAACTCATCACAAAAGTTGATATGTGAAATGGCTAAATTGTAGGTACTAATTTAAACAATAAACATTCTGTGTAACAATAATGATGGTAATATTACCTGATATTTACATATACCTTTAAGATTACAAAATGTTTTCACATATACTGTTTCATTTATCTCTCACAATAATCTTGCCTCAGAGCCTTGGCTAGTGGCACAATGGATAAAGTGCCGGCCTTCGAACCCAAAAGGTCGCTGGTTCAATTCTCCAGCCAGGGCACTTAATCAGGTTGTAAGCCAGGTCTCCAGACAGGTCCATAGCTGGAGACAGGTGAAAGGCAACCATACATTGATGTTTCTCTCCATTTCTGCCTTCCTCCCTTCCCCTCTGTCTGAAAATAATAAATAAGATCTTTAAAAATAAATAAATGATAATTAAAAAAACAATAATTTTGCCTAAGTAGTTAATATTATCTCCATTTTCATTAAAAAAATATATATATATATGCTACAATACAGAAAAATTATTAACTTGCTCCTCCAACCACATTAGTGTCAGAAAAGGAAAAGCCTAAATGTCTAATACCAACACAACAGCTGCCAATACCTTATGTTTAAGTGTTTGCATGTATTAATGGTTGAGTTATAGTGAAAGCTAACACTGTTAAGTACTGAGTACTGTTCTACATGGTTATGTGCATTATATCATTAATCCCTACAAGAAATGGGTACTATGATTATCTTGCCCATTTTACAGGTTAAAGGAACTGATACAGTGTCATTAAGTAAATTTCCCACTGTCACAAGTGGCAGACATGAATCCAAGTGTTTTAAGCCCAGGGCTTTAATTAATGCACATTTCTGCCTCAGTAATTCATTTCTTCTCCCTCTGGCTTCTCTATCTAGAAAATTGACAGAATATTCAAGAGTTTTAGCAATTTCAGTAGATCCTCATTATTCATGGATTCCATATTTGTAAATTTTCTAGTCACTAAAATTTACTTGTAACCACAAAATCAATATCCACTGAGGTTTCACAATTTTTCCTGTATGTGCATAGGATAACAAAGAAACAGAAGTCACTGGACACGCACTTACATAGCTGAGGTCAAGCAAAGTGGCGCCCTGCCTTCCTGTTTCAGTTCTCATATTATATTGTAAGCAAGGGTCTTTTAGTGTCTAGGTCTATTTAGTTCATTTTTTATGCTTTTTTTTGTTGGTGATTTTGCTATTTAAAATGGTCTCCAAGCACAGTGCTGATGTACTGTGTGCTCCTAAGTAAAGAGCTGTGATGTGCCTTATGGAGAAACTATATGTTGGAAAATTTTTCATTCATGTTGGTGGATAGGTCAATATTAATGAATCAACAATATATATTAATTTAAATGTCTTTTTTTTTAGATTTTATTATTTTTCAGAGAGAGGGGAAGGGAGGTAGGCAGAGAGGGAGAGAGACATCATGGTAAGGTTGCCTTTCACCTGCCTCCAGCCACAGACCTGGCTGGAGACCTGGCTTGCAACCTGGTCATGTGCCCTGGCTGGGAATCGAACCTCAACCTTTGGGTTCGCAGACTGGCACTTTATCCACTGTGCTACCATAAATGTCTTTAAACAAAGCTATACACGAAACAAGTTGAGAATTGACTGTATTAGTAGTCACAGAGAACATAGTAGCTAAGAGCATAGTTTCTGAGGACCAACTCTCTGGTTCTAGTTCTGCCATTTACATAGTGGTGTGAACTTGGACAACTTATTAGTCTTTTTTGATCATCAGTGTCTCTTTTGACAGTAAGATACAAATATTAGTACCTATCTCATCGTTGAAGTGTTGTGAGAGTTAAATAATGTACAGTTATAACCCTGCTTGGTGGCACAGTGGTAAGATGCTGGCCTGTGAACCCAAAGGTCACTGGTTAGATTCCCCAGTCAGGGCACATAATCAGGTTGGAAGCCACGTCTCCAGCCAGGTCCATAGCTGGAGGCAAGTAAAAGGCAACCATACATTGATGTCTCTCTCCCTCTTTGCCTCTCTCCCTTCCCCTCTCTTTAAAAATAATAAATAAAATCTTTAAAAAAAAAATGTACAGTCAATGAAATACTTAGCCAAGTATCTGATAAATACACCTTTAATGTGTAAGTTATTACTATAATTAATACTAATTTACATCTGAAAATAAAAATTATCATGTCTGTTTAGGTAAATATAAACATTGACACATTCATTGTTAGCAATTCAGAAGCTACACAACAGAGAAGATAACTAAAATGGAGTTACTATTTCAACACCAATTTCCCCTAAATTGCTGACAAATGTGCCCAATGTAAAATGACTTGAAAGATTTAGAAGGAACATTTATTCCAGTTGCAATGGCTGTGTGATTTATAATAAGATATTTACATCAAAACCCTTGTAAGTTCCCAACGAATAAAGAGCACTAGAAGCATCTTCTGTTCTAATATTTGGTCTTTGACCCCTGTTCCTAACATAGGACTCCTGAAAGCCTTGTAATTTCCTGAATGACGGAAAGGAGGCAAGTCTAGTGGGGACTGGGGGTGGGGTGGGGTGGATGGCTTCTGGGTGAGGGTTGGTCCATGGAAAGACCATGCCATGATTAGAAGCTTAAAATATTTAGTCCCTGGCCCCAAGCTCTCTTGAGAAGGGAAAAGGGTTGAAAATGGAGTTAATGATTGATCATATCTACATAAAAAAGCCTCCATAAAATCTCAAAAGTACAGGATTTGGAGAGCTTCAAGGTGGGTGAACACATCCACGCTGGGAGAGGCATGCAACCCCAGCCACACATAGACAGAAGCTCCTGCGCCGAGGAGCTTCCAGACCTCACCTTATGTATCACTTCACCTGGCTGCTCACCTGGATCCTTTATCATAGCCATTGCTAATCTGATCAATTTAAGTGTTTCCCTGAGTCCTAAGAGCGACTCTAGCAAATAATCAAATCCAGGAGGGGGAGAGATGATGGGAACCTCTAATTTGTAGGGCTAGAGTTGTAGCTAACCTGGACACCTACTAGTTGAGATTGGCATCTGTGGTGGGAGACAGCCTTGAGGGATTGAGGCTGTAAAATGTGATATCTGACACTATCTGCAGTGAGATTGTGTTTGAGTTAAACTCTGTGAAATGCAGCTAGTGTCACAGGATTGTAGTGTGGGGAAAATAAAAACCCACACGTTTGATTACCAAAGCATCAGAGTGGTATCAACTGTGTGAAAGTAGAGGAGAAATACTGGAAATGAAAAGTTGGGTGTTTCCCTACACAGAGGGTAAAAATGAATGGTTTTTCTAACCCAGCACAGTTGTCTAACACCACATTGCCTTTTTTTTTTTTTTTCAATTTTATTCATTATTCTTAGAGAGAAGGGCAGGGAGGGAGGAAGGATGGCAGAAAAACATCCATGTATGGTTGCCTTTCACCTGCCTCCAGCTACGGATCTGGCTGGAGACCTGGCTCGCAGCCTGGTTATGTGCCCTGGCTGGGAATCAAACCTGTGACCTTTGTGTTCTCAGGCCAGCTCTATCCACTGAGCCACCAGCCAGGGCACACCACATTCTTCTACATGCATACTCCTGGACATGAAATGGGGGAGGAAAAGCAAAAGAGAAAGAAAATGAAGAAGACATTTTTTAAATAACTCACAAATAAGATAGCTAACCTAACATATCAGTCAAAATTTACTCAAAAATTTATCTAGAGCTACAAAATTTATGAGAGCCGTTCACCCTCAATAGTTCTGAATCCTGTCTTCTCCCCCAAAAGTTCCACTAGTTTCTCATAAGATTAGATAAACACAAACTGAAGTTTCATGCCTTTGTCCACTTTCATTATTTTTGTAATTAAACTCACAAAAAGTGTTAAGTTCAGTTTACTACTCTCTTAGTCTTCCTTCCTTGGCTGTCCTAGATACATACTATAATAACAGCAAATCAATAACCAACGAATTAATAGAGGAAGCAAAGTTGGTTAAATTTTCTTTAAACTACTCAAATTGGAATGACTTTTATTTTTTTTAATTTTATTGTTGTTGTATTACATCCATCCCCTTTTTGCTCCCCTCTGTCCCCCTCCCCACCCACCCATTCCCCCCAAAGTCAATCCCACCTGTTGTCCATGTCCATGGTTCCTTTATACTAGGTTCTTGTCTAAGCTGCTCCCCTTTCTTGCCTCTGCCTCCCCCCTCCCCCCAACCCCTTTCCCCGTGACCACTGAAGGCCTATTCCTTGTATTCATATACTTGGTTCTGTTTTGCTTGTTGTTAGTTTTGCTCATTATTGTCTGGAATGATTTTTTAATGCTAACTATGGCTGATTTCTTCAAGATCTAAGCATAAGTGCACTGGATATTTGTTGTTAAAAGCACGTTGGACAGTATGTTATTGTACAATTTTTAAAATTTAATTTCCAACTGAATTACTTTAGTTTCTGGGTAGCTTTGTTCTTCAATTTATGTTCTTACTTGGTTTTACTATAACGTTGTGCGTAAGTAGGCACTTATGCTATGAAAAGCAGAAAGTAAATCTAACCTACATCCTTGAGGGCCTTGGTTTGGAATTTCATTTGACAGAAAGGATGTGACTTAATATTGTGAAAGGAACTTTCTGTAGATGGCTTTCTATATGTCCAAGATGAGGGACTAGTTTTGATCTAATGGGTAACTAGAAGCCACATTAAATTTTTGACATAATAATTGCTAACATTTATTGAATACCAGCACTGTTTTGCAGCCCTGGCTGGTGGGTGGCACAAGTGGATAAGGTGCCGACCTGTGAACCCAAAAGTCTCTGGTTTGATTCTCAGTCAGGGCGCATAACCAGGATGCAAGGTGACGTAGATCCAGGATGACTAAACCAGGATGACACACACTGGACCATCACTTGCTGTATTGGAATGGACTGTGCTTGTCTACATGTGGAGAATTTTTCAACTTCCTCCCTTGATCTCTTTATTCTGATCCCCTCTCCCTCCTATAAAATACCTCTGCCTCCACAGAGATGGGAAAATGGGCTTTGAGATAAGAGTCCCCCATCTTCCCAGGAAATGGGCACCTCATATGAGTTTCCCCATCTCTCAGGTAGTTGGCACCTAAAAATAAACCACTTCCCTTTATGTCAGTACCTGCCTCTTGAGTATTGGCTTTCATAGCAGCAGGCAACCAGACCTGCATTTTGGTTACACTGTTATATTCTACTGTTTTACTTCTATTTTTATTTACATCATTATAGTCTGGGTCGTATTGCAGTTAGTATATGGGTGCATATTTCTTCTAGATTGTGAATCTCAAGAGATAAAAACAAGGCCCTGGCTGGTGGCACAGTGGATAAGGTGCCAGCCTGCGAACCCAAAGGTTGCTGGTTTGATTCCCCGCCAGGGCACATAACCAGGTTGCAAGCCAGGTCTCCAGTCAGGTCTGTAGCTGGAGGCTACGGTGAAAGGCAACCATACATTGATGTCTGTCTCCCTTTCTGCTTCTCTCCTTACCCCTCTCTCTAAAAATAATAAATAAAATCATTAAAAAATAATAATTTGCTGCTCTGGAGGATTCCTGCATGCTTGATACAGTACCTCTGATGACACCATGACCAGATGGGCACGAGTTACTACCACATATAACAAAAGACCATTGCCTGCAACATCATGGGAAAATATGAAGAAGGGGTCCTTTGAGGAAAAAGCCAAAACTTACCAAAGAGTAAACAACTTAAAGCAAATAAGCTGTCCCTTAAAAATAATACACCCCAAGCAAAACACAAAAAAGAACAAAAAGAAAAAGGAGTACTTAAATGAAGATGTAGATGGATTTATGAAATACGTAAGGCACAACTCACAGATGGTTCACAACGGGGAGATAATAACAACGGGCAGTCAGGAAGTAAGAAAAGAAATTGCAGTTGCTTTAAAGAAAGATAGTTGCAGGGAAGGAAGATGATTAAAAAGACAAGCAGCAAAGAAAAATGCAATGATATGTTTTCATTGTAGCAAACCTGGCCATGGGATTGCAGATTGCCCAGCTGCCCTTGAGAATCAAGATACTGGCGCTGGCATATGTTATCGATGTGGATCTACAGAGCATGAAATAATGCAAGGCTAAAGTAGACCCAGCTCTTGGTGAATTTCCTTTTGCAAAATGTTTTATTTGTGGGGAAATGGGGCACAGGTCCAGATCTTGCATTGATAATTCCAAAGGCGTCTATGCTGATGGTGGTTGCTGCAGGCTTTGTGGTTCTGTGGGACATTTTAAGAAAGATTGCCCTCAGAGTCAGAGTTCAGATCGAATGGTTACAGTTGATTGCTGGGCAAAGGGAATGAGTACAGACTACAAAGAAATTGTGGATGTGCCTAAACCGCAGAAACCCCAAACAAAGAGACCTAAAGTTGTTCATTTTTGATAATGATTAGTACTCTCATAAGTGACCACCTCACTGTTACATTGTTGGAGCTGGGCTCCCATGGAGAGAGGCCTGTGTTGCAGTTATCAGTGCGATCTGGGGGTTCAAATAGTTTCTGAGTTCTGTCCATCCAGGAGTACTTCTGTGTGAGAAAATCATGAAGAAAAGCATAAGAGGTTTAAATTGGATTCTTTAAAATAACTTTTTTTAACAGATAGAACTTAGGTATATGTAAGTGGTATATACCTAGTTGTAACAATCATCTTTTCCTTAAAAATAAAATTATGAAAAAAATAATAATAAATAAAATTATGCATTCGTCTGAACCACCCCTGAACAAAGAGTAATTAATTGCTCTTCATTTGGAAACAACTTTTTAGTTATATTGTTTTTCTAGATTCAAAGCATCAGTTTATAAGTTGTCACAAAATCTGTATTTTTACAATATTTAATAAAAACTTATTTGCTATTTTTCTGAAAAAATAAAAATAAAAACATAGTTTAAGTTGTCTGATATAGGCAAGGCACATTTCTTTACACATATTAAACATTTAGGAGATGTTACTTGAGGTTAATTACATGGGATTGTGTAGGTCATTGCTCCCAACTATTCCCAACTTCCACTCTCACATACCACTTCTAAAACAAAACAAAACAAAAACAAGAGCAAACACTAACAGAGTGAGTAGCTTATGTCCAGAAGTACTCTTTCTAATCATGCCCTGTCCTGCAAAAAGTTTCTGAGAATTACGCCTGCCCACTTCTGTTTTTTCACTTTTTTTTTTTTATCTGATACATTTAGAAATGACTCACTTTGAAACCCCTCCTGTGAAGTCAAAGAGCAGTCAAAAGTGTGGTTGTTTAATTCACCAACACAAATGAAGAGGGAAAATGAAGATCTCAGCAAATCTCCTAAATAGACTTCATGAGTGGATTGTGGTTAAGTGGGAGGACAAAGCAGGATTTCTGGAGGCCTCAAGATCACTGCTGAAGTCCTCAGCTACTGTCTCAAGCTTCTGGTAAGAAATCCTATATTCACCTGATGACTTGCAGATAGCTTGTTTTGTTTATTATACATGATGGTTGAGGATCATTATCTTCTATTTCTACTTATTCCTTCCCAACTTATGTTTCTTTTATTTACTCCCCATGTGTACCTTTCTTCTTCTAAATATTCCACATTCTATTTATTTTTATTCTTAATATATTCATTCTGAATTAATCATCTTTATGTCGTTTTCCCTTCTCTTAGACTGGCTGTTTCTCCTTCTGAACTTTGACTCCAGTTTCCCCCAATAGTTTTGTTTTTCAAATAATTGATTACCTACTATATATATGTATATACACATACACATACATATATGTATATATTCTTATTACATTTCTCTCTCATTTATTGTTTTATATAGTCTTTCTTGCTACTGACTGCTATCTTATAATTTGATTCTGTAATCTGCTTTTCCTGTCAGAGTTGAACTTTAGTTTCAAATTTTACTTACCTTTTTAACTGTTGTCAGTCAATTCAGTATTACAAATAAAACTAAAAATTCTCTACTTTTCTTAAGTATAGAGGTATTTTTTTAGTCAAAATATTTGGAGAATAATAAAAAGTGATCTTGTTCTGAAAGACTTTAAAACTTTCAAGACAGATAATATATGATATTTGAAATAGCTCATACTGGGTGACTCAATTGCTTTACATTGAAATTTTGTGCTGGTCAGTCTTTAATACTTCAATTTGTGTGGTTCTTGGTACTTTTTCCCTTCTTAACAAAGACCAAAGGCTTTTCAGTTATATGACTCTTCGAAGTAAAAAGAGTATTAGCCTGACAGTCATTGGACCTAGGATCTGATAACCCTGTTAGCTGCATATGTAAAAGTGAACTAACTTACTGAGTATCAATTTCAAAAACTGCAAAATAAAAGTAAGAGAGGAAGAGAGATGATTACCAAGTTTCTTTCCAGTCATAGCATGCTGTACCTCTATCCTTCTCTCAGTATCTTATGGATCTATGCATGAAGATGTATGTTAAAGTAGGACAGGGGGTCCAAGTCTGTGCCATGCACAAGGAAGGACAGGACCCTGAAGCACTTGAATAATTGAGTAGGTAAGCCTCTACAGGAAAGGGAATGAGATTAACGTTTTTAAAATTATTATTTTGCTGACTTGTTACTTTAACATCTGCTCATTATTTAAGACCCAATGACAACATTTTACTAACTTAGCAGAAATACTCCCTCAACGCAAAAAAAATTGGAGCCTCTATAAAAGGAAACATAAAATGCTGTTACAGCCACTGGGAACTGGGAACTAGAAAATAAAAAAGGAAGTTAGAAGAGGAGACACATTCTTACTATATTAAATGGATAATATTAGAATTTTAAGATTACTTAAAAAAAAGTAAGCCCCCAAATGAACATCCATCCACTCAAGCAGTATTTAACCTTTATGTCATATAAGGCATTGTGCTAAATTCTGTAGAACAAACATTTAGGGACAAGACTAGTTTTTTGCTGAAATTTAAGGTCATCATGAAATTTAAGTGTGATAAATAGAACAGCCACCATAATAATAACAAGGTAATACGAGATAAAACGTGTCGTTGTACAAGAACATGAAAAGAGTTTCAAGCAACATACCCAAACAAACTTTAAGAGCCTGAAGAACTAATTTCTGATTAGGATTATTGGAGGAAGTTCCACGGAAATATATTTGAACTGGATCCTGAAAAACAGCTAGATTTTAACAGGCAAAGGTTTTCAAGATGGAGGAAGGAAGAAGTTAATATGAAGGACATAATTGCAGATTGAAGCATAGGAACAGAAAATAGAATTAACTTAGAATATTGAACTCTTTGGGAAAACTATAAAGTAGGGTATGCTTTTAGGAATGTCTCAGAGGCCAAGTGAAGAGTGTGTTAAGGAGTTAGTGTATCAAATGATATATATCATATTCTGGAGGATGGAGACAAAGATGCTTGGATATGTTACTTAGAGGTAATTTCAGCAAAGCGATAGGAGTGGAGGCAAATTACATGATTTGAGAAGTGAATGATAAGAATAACAAACTCCCAAACAAGCCAGTATTCTTGGAAAAGAGAAACTAGGCTAAATTAAGAAACTTAAAAAGCATAACATACTGATGCAGATATAATCCTAGATTAGATGTAACTGGGAAAATCAACTATAAAAGATTTTGTGGACATTTGGAAAAATCAAATAAAGATCAAGTATTCCTTAAGGTGCAATTGTACTATACAATGTGGAAACTGATAACTGAAAAAAGAAAGCAAGTTTTTTTTAAGATAGAAAATTATTTATATTTTTAAACTTAAAATACATTAAATTCCTGGCTGGTAGCACAGTGGTTAAGGCGCTGGCCTGCAAACCCAAAGGTCGCAGGTTCAATTCCCCAGCCAGGGCACATAACCAGGTTGCAAACCAGGTCTCCAATCAGGTCTGTGGCTGGAGGCAGGTGAAACACAACCATACATTGATGTCTCTCTCCCTCTCTGCCTCTCTCCCTTTCCCTCTTTCTAAAAATAATGAAATAAAATCTTTTTAAAAATACATTAAATATAAATAAAAACATGCTGCTTAGAGACATTATCAATATAGAAAAACAACATATTTAAAAGTAAAGAGATGGGAAATATTAATATATGCTATGATAACACTAACCAAAAGAAATCTGTTTTTATACTAACACCATAGCATATTTTACTACAGAAAGCATTTCTGGTAAGAAAAAGAAGTATTTCCTTTGAGGAGAATGGGTGGGTGGGGAGGGGGACAGAGGGGAGCAAAAAAGGGGATGGAAGTAATACAACAACAATAAAATTTAAAAGAAAAAGAAGTATTTCATAATGGTAAGAGCATCAATCCACCAGGAAGTTATATAACTTAAAGTTAATATGCACTCAATAACATGAAAATACAAGGTCTGTCCAGAAGGTAGGTATCCAGCCATCTAATAAGAAAAATTAGACATGTATAGAAAATACAAGATACAAGAAACATTGTATGTAGAACAATAATGCCTTGGTCCCCTTCAAAGAAGGCACCTTGGGACCTCACATGGTTCTCCCAGTCACATCAGCTGCCCCATCCTATTTTCCTGAATCCCGTTGATGGTCTGAACTTTCTTCCTTCTCAAAGGTGATTTTAGTTTTGGGAAAAACTAGAAGTTCCAGGGCACCAAATCTGGGCTGTAGAGGAACTAAGTCACCTGGGTGATTTGATGTCTCACAAAAAAACTCTGCACAAGATGTGATGCACGAGAAGGTGTGTTGTGATGAAGCTGCCAGTAGTCAGTTGTCCATAGCTTCGGCATTCTGAATCATCCAAATAGTTTCTCCATGTAGTTAGAATGTAAACCATCAACCCATTGCAAGCTTGACCACAAGTAGTATTGTTATTACTCTTCCACAAACCGGCATATCCGTTGTTCTAAGACCCTAACCTAGGCCCCGGCAGAGGGAGGACAGAGAGGACTAGAGACACATGGAGAGAGTTTGCAGCGGTGGCTTGGAGGAGAGAAGTGGGGAAGCGGCTGGTGGAGGTCTCGGTGCTCACCGCCCACACCTCAGGCGGACCAGAAAGCAGTCTATAAAACAATATGCATTTACACCCATGTTCATAGTGACATTATTCATAATAGCTAAAAGGTGGAAGCAACCCAAATGTCCATCAACAGATGAATGGATAAACAAAATGTGGCCTATACCTACAATGAAATATTATTCAGCCTCGATAATGAAGAACAATCTTTTTAATTTAATCTTTATTGTATTTTTTTTCCCATTACTATTTAGTCCCCTTATCTCCCCCTCCCTCCAGCCATCACCACACTATTGGAAATTCTGATGCATGATACAACATGAATGAATCTTAAGGACATTTTGCTAAGTGAAATAAGCTAGTCACAAAAAAGATGAATGCTATATAATTCTAAATACTGCATGGAAACAGAAAATAGAACGGTGGTGGCCAGTGACCAGGGAAAAGGGAAATAGAAAGTTGACTAATAGGCATAGAGTTTCAGTTTTACAAGGCAAAAAAGTCCTGGATTTTGTGCAATAAGGTGAATATATTTAACACTACTAAACTGTACACTTAAAAATGATGAAGATGGGGAGGGAGGAGGCAGAGGCAAAGAAGGGGAGCAGCTTAGACAAGAACCTAGTATAAAGGAACCATGGACATGGACAACAGGTGGGATTGACTTTGGGGGGAAAGGGTGGGTGGGGAGGGGGACAGAGGGGAGCAAAAAAGGGATGGATGTAATACAACAACAATAAAATTAAAAAAAAAATTAGATGAAGTTGAAAAAAAAATGATGAAGATAATAAATTTTATTTACATGTATTTTACCACAATTTAAAAATTTCAAGCCCTGGTTGGTGGTTCAGTGGATAGGCACCAGCCTATGAACCCAAAAATTGCTGGTTCAATTCCCAGTCAGAGCACATAACCAGGTTGCAAGCCAGGTCTCCAGCCAGGTCCTTAGATGGAAGTAGGTGAAAGGCAACTATACATTGATGTTTCTCTCCCTTTCTTCCTCCCTCTCTGCTCTTCTCTCTAAAAATAATGAATAAAATCTTTTTTAAAAATTTTAAGAACTAATATGCACATATGATATAATAATTTTGTTAAATTTTGCTTAACAAAATATATACGTACATATACACAAGTGTATGTATATATAATATAATATATCCAGAGGGTGTAAATTAAGGTCTAAAGTAGTAACTACTGACTGGTAGAATGACATTTTTTAAAAGATTTTATTTTACTGTTCATAGGTTTGATCTTCTAAAAATTTTCCCTTTAACACTTGATATAATAATGGCTTGGTGATGATGAACTCCTTTAGCTTTACTTTGTCTGGGAAGCACTTTATCTGTCCTCCCATTGTAAATGATAGCTTTGCTGGACAGAGCAACCTGGTTGTAGGGCCTTGCTTTTCATCACTTTGAATACTTTTTGCCTGTCCCATCTTGCCTGTGTCGGACTCCCTGTGCTTCCTGGACTTACATGTCAATTTCCTTTGCAAATTAGGGATGTTTTCCCACATTTTTTTCCACACAAGTTTTCAATTTCTTGCTCTTCCTCTTCTCCTTTTGGCACCCCTATGATTTAAATGTTGGCATGTTTAAAGTTGTCCCAGAAGTTCCTAAGCCTCTTCTCACTTTTTAAAAATTCTTGTTACTTCATTCTGTACTGGTCTGTTTATTTCTTTCTTATGTTCCAAATTGTTGATCTGAACCCTGGCTTACTTCCCTTCACTATTGGTTTCATGTGGATTTTTCTTCATTTCACTTACTGTAGCCTTCACTTCTTCTCATATGTGTTTTCTGTACTTAATCATTTTTGTGACTATTGTCATTACCAGTGTTTTAAACTCTGTGTCTGTTCGGTATCCCTCCAAAGAGTGTGGATGGATGTGGTTTCTTTAATTTTGTAGTTGTCAGACTTCTGCCTCCGAATGATGGTTGTTCTATATTTTATTTTATTTATTTATTTATTTTAAAATATTTTATTCTTTTTTTTTTTTTTTTTTACATCAGACAGGTAATGTGCCAAAAGCGTAACAAGGTTGAAGGAAGGCACACATCACACAAGCGTGTGAACACCCAATCATCACACTTATGAACTACAAAAGGATCTATTCATTATTTTTAGAGAGAAGGGCAGGAAGGGAGGAAGAAAGGGAGAGAAATGGAGAGAAACATCAATGTATGGTTGCCTTTCACCTACCTCCAGCTAAGGACCTGGCTGGAGACCTGGCTTGTAACCTGGTTATGTGCCCTGACTGGGGAATCGAACCAGCGACCTTTGGGTTCACGAGCTGGCACTGATCCACTGAGCCACACCAGCCAGGGCATATCTTATTATTTTTAGAGAGAGGGGAAGGGAGGGAAAAGAAGGGAAGAGAGGGAGAAAGAGAAGGAGAGAAACATCAATGTGTGGTTGCCTCTTGCACACCCCAAATGGGGACTTGGCCTGCAATCTGACATGAGCCCTGACTGGGAATCAAACCAGCAACCATTTGATTTGCAGGCCAGTGCTCAATCCACTGAGCCACACCAGCTAGGGCTTAAGGATATATTTTTTTAAGGTAATGTTACTTTAAACATGTTTGATCTTTTTTTTTTTTTTTTTTTTTTTTTTTTGCAGAAGTATAGCAATGGAGTCTTTTCTTGATGAGACCAATTCAACTGATGTACACTCACAGCCCTGGATTAGACCTCCGGCAATTCTCTCCATGGTCATTCTCAGTTTCACTTTCCTACTGGGATTGCCAGGCAATGGGCTGGTGCTGTGGGTGGCTGGCCTAAAGATGAAGTGGACGGTGAGCACTGTTTGGTTTCTCCATCTCACACTGGCAGACTTTCTCTGCTGCCTCTCCTTGCCCTTCTCCCTGGCTCACTTGGCTCTCCAAGGACACTGGCCTTATGGTTGGCTCCTATGCAAAGTCATTCCCTCCATCATCATCCTCAACATGTTTGCCAGTGTCTTCCTCCTAACTATTATTAGCCTGGACCGCTGTCTTTTGGTACTCAAGCCAATCTGGTGCCAGAATCACCGCAATGTGAGGGCAGCCTTCACAATCTGTGGATGTATCTGGGTGGTGGCTTTTGTAATGTGTATACCTGTGTTCGTGTACCGGGAAGTGTTCACTGTCAACGACCATAATATTTGTGGCTACAATTTTGGCGATTATAGCTCATTGGATTATTTTGACCAGCTGGAAAATGGATCTCTTGATCATGTCATTGTTGAGCTGCCTAGAGAAATAGATGATAGGTTAGACACTTTCCCTTTACAAACTAACGATTATCCTTGGACAACTACTACTCTCCTTCCCTCTCAAGCATTTCAAAGACCTCCTAGAGATTCACGCCCCATGGATTCAGCTATATCATTTAATCAACATTCATATTATAAATTAACTAAACCTGATGATGAGGTCTCACGTGCAATCCCCACTGGCCTTCCAGCTGAAGATCACAGAACTAGACCACTGGAGAACTTGGATGCTTTCCTCTCTACTGATTTAGAGCTTTTCTCTAATGCATCTAGCAATGTCTCATACACAACTGAGCTATCACAAGACTTCCAGGACTATGATGAAAACTTCATTGAATATGACGACCAAGATTCAATACCAATGGTAGCAATAACCATCACTAGGCTAGTGATGGGCTTCCTACTGCCCTTTATTGCCATGGTGACCTGTTACAGCCTCATTATCTTCCGAATGCGACGGGGCCGCTTCACCAAGTCTCGAAACAAAACCTTCCGAGTGTCCATGGTGGTGGTTATAGTCTTTCTTGTCTGCTGGGCCCCATACCACATTTTTGGAGTCCTGTTATTGTTTATTCCCCCAAGCACTCCCTTTGGGGGAGCTCTGCTACACTGGGACCATGTGTCTCTTGCTCTAGCATCTGCCAATAGTTGCCTGAATCCCTTCCTCTATGCCCTCATGGGAAAAGACTTTAGGAAGCAAGCAAAGCAGTCCATGCAGGGCATTCTGGAGGCAGCTTTCAGTGAGGATCACACACATTCTACCAGCTGCACCCAAAGCAACTTCATCTCAGAAAGAAATAGTAGCAGTAGAGCTGTGTGAAAATATGGAGCACTTGACTCTCAAGCCCCACCCCAAACTTGATTACAAGGTTCCTTGTTTCTGCTGAATTCTCAATTTGAGAGTCAATGAAATGTATTTCTATCTCAAACTAAGCCTGCCGAAATAAATGGGAAGCTTGTCTATTATAAAAATGATGTTTCCATCATTAAATTACTATTTATGTATCTAAATGACTAATTATGTATCTAAAGTCCCTTTCAGGTTCATTTTTAAACCAATTCTTCTAGCTTTGAGTGAAAGATGTTTTTTTATTCTTTGGCTTTATTGTGATGCTGGTGGTGGTAGGATGGTTTTAAATAAAGAGGAAGTCCAAGAATAGTCTATGAAAATAAGGACCTGTGAGACTCTGCATTTGGAGTCTGGAGCAGAGTACACCAGACACTTCTTATATGGAATACTCATGAATATAGGACACAATTCCAAGTTTCCATTGTTGCAACTAAATAATCATCTCTTATGTAGACACAGACAACTAAGACATCTAATAACTTCCTCATGAACTGGAATGGAATGTAAGCTGCCCTTTGAGAAGGTCTTTTGTCCATTTGTTCACTCTATCCATGGAGCCATCTAACTTCTCATCTTAAACTCATTAATTCCTTATTCTTCCCCTGCCTCTAAGTCTTCTTTCACATTATACCTTGTACCTCTACTAACCTCAAAAGTTTAAAATCACTGAAAAATGACTGAACACCCTCCAGGAACACCATCAAACTTATTAAAACATGACTGTGGTGTGTTATCTTTTACTCTACAATTACCAGATGTATATTTATATTTTTAAATTAAACTATATCAAAATAATATATACACATGGTTTAGAGATTCAAAGTTTATAATGAAATATGAGAAGTTTGCTGCCCTCCTTGGCCTAACCACTCCCTCCTCCCTCTCCCATTTCCTAAAGATAACACTTGCAACAATTTTAGATGTTTCTTCTGATAATTGCCATGATATGCCTAAGTTATGGGCTTTTGCTGATTATTTTTGTAGACAATGATGACTTCTTCCTTTGCAAGATGAATTTTATCCAAGCACATTTATGTTTTTTGTTTATCCAGAGTCCCAATATTCATTAACCATCATACTTTAAATTGTTCAGAACCACACATTTTCTTCCACTTCCTCTATTCATTCCAACTACATATATAGCTTTCCTTCTGTCCTTTCATTTTGTAAAAGCCTTGTTCACTTCCCTATCACCTACTCATTTTCTCTGTATATAAACCTATGTGATAAACTTCTAATTTTTAAATTAAAATTCTAAAATTTCAGGTTTCTTAGTACTTCAACATAGCATCAGCTAAGCTAATACAATTATTTAACCTAAAGATAGAAAATGAGAAATTTACTTGCTATAATGTGAAGGTCTGGACAACAAATTTGTTACAAAGTGCTATACAGGAAATTTTAAGTAACTAGGAATTTTTTCATCCATGAGGTAATGTCTGATATGATGTACCTTTGCAATGCTACCTTGTACCTTAATCTGCTTATATATTTGATGCAAATAAATGCTTTATTCTTGTGGTTCCTTGCAAGGCTCAGAGATTCATGGATCCTTTTAATTGCATGACACTCAGAATATATCATAATCTCTAGGTATGCAACAAATCAATCTTATTGTGAGTAGCTGCAGGTTTGCTATAATAGCAATGGGCTAGGCTTCTGGAAATCCCAACCCATCTTACTCTGGGTATTAAGTGCCAAAACTCCTGAGGTTAATATATAGTATAATAGGATAAATAAACTTGACAAGAGTTCAATATTTGATTCAATAGTTGACTTTGCTGGACTCCTAGAGTCACAATTACATTGGAAATGTATTCTGAAAAAAAGTTTCTAAGATACGAATTTCCTCATTTCTGATTAAAAGTTCTGGTGATTCCTGGAAGTACTCACAGGAAGTCCCAGAAGGGGACCCAACTTCTCCAAAAATTGTAGTATCTTTAATCTTTTGTTTTTTAATTTTTTTAAAGATTTTATTTCATTATTTCTAGAAAGAGGGGAAGGGAGAGAGGCAGAGAGGGAGAGAGACATCAATGTATGGTTGCCTTTTACCTGACTCCAGCCACAGATCTGACCAGAGACCTGGTTTGCAACCTTGTTATGTGTCCTGGCTGGGCAATCGAACCTGCGACCTTTGGGTTCACAGGCCAGCGCCTTACCCACTGTGCTACCAGCCAGGGCCGTATCTTTAATCTTTAAAATATGCAAGAATGGAAGCAAGGTGACCTTGTTCGTACACCAAGCTAAAAGGGTGACTGTCCCTCCCAACAATATTTTACTATCTTTAATAGCATTTGAAAAGGGGCATGTTAATTGCATGCTTTAAAGTCTTCTCTCTCACCCTGGCTGGTAGCACAGTGGATAAGGTGCCTGCCTGTGAACCCAAAGGTCACTGGTTCGATTCCCAGCCAGGGCACATAACCAGGTTGCAAGCCAGGTCTCCAGCCAAGTCTGTAGCTGGAGGCAGGTGAAAGGCAACCACACATTGATGTCTCTCTCCCTCTCTTCCTCTCTCTCCTCCCCTCTCTCCAAAAATAATAAAATCTTTAAAAAAAAATAAAAATAAAAAATAAATTCTTCTCTCTTGCCCTGGCTGGTGTGGCTCAGTGAATTGGCACTGGCCTGTGAACCCAATGGTTGCTGGTTCAATTCCCAGTCAGGGCACATAACCAGGTTGCAAGCCAGGTCTCCAGCCAGGTCCTTGCCTGGAGGCAGGCGAAAAGCAACCATACATTGATGTTTCTCTCCCTTTCTTCCTCCTCCCTGCCCTTCTCTCTGAAAAATAATAAATAAAATCTTTTTTAAAAATTCTTGTTTCACATCAATCTTTCCCCAAAATAGTCAACTGATCAAACCTTGTGGTGTGACGTCGGGGAGAAGCAAAAAACCAATTGAAAACAAATGCTTCACATTTCTCTCTTCATAGCCTAGCAAAAAGAAATTTGAGACCAGCACAAATAAGATAAGACCATAAATATTCTTTTTGGTTTTTATTAAGAAAGCATGCAAAAAACAACAACATTTGTGAGACCATATCCCCTTCCCAGCCTGCACCAATGCAAAGCATTATGGGTGGTAGGAAGGACTCACCAAACCAGAAACGTAGGGGTTGAAGAGAGGAAGGCAGGGATGGGTGCATCTATACCAAGCAATTGCTCCTCTGTCCCTCTCCTCCACTTTCTCCCTTATTTCCTCTTGCAGGCAGTGAGCTCTGCAGTTTTGCACACATCACCCAATACAATAACAATGACTATACTTCAAGTCCAGCAATGCTGAACCAACAAGAAAAAGTAGTATTCTTCCATTTCATGAAGGGGCAGGGAACTGAAGCCCAAAGAGGGTCAGGTTTGTCCTGTGCCACTGAATAAGGCTGAGCTTAGTGGAGGGGACCAAAAGTCCCAGGAGGCCTGATGGCCAATGTCCAACTCTAGCCCCAAACTTCAGTTACTCTGGTGGACCACCAGAGTCCTTAATGAGGCTAGTTTTTTTAAAGACACAGATGAATTATAAACAAGGGAACTTGCATGTGTGGTTTAGTCTACCCTTGCAAACCCTGTCTGGATCTGAGTAGAAAAGGAGTTTACAAAAAAGGAGTGATAATATGTAAAGGGGACATCTTAGGGAGAACAGATATGAAGTTGTGTGCAAGAGGCACCTTGATTGGAAGGAATAAGGAAGAGATGCCCAAAATAGGAACACTGGGCAAAGGCATTGTGCCCTGCTCTAGGAGAAATTCTCCTTTTCCCAATGGGAAATATTACATCATACTTCAACCCCACTAACTGCCTTCTAGCGTAATGGAGGATTCAAGCTACTCACACCCCCACCTCTTACAAAGAACTTCAAAGAAATAAAGTGCTCTTTAGTCAACGGCCCTTTCTTGCCCCTCTACTTCAGCCTCACTAGACTTCTTCAACAAACTCCCATATATAACCCCTTACAGAGAAAAGAAGGGATGGAAGTGGGAGGAAAAAGGAGGAGAGTGGAAAGATAAATCTCTTGGAAATTATCAGTAAATAAAAGAATATGAACAAAAAAGCAGAAATCAGAGAGAGAGTGGCCTTGTTCAGTCCATACATTTTGTCCTTAGCTTTCAGAAACTAAACATTCAGAGAAATAAAAACAGAAGTTAAAACTGTTCTTTCCCTGCCATGAGTAAAATTCAACAATTAACATTAAATATACACTAAGTAGTTTGCAGCAAGCAATAAATCATGGCCACTCATTCTTAAAGGAGGTAAGTTATCCCTATACCTTTTTCAGGGGTTCCTCTTGGCCCTCACTGAAATCTCTCCTCCAGATTATTTATTACACACTCCCAATGCCTTCACCCTTCAAAAGGCTATTGCGAAAGTTTCGGCCCCAATGACCTGGATTCCAACAAAACCATTAGCCTATGTAGTTAAGTGACTGAAATATTCCCTTCCCATGTTAATGCTAGCTGCATTTTCCTTTCCTCACCCTCCTACCACCAATTTGGTTTGGTTCTGTGGTAGGTGGGAAAGAGATTCCCATCCTGTCCTAAAACATGATCACACTAAGAGTGCTAGAAAATGAGGGAAGAAAATAAGGGGAGTAGAAGAGTTGAGAAAACAACCAAAGGAGGACGAAATAATATTTGCTGATTGGGAAATAAAGACTGAAGAATAATCTGGAAATGCAGATAAGAGCCAGAGTTAATTTTCAGAGAAAATTATGTTTAGAAAGCCAAAATGGTTAAACTGAAAACATCTCCAAAAAAGCTGAACCAATGCTGAATAGTTGTCCTCTCTCCTACCAAAGCAGCAGAGTTCCAGCTCAGACCTACCCTATCGCCCAAAGAGAACGGCCTGGGAATGACCCAATGCACTTTGATTTGATACATTATATGCCAATTCCCAAATATTTTCAATTCCATCACCTTGCTGCAGTATTCTACTCCACCCAGCCCAAGCCTCTTATCCCACTAGAGTTTTATTGTCCCCTCTGGCACCACTACCACCGCTATCCTTGATGGGAAATGAGGATCACCAGAAGTAAGAATTTAAGATATAAAAGGACAAGGAAGAGCTCCAAGGACAAATTAGCACCATTGAGTAAAACCTGCAAAGTAATGACTGCCAAACCATATTAGAGATCCCTTCTGCGTGAAAATGAGGCCTCTCTAGTCTTGGACTGAATTGACAAGAACAGAAAACAAGTTACGGCCAAAAGGTGGGATTAGCAATTGGCTTTCTCGGATAGAAAGGTAAATCCGAGTTTGAAACCTTCCCCTGTATTGATCATGGCCTCACCTTCCAGCCAGATGATTTTAAATTAGCAAGGGGTGCAATATGGTTGATGGTATAGGGACAGGAGACAGGTGACCACGTATAACCAATAATAATAATAACATAAGAATAATAATACAAGAATTAGGGGGGAAAACAAGAAGAAAGAGGAAAAATGAGGCAGGAAAGGGGTTATCTTCGGCAGCATCTTGTGGTGGCTTCTCTGACACAGAAAGAAGAAAAGAGAATATATATCTATGTACAGGCAAGGAGGGAAAGGACAGGCTGGGCTGCTCTTTCCCCACCGCTGGACTGCACCATCCAGCCCTGCGCTGACAGTCACACTCTATGATGCACTAAGTGATCAAATCCCAGTCGAAGTCATCAGGGATCTCTTCGTTGGCACCAGGAGGTGGAACCGGCGGCCGAGGAACCATATGATGTGCTGTCAGGAAGAGAGAAAGAGATTAAAAGGAGGGTAGATGGGAAACTATTTTATCAGTTAGATAGTGCTCAGCTCCCAAATATACCATGAGGAACATCTGGTGACACTATTGTCCTTATCAGCCCTGAGTTATTTTTGTTGCTGGCCACTACTTCAGTGAGGCCCCAGGAAATAAACTGGAGCAAAGTAGGTCCATGCCAATATGTTAGTTTACAGCCACTAACACTTCTACTTGTGAAGACTGTGTAATAATGGCAAACGACGTACAAATGTACTATTTTGAAATAGCCGTACAGAAATTTGTACATATACTACATGGATAAGGAACATATAAACAAAGATTCAGATGTCACCTCCAAATTTGGAAACACTTGTGGTTTGGCAAGATATTAGTAACTTTTATAAAATGTATTTAAAGGGGAAGGTTCTGTTCCTGTTGTACTATTTAAGTTAACTTTAGGTCTCCCCTGGCACTATTACCATCAGAGATAGATCAATCCCAGACCCCTGATACTCGAGGTTAGGTAACAGTAAGGCAGATATGGGCACAAAACAGGTATGTTTAATGTTTTGCATACCATGTTCACTTTATTTGCTTGAGTGTATCTCTCGTCTAGCTTCTAAAGCTAGGCAAAAATGTTCTAGGTACCTACCTTTTGTTTATATTCATGCTTTTACTTCCTTTCATCATTGCAGGTACCAGATAGTTTTGTTTTATTTATTTATTTTATCCTCACCTGAGGATATTTTTTCATTGCTTTTTAGAGAAAGAGGAACAGAGAGAGAAAAAGATCAATGCAAGAGAGAAGCATTGATTAGTTGCCTCTCATACTGCCCAGACTGAGGAGCGTATGTGCCCAGATCAGGAATTGAACCCACAACCCTGGTATGTGCCCTGACCAGTAATCCTTTCAGGAAGATGCTCTAACCAATTGAGCCACACCAGCCAGGGTGTACCAAACAATTTTAAAGTAAATCTGTCTTATTTAGTCTCCCATGACATATACCTCACTAGTACGTGGCCCACACTCCAACCTTTATAATCATGAAGGTTCACCCTTGCCAAGGTGTGCAGAGAATGCAGGCCAGAGGAAAGTGAAACAACAGTCAAGGAGGCAACTGCTCGGTTGATGGTGAAACAAGCTTCCTGGCTCTTACCTGGGCGATTGTATCCTGCTGAGTCCTGGGTAGGGATTGTGTACAACGGTGATGGGCCAGAGTAGAGGTGGGGGGCTTGTGGGTGCCCATAAGAGTTCACTGCCAAACAAGACAAGAGTTACTTGAATGGGATCATTCTACTCAATGAAGCAGGGACCAATAAAGAGGGGAAAAATGGTCCTTTTCCCCACCCCTTAACTGCTCCCTTCTTTGCTCTGTTCTGTAGCTCCCACAGGCATGAAGGTTCCCTGCAGAAGCTATCAGTCCTCACCACTTAGGGTAAAAAGAACCTGGATACTAGAATTGTGAAAGAACATAGCTATTAGAAAGATGACAAATATAAAAACAGGATCATTGGATCTCTTTCATATCACCAGTTTGATGATCACATCATGGTAGAGAATTAAGACTTCATCTGATATAATTCAGTCTTCCACATCAAGAAATTATATAGTCTATTTCTTTGGCATTCTTCAGTGTACAGCTTTACAGACAAATGTTCCATCAATGTGGTGAACCTACTAGTCCTGCTACTCAGTTTGGATCATTGCCCACTAGATGATTTTTCTCAAATCTCTTCTGCCCTTCTCCTCCCCATCCCTTTCGTCAGTCTCCACCTCTGTGGCCACTTGCTTTGTTAGTACCTTGGTTCAGGGCTGGCTCCTGTTTGCCACTCGTGAGGGCACAAGAGTCAGCAATACGGGCAGGGGCTGATGGCCGGTGGGAGCCCCCCTGGGGGGGTATGTGACCAGTCTGAGTAAGGAAGTGGTTGAGGGAGTCACACAGATTGGCAATGTGATGCTGGTCCAGGCTCCAGTTCTTCTGCTCTGCCTGACGCAGACTCTCCATCAGTTCTACAAACAGAGAAGCAAGAAGCACAATCCTTATAGAAGCCTCAGAGCTCCTACATTATCCACCCCATCTTGCTGTTCCAACTACATAAATCAACACCACCACCACTGATTAAATGCATTACCCATTATAACTGGTATCCATTTGAGCACTACATTTTCAAACTCTCACTCTATTTGTTACTAAATTTGTATCGTAATTTTTATCTTACTGATGAATAAAACAAAATTTCCAAGTAACTGAAAGAAATAGTGACAAAATACAAAATAGCCTTGACTGATGTGGCTCTGGGTTGAGTGCTGGCCTGCGAACCAAAGGGTCACTGGTGATGGGCCAGGTCCGCAGCTGGGGGCATGCATGCAAGAGGCGACCACACATTGATGTTTCTTTCCCTTTTTCCCCTCCCTTCCCCTCTCTTAAAAATAAAAAGGAAAAAAAAGAAAGAAGGAAGGAAGCAAGGAAGCAAGGAAGGAATAAAGGAAGGAAGGAAGCAAGGAAAAGAAAGAAAGAACAAGAAAATACAAAATCATAGTCCAAAGTTTCTGAATTCCTGACAGCCTTCCCTCTCCCAACGACAGAACTGGCTAGGATAAACAAACCACTGTCATATTTTGACATAAGATTAAATCTATGAAACTTAATTTGCAAATCATATCATTATCATTCACCTTGTGAAATATAAAGGGAAAACAATGAAATCATCAATCCTCAAACTTCGCTGAATCGTCCCCTTCTGGTTCTGGTTTCTATTGGGTTTGTTCACGTACAGGGGATCCCTCCTCAGTCCAGTCATCACTGACCTGAGAACTGTGACTGCTCAATGCTGGACCAATTGAGCCGATTCACCATCTTGAAGCTCTCCTTTAAGGAGTCGATGTTAGAGCACCAGTCAGGAGGAAAGGCTGTGAAGGGGACAGCAGATTGGGGAGAGGGCCAAGTGTAAGAGGGCAGCCAACTCACAGCAGACTGACTACATGTAGGATTCTTGCATCTACATAGGTTACCAATTACGCTACCAAGAGAGTCTTGGCTTCTTCTTCCCTGGAGATTTAAAACTAGTAAAGCTACCTATGGATTAGGTAGTGACAGCCCAGCTCATAGGCAGGAGAATATGTAAAACAATCTTAACTTATCCACAATTTCTATAATACAGGGCCCAAAGTAGCAACGTCTGTTAGCTCAGATGAGCTTCATGGAGGACACAGACTAAAAGACTCAGTACTAACTCTTCACCAACTGCACCTCCATGCCAGGGCCAGAACAAGGAGGTCATTCCTCCTGCTCTGGGATCTCCCTTCACCCTCCTTACTCACCAAAACCAGTACTGTTGATAGGAGCCTGGCCTTGTGCCTGTGGTGGAGGTGGCGGGGGCTGCTGGCCAGGGTGGGAGTGGGGATGGTGCTGATGAGGGTGGTAGCCTCCATGCTGCAGCGGGGGTGGGTGCATGCCCATCAAAGACGCAGGTCCATAGCCTTCAGCCCCAGCTTGCTTCCCTCCTGATGGGGTACAACCATCTGGATTTGGGGTGTGCAGTGGAGGAGCACCCCCTACAGCTGAAGGGCCCTGGGCTGCTGCCTGCTGCTGCTGGGGCTGTGACTGCTGGGGCTGTGGCTGTGGCGACTGCTGCTGCTGTTGAGGTGGTGGTGGCTGCTGCTGGTACATGTAGTAGTTGTTAGAGGGTGGCATGTCCCCCAGGAGAGACGAAAAGCCTGCAGGGTAGGAGAAAACAGGCAAGTCACTCGGGCAATGCATTTTTCACTCAACAGAATTTCCACTGAGTTGAGGTGGGTAGCTGTAGACAGAAACCACAGACTTCAAAGGGTAAGGGTGTTCTGGGACAGCAGGGATCTCATTGGTTGGTGAAACACACAGAGGGAGAACCTTGACAGTGTGGTGACCACTGAAATTTTAGCAAAAGGTCAGCATGCACGTTTTTATATGATTTAATGAAGATTTGGGTGTAGGCCTATAATCATAGTATCAAAAGACACCACACCCCTGGCTGGTAGCACAATGGGTAAGGCGCCGGCCTGTGAACCCAAAGGTCGCAGGTTCGATTCCCCAGCCAGGGCACATAACAAGGTTGCAAACCAGGTCTCCAGTCAGATCTGTGGCTGGCGTCAAGTGAAAGGCAACCATACATTGATGTCTCTCTCCCTCTCTGCCTCTCTCCCTTCCCCTCTTTCTGGAAATGATGAAATAAAATCTTAAAAAAAAAAAAAAAAAAAAAGACACCACATAACAGGTAAAGTTTAAGAAGTAAATCGTAAAGAAAGTAAAAAAAAAAGAAAAGAAAGTAAAGCCATTAGGCACATATTCTTTCCTCTTCTTTATTGTCTCTTCACCTTCTACTGTCCTTTTCTTGTATTCCCTACCAACAAATAGAGCTTCCGTGAGGAGTGGAAGAAGGGTGAATGAGTTTCTCAAACAGATTGGGCAGAAAACAACTAGAGATTGAGGCTTGGAGTTTTCAGCCACCATTAAACTGCAGTGAACACTCTGCAGACCTCACCAATTTAATGTTTTACTTTGTTCCTGAGAGCCCCTCCATGTTCCTCTCTTCCAATCAATAAATCGCCTGAGTTGGACTCGTTTTTCATGTAAATGCTACAGTCTTGGAAAACAACTCTAGATATGAGTACCCTGAGATATAAAGGAAGAAATTAATGACAATTAAAATAAATTTTCTGAAGGGTGACTACTAACTACTTTCAGTTATTCTATTCATCTCCTACTGTCTATACAAGGCCACAGTATAAAACAAGAAGATCTGATGACTCGCCTGAAGTCTTGATTTCACCCCTACCTCTAACTTCTTTAAAAATTAAACAAAACGAGGCCCTGGCTGGTGGCACAGTGGATAAGGTGCCAACCTGTGAACCCAAAGGCTGCTGGTTTGATTCCCAGTCAGGGCACAGAATCAGGTTGCAAGCCAGGTCTCCAGCCAGGTCTGTAGCTGGAGGCAGGTGAAAGGCAACCATACATTGATGTCTCTCTCCCTCTCTGCCTCTCTCCCCTCCCCTCTCTCTAAAAATAATAAATAAAATCTTTATAAATAAATAAAAGGAAAAAGATGAGTGGTAATTAAAACAAACCTAGCAAAATACTGGTAACTGTTTAAGTTGAGATATGGAAACATGAGGGTTTATAACACTATTTTTTCTACTTTTGCACCTGTTTTGACATTTTTCCTAGTCAAAATGAACATAAATATAAATATGCTAAAAATAAAATTAAATTGTTTTGACAAAAAAAAAAAAACAATGACTTGGTTGGGGTGGAATGCTGACTCTTAAGGAAAGAGAACTGCTGCCCCCTAGTGGTCATTGCCTAAATGACTTGCTTGCTGCAATAAAATCACTGCCCTTCCTTTGAAAAAGGGGATTGATTCTTCCAACCCACTTTCTGGAGCTAATAATCCAGACCACCTGTTGAAATAGCTCTCCTTCAGAACTTGACTCCAAACAGTTTTGGTTCATGAGATGCTTCCCCTGACCAGTGATCAGCCCTCTCCTTGCGTCAAAAATAAGAAAGAAGGGAGAAAAGAGAATGTCACCACCTGTTCAAAAATATAAAGGCAACCATGCTCCCATCCCGACTCCGGACTCACCATGCTGAGAGGAGGAAGAGGACTTCTCCAGCATGGACTTGTAGAGGTTGCGGAAGGACCAACTCAGATCCTGAAAATTGATCTCTGAGTAGGAGAATTTGAAGTCGTGGTTGGTGTTATATAAGGGAGGGGGACCCTCAGCACTTTCTCGGCCTGGAGCCCCTACAGCCACTGCTCCACCATCCACAGATCCTGTGCCCTGCAAGTAGAAGTAAGAAAGACTTGATCCACGTCCTACATGAAGAACCAATACTACCCTTTAATGGTCCCCAAGCTCTCCTGCCTGTCTTCATCCTCTACCAACTTTTCAGTGAAAGAGCATCATTGTCTTCTTTTCTTATACACTCTTATTTTGGTGTAGCCTCTTGTCCTTTCCTTATGCTATATCCATGTACTTATTTCTCTTCGAAATTTTTTGCCCCTTTCTTATCTTTTTTCCTAATCTTTCTCAAATTTTTGTTCTCATTCTCTTACCCCCACCCCTCCTTCTCTCAACTTCCCTCTTTTGCTTTCCCCTTCTTTACCAATTTATCTGCCTACTGTATCACAGATGCTCAAGATGTAATTTTGAACCAACAGATGTATGACTCTATTCAACCATCTGCCCATCTATTCACCCAGCTACCAACTCATCCACCCATTTATTCATCTGCCCCTTGCCCCCTGCCACCTCTACTTCCTACCTGGCTGTAGCTGGTGATAGATGTGGGGCTCTGAAGTGACAGCTGAGGATTCCCCTCAGGAGGCAGTGATGTTTCTCCACTCCCTGGAACACCTCCCCGG
Organism: Noctilio leporinus; assembly: GCA_004026585.1. NCBI lineage: Eukaryota > Metazoa > Chordata > Mammalia > Chiroptera > Noctilionidae > Noctilio > Noctilio leporinus. The sequence continues at coordinate 103,543 of PVIW01002886.1, read as the reverse complement.
GGGCTCTTGCTTGCCTCCTGTTCTGGTGAGTCTTGGGATAGCTGAAGGTGGGGAATGAATAGAAATCCAAAAGCAGAAGCTACATTTCCTCCCTAGACCCATGGTTTCACCTTTGCTGCTATTCACCCTTTGCTGCAGATATACAAAAGGACTGAAAACACAGGAGAGAATGTAGAAGGAGCAGCTGGCTCAGAAATGACTTACATCATCATCTGGAGGGTGTCTTCTCTTTCGGGAGATGTCCGGACAGGTGTCGATTGTCCAATAAGAGCCCTAGAAGGAGAATCAGCACCACAGAAAACAAAATCATTATAGCTGAAAATTCCTACCTTTGGAAAAGTAGATATTTTTAGAGGATTTTCTCACATAAAGTAACAGTTACATTTAGACAAATGACTAGGAAGAAAAAAAGAAAAAAGAAAAATGACTAGAAATTCACACAAAAGCCTGAGGATACTGGCTATTTTTGAGGAGTAAATCTGTCCTACAAGTTCATTGAGTATGTCAGACATACCCTTTGTGGTGCAATCACAGACTTAGATTTTTCTGGAGAGGTAGAACAATGGTATGTAGTTCAAAGAGCTAAAAATGCCAGACACGTCCCTGCTCTTGCTCATGATCTGAGGCAAGGCTCTCTTGGACTTTAGTGTCCACATCTGTCAAATGAAGAGAATGATTGATTTATCTTGTCTTTTCTTTGAAATCATGAGAGATGGGTATAGAAAAATTCCCACAGAGGTTATTATGTTCACCTTTTACATCTAGAAAGTGTGCCACACAGAAAAAAACAGGGCAACAAAATCATCCTTAACATCAATATCTCTTTTTTTTTTTTTAAAGATTTCACAATCTTCCTTAGTCATTCATTTTAGTGGGGACCCATAAGCTTGATTACCATGCTCTTCCATTGAGAAAAAAATAAAGCTGCTTCTCTAATTAGCATAATTTCCTCTTCTGGGTAATTAAAACAAACTCAAGACTCTGGGCTGTCAACTATTTCTCTCCTTCCTGTTCCTCCCTTCAGTGCTTACAGAAAGCAGTGTCTCACCTTCCCAGGGTCATCCCGGGGTCTGGGCACCTTCCGGAAACACTTGTTGAGAGAAAGGTTGTGCCGAATTGAATTCTGTGGAAGCAAAGAAGCGAGTTAGATTTGAGCATTGTGCAAAGCAGTACATCTTCCAATAGGACAAACAGGGATACAAAAGGATATAACGAAAAAATAAAATTCAAATATCAGGGTAAACTTAGCACCTCTCAACTCCACTGATGGAGAAGATTATCAGATAGCAAGAGCATGGAATTAAGAAGAATGCAGAAATTATATTTGTGAGCAGTAATGACTATAAATTTGACTACCAGGTGCTTCTGGAAAGCTGATTACAGTATATACTTTTTTAATTTTTCCACCCAATTCACAACAGATATATTGCCTCAACAGGTAAATGCCTCAAAATCACATCTGCCCACTCCTTCTATCATTCTGTCATGAAAGTACAATGTCTTAAAACTATAAAAATAACAAATATACATTAAAAAAAAAAAAAAAAGCACAGTTCACCTTTGTTTTCTCAACACCCCATAGAATGGTTTCATTAAGAGAAAAGAAATATTGTTGTGTAAATGTGTGGCGGGTTTTGGTAGCTAGCAGGGAAGTATTTATAAAGGAAACAACTAAATACTTTCACCCAGGCCAGGGGTGGCTCACTTGGTTGGAGCATCATCCTGTACACCAAAAGCTTGCCGGTTCGATTCCTGGCCAGGGGACATACCTAGGATGCAGGTTCCATTCCCCATTGGGACAATCCATCTTCCTCTCTAAACATATCCTTGGGTGAGGATTAAAAAACAAAACAACTGAATGCTTTCAACAGTCTTCAGCTCATCATCTGGTTTGTATGTCAACTGGTGATTCATAGAGTGAGAGAACTACATTAAATTCCCATTCTACTCTGTAACTGGCAAATAAAATGGCACTTAAAAAGACTGAGAACATCGGTCTTCTTTCTTTACTTGGAAGAGGAGTCCTCCTCTCTTTTTATCTCCAGCCAAACAACTTATCCTCTCTTTACTTGCTTGGTAGATGAGTTGTTGGTAAAGGACCTAATTATATATTTTTTTCTTGGTATACAAATTTTTAAAAGATGATGACTATGTGTGATGAAACTTTGGAAACATGATGCAATTCCTATCACTAGGTAGGAAGGAGCAATGCCATGCCTAGAAGGTGCCTTGAATATAGTAGAGTGGCAATAAATATTTGTGAAGTGAGTAGATCTTCTTTTTGAGGAATCTTAAGAGTGTATGATGAGCAACAGCATCCTGCCATCCCCATAATTACACTAGAGGCTTGGTATTGCTGGAGTTTCCCTGAGGTACCTGGGGAAAGTATATTCCATGTGTCTGAGACAGGTCAGAGTGACCTGACCAGATTACACAAAGAAATAAAAAGTAGAGAACAAGGTAGTCAGAAGCTGAAAAATAATCCTTTAGAAAAGCCACCCCACCTTCCAACCAATGCCAGCATTCTTGTAATAGGGGAAGTTATCACAGATCCAGCGGTAAATCTCACTGAGGGTCATCTTCTTGGCTGGAGAGGAGTTGATGGCATAGGTGATGAGGGTGGCGTAGCTGTATCGTGGCTTGCCATCCTGGTGGACTGCTGCCTCATCTTTGCTCAGGGTGGCATTAGGATCTGTGGGTGAGCCTGGTGCACACTTGCGGCTGCCCCCTGGAGTTCCAGCCTGGGAGGCACTCCCAAGCTTCTCAATGGTAGCTCGGAGGGTCAGCTGGGGGAGCCAGTCTATGGAAGTGAGGCTACTCTCTAGGTCAGAAGCCATGGTTCTTCTTGGTTCTGTAGAGAAGTGGACAAAGGGAAGAGGAAAATAGAATAGATGGGTGTTACTTCTGACTATGGAAGCAAGTAATACTTGAATCCTAGTGCTTTAAAGGAAGTAGCATTTCTTTCTTCGATATGTTAATGCCCTTAGTAGCCTTCTCTATGAGATAGCCCTCAACCACATGGTCCTAGAACCCTCAAATGGATCTATCACCAATTATCTACCAGATGTTCTACATCTTAATGTGAACATGGCCAAGAGGTCTCTCTCCCCTTATGCAGGTCTGAGAGAGAGAGATCAAACCTCCCACCCAATTGAGTGGGAGGCACAAGCACGGTATCTATTCTCCTTACTGAAAGCCCTACAACATAACATCTTAAAACTATGTAGAAATAATTTGTAAAGATACACTTAGATAGCAAGAAAAATCTGCCAAAGTTTATTCTTCAATTATGTGACACTTGTTCTAATTTACATACAACATCTATAGATATCACAAGTGAACATGTGAAGAGAAACAGTCTAAACAGAAATACACATTCATGAAGCACACACCAACACTTTAAAGGGGTTTTACATGAAATATATTTGAGCAGTTGCCCTTTTTAATCTACATACATGTGTGTGAGGCATATTAGACATATACCAAGCCTAAGTTACATATGACTACCAGCAAAGAACAGCTGTAAGACAGACACATAAACACTGGCCCACAGACAGACATCACAATTAGCTATACAGCATACATTACCAACAGAGCACCAAGTCACACACAGAGGTAACAGATCCTGAGTACAGCTGCCCTCACACCTTGAAAGCTACCCCTTCGGAAGTTCCCGCCCACAGACACCTACACAAGGAAGAAGCCATCTGCAAGGACCTCCCACCTCTCTGCCCCTTGGGCTTCACTGAGCCAGGGAGACACCCAGCTGTGTGCACACCGGTAACAATCAGATAGCCAGGCTAAAAATAGCCGCTCTGAGGCTAAGAACTGGCTCCCCTTCTCCCGCCCTCCTCTCTCCCTCTTTCCCAGCCAGGCACGCAAGCTCACTGCACCTCCATGCAAACTCCTGGCGCTGCCAACCCACCCACGCCTGATGTTGGCACCCCCTGCTGCCACCCACACAGCCTGGGAGTTCTTTCCGGCAGAGAGGTGTAGCTAGAGTGACATCTTGGTGGGGGAAGCACGATGGGTGACACTGGATTGCAGGGTCTAGAAACGCTGGCAGGAACCTCTTGGTCGCCATTTGGCACTCCCCTAGAGCTGATGCCAGCAACCCCTGAGCACTTGCTGCCTAACAGGTTTGTGCCTGCACAGCCTCCAGATTCCAACGAGTATTTCTCCTTCCCACCCCTGAAGACAGTCCCACCAGGGCATTTCTCTAGCATGCCTCAGATTTCGGAATCCTGGACAGAAAAACATGATGTATGTAATCGAAACCTATACACAGATACCACGCACAAGCATTTCCTGTACATACAACGACACTCAAATCCACTCACTTTGCCATTCAAAGCTCTACCCCAGCTGCGACTGCCTGCCCCTCTCCTGATTTCAACACGTCTTTCAGGCTATCAGTCACTCTTCTAGTCAGTGACTCTTCTCCCCTTGCCACTTACCTCTTTCTCCTAAGGATCAGCATTCATGCTCATCTCCTTCCCCCCAAAGTCCCCACCTACACAACCTTTGCACATATATACAAGTACCCGGCCCTCAGCTCATCACCAGCAACACACCCACTCCACATGCTGAAGGAAACACCTAGCGCCTCAGGGGCCTGGGCAGCTAGAGGCCCAACTGCAACCCAAGCATTGCTTGACAGGAGGTGGGCGGCATGTTTATGAATAGCTTCAAAAAGGAGTTTTCCTTTTATCCTTATCTTCTTTCCTACCACTCTCCGTTTCATCCCACCCGCCATGGAAACTTAGAAACTCAAAGGGTATGCAATCATTCCGGGAAGTCTCAGATGTCCTAGCACTCACTATACTAAGTCAAAACACCACAGCCTCTGGGGTAAAAAACAGGCTCTTTAGGTCAAAAGCGGGTGCCATCCCTGGGTTATCCCAGCTGGGCAATCATACAACAATGAGCAGGTTCTCAATGGCCAGAAGGGAAGATCTGTAAAGAAGTTTTACCCTACTCCCTATGATTTCCTGCTAAAGATCCCTAGGATATCTCACCTTAAGAACACAGAAGCCTTTAGTGGGTATTTTATTTGAAACTCACCCAACATTGGACAAGAGGCTGAGAGTAGATTTAAGGTGGTGAGAAGGTTTACAGAACCCATCTGGCACATGCCAGTCACTGTGACTTCTGGAAAGGAAAGTCCTCTCAGCCTTTTGCTGGTTGTTCTATGCTCTTCCATATCTCATCCGAGCACCAGGTTAGGACACTGAGGTTAAATTTAACCTTTCCCCAGCACCCTCCCAGTCAGTCCTCCAGATCCTGACCACACTCAAAATATATTCCAGTCTTACCAGCTGGAAGCTCACAGCAAAAGGTCCTCTGATCTTTCAGCACCATTCTCCTTCAACCCATCCCACTTCCTCAGTCCTTTCACTTCCCCATTCTTGAAGGGCAGCCCAGTGTGAAAAAGCTCAAAGCCTGAGGTTCCTCTGTTCCACTCCCAACATTGACACTGACTCACTGACTGTCTAACCACCCCTCGCTCCCTGAAGTTTTGATGCCTCAGTTTCCCCTGTCAATAAAAGGGATGAAGTCATAAGCACTGCCAAAGCTTCATCCCTGGAGGGAAGTGAATGAAGTTTAATGAGCTCGTGGCTGCCACACATTCCACGCTCCCCAAAATAATGCCATGAGGCTAATGTTCAGGGCTATTATTAGAAAGGCAAACAAGAGGTACTTCCATTTCTCAATCCAACCAACCTAGTTACCCAGACCTCTCTCTCCAGGTGGGCCTCGTGCCACTGGGCTTGGGCAGAACCTGAGTCAGGCCACATTCTTCTCTGCGTGCTGGAAGACTGAAAGGAAATACCCATAGAAACTGGGAAAGGCAGCCAAAGGGCAGGCTCCATCACATCCACAGGACGTCTAATGAAGACTACAGTACTGGGAGAAAGGCAGAGAAAAACAGAAAGACATTCTGTTGGAGTAGAAGACTGATCCCGGATGAGACTTGTAAGATCCAAAATTACAGGCACAGATTTCTTCCCATTTTATCTACAAGGCCAGTAATTATTCTCTGTGTGGGGCCAAGGTCAGGTATTAAGGAGTGAGAACTTCCTGCTTTGTACATAATGCCAAACCTAATAGAGCAGTGGCTCAGTTAACCACATTACCAATTACCAGTCAGGCTGGCTCGGTTTCAGTCCTAGCTCCACTGCCTACTAGCTGTGCAACCTCAGGCAAATTCCTTAACCTCTGTGTGTTGTAGTGTCTTCATCCAAAAACTAGAGATGATAACTGTACCTACAGAGGGCTTTGTGAGAATTACCTTGAGTTAATATTCTTATAGCACTTAGTAAGTGTAACTATTATTATTTTTTAATGGAGGAAAAGAATATGAGAAAACAAAAATGGAAAAACTGACATTATAAAGGTAAGACTGGAAGCAGAAAACTGTGATGGTTTATACTACAAAGCCTGCACTGAACTGAATTTGAAATAGTTTTAAGGATGTCAGAATCTCCAGCTTTTCCTTTGGAGACAATGTGACTCCAGTTCTGACCAGTGCCAGGACCAAGTAAACTTCAAGGATGAAGCAATGGAGGAATATCATCTCTTATTTTCAGGGGGACTAGGTCTGGCTATAAGACCTGATCTGGAAAATAGCACTCTCTAAACCAGAGATTAGAGAGTTAGTTAATTCAGCCCCATAGCCATACGCTGCTGATACCACAGAGGCAAGAATTAGGGAAACTCAGAGCAAGTAGAGCCAGTGAAATTGTGTGGTGGCGGTCCACCTGCAGGTGTGGCGATGGTGTGTACTCGAAGCCATCAACAAGCTGCATTCCAGCATCTGGGAAAGCACTTGGTAGCAAACAGACTGCTGTTACACCAGGGCTGTCTCCTTTCCAAAAGTTAAGAAGGGAGTTCTAAGGTTAAGAGTCAAAGATTCTCATGCATTTGACACCAGAGATGGCAGAAATGAAGCTCTCTTATTAATAAGTCCTAGAAGAAGCAGTTTCAGCCTGAGACTGGGCTATCCTGCTTCTTGGGATGACTTTCATGCAGCCATTCATAAGGGCTCCCAACTGGCGGGTAGGGGTCAGGGGAAACTTTTTTCTGGCCTGGGCATCCTTACCAGGACCCACCCCCTCAGGTCCTTGCACGAGGGCACCTACTTTTAAAGATCTACTAGAAACATACAATTCTAGATAATTGAAGGCTTGATCTGAAAAGGGTACACATACCTGTCTCCAGAAACATACCCACTTAAAACACAGACATAGAGCCACACTCACCTGAATTAAGAAATATATGCATATCATTCTAAAATACAGCCATACAAACCTGGATTACAGCCATCTCCTATACTCCTATGCCACTACTAACAGATAGCTTCCAGGACCAAGTGGTCCTTAGGGACACAGGGACATAGGCAGCCCATCAATGGACCAGACAAGGAGAGAAAGAAGAAACATAAAAACCCAAAGACATAAAACCTTCCACTTGCCTTGCTGTGGAGTATAATACCCCTCACAGAAGATATTTCCTAATGGCAAAGGAGGAAGGCAGGCCTCCAGTTAGTGATCCCAGGTTGAAAGGCAGAATTCTACGAAACACCAGCCCGGGCTCAGCCAAAAGGATTTCCTGGAATCTTTTCCCTGCATTTTCAAAAGGTTCTGGACTTTGATGATTCCTACCCCTATCTTACAAAGGAAAACTTACATGTAGGTTCCAGAGACCCAGAACTGAACGAGAAACAGGAAGGGAGAAGATGAAACTATTGGGTGCTTTTAGGAAAGGGAATTCCTCAAAGGGTCACACCTCCCTGGCCAACTTATTCAAATGAAAGAGTGGAAAGAGGCTGAGCAGACTACTCTCTTCCTGTACGGGATCTGATTTCTCAGCAAAGAACAAGAGGTGGACAGGGGCCTGGGGCAGTGGTACAGGGTCAGCATTAGGGAACAAGTCAACCCCAGGAGTTGGCATTCCCCTCTGCCCTTTCCTCCTGTCTCAGGGCAGGTGGAGTTCCCATTTTCCCTTGGCTTTTATTGGTAGAGGCATGCTTCCAGCCAGGCGTGAGAATATCACTACAGGGGACCTCTTGATGTCTGAGCTACAATGAGCGGGGAAGAGACTGCTTTTCTCTCAAGGGAGCAATAATCACAGCAGCGGGAGAGAGCAGTTCTTGTGGACATAAAGCTGACCTAGGGTTACAGATAAGAAAATGTAGTTATCAGTGAAAGCCATAAACAAGGCCAGGCCAAGAATCGCCACCATGACTTTAGTGAGGGCCTACTGTCCAGGTGAGAAGACCCCTGGCCAGGTGACACAGCCCAAGGATGGAGGGTGTTGTGGGAGTCTGGTTGGGATGGTCAATTATTGTTCCACAGTATGGATGGATTCGTAAAATGATGGCATTTTTCTGATATCCCTTTGCTGTCAGTGTGGAAGCAAACACTTCCCTAGGAACCTGGGATGAAGCCCACCCTTCAGACTCCAACCACTAAAAAACCCACTTCTCAAGAGTCTCTGCAGCAAGATGTGGGTTTGAATGCAGGACCTCCTTCAGCACCCACTTCTCTGAGGACCCTCTGAGTTATCAATCTACCTCCCCTAGAAACGAAGCCCAAGAGCCACGGTCTCAGACCCCTGCACCCACTAGGACCTCAGGATGACAGAAGGAGGCGAAAGCAGGCACTCACCCGTCTCCAAGGTTCTCCCAGCAAAGGGAGGGCACCACCTGGTACTGGAGTTTGGTGTTGGAGGGATTCCCCTCTTCAAAGGCCGATGAAGGGCCTCATCCTCAGTGGCTCTTCCTGTACTTGGCTGAGCCTTCCAAGCTGGGGAGGGGACCTGGGTCCCCTGAGGAGGAGGAGGAGCGGAGGGGGGACGAGGAGGGGGAGGAGGGGAAGGGGGTCCTACCTGGGGAAGGTGGCACACCCCCCACACCCTGGGAGAGACGCTGGGGAGGAGGGGAGGAGCCTCTCCCAACCAGGAGCTGTCTCCTCCCCCTTGGGGGAGTCCCCCTCCCCCCCCAACTGGATCCTTCAGGAGTGGAGGGCTCCTGCGGTCTGCTGGAGATCGGAGCGGAGGGGCTCTGCCCTGTTCCACCGTCTAGGTACAAGGAAGTTGAGGGGAGTCCCTCCCCTCTCCCGAAGGGCTGAAAGCCGACTGCGCTCCTTTTCCCGGCGCGTCCTCCGCTTCCGTGAGTACTGGAGAGGCTGGGGGGCGCCTATTCCACCGGCTCACCCCCTTTCCCTTCGCCCCAGGAGTCCCAAAGTGCGGCGAGTGTGCTTGGAGGGGAGGAGGCACGCGGGGCGGTCCCACTCTGCTTCCTCAGACCTTGACTTCTGGCGGTCTGTTCCCGGGCCAGTGCAGGGATTTTTCCTCGCCCCGCGGAGGAGGGACGCGTCCCCCACAGGGGTCCCCTCTTTCCGCGCAGGGCGCTCAGGCTCTTCTCTTCCACTGCGGGAGAGGCGGCTCCCGGCCGCGCGCCGCCTCCGCTGCTCGGGTGCCCCAGAGGGTGGGGTTCCCGTACTCCCCGCTCTCCGGCCGGCCTGGGCAGCAGGGTCCGCGAGGCCGCGGCTCCGCAGCCCCGTCACGGGCTACCGTGGCGGCAGCGCCTCCTCTAGCCCCGTCCCGTCCGGTCCGCTCACGTCGCGCGTGGGGTTCCCCGCGCTGCCACCTCTTGGGCTCCGGCCAGGCCGGGCTCCCAGGGAGCGAGAAGGTGGACGGACGGTGTCAGGGCTCGGCTAGGGCTCCAGCTCGGCTGGGCTCCGCTGCAGGCCCCGGCTCCTCCCCGGCCTCCGCGCCGCGCTCCCAGCCCCTCCCCCTCCCCCGCCCGCCCTGCTGCCACCGCCGCCTCCCCACGCGGGTTAAGGAGGAGCGGGCAGCCCCGGGCGGAGGGCCTGTGCCACCAGGGGCGCTGCCCCAGCGGAGACCCTGCCACTGCCCGCAGTCCCCGAGACGAGCACCGCCCCTCACGCCCCTCCAGCCGCCACCCGGATACCTCGCTCGGTGCAGCTCGCCCGCCATCCAAGGTGTTGACCCGGTCTGTATCCGGAGATACCCTCGTTCGCACCGGTACACGAACTGTCAGTTCCAATGTGACGCTAATTCGAGTACACTGACCTTTTTTCATTTTGTGGACTCTATGCAGAGGAACATCTTCATTTTATTTTTCCAGGAATGTTTTTGATGGGTTTCATCAAAGTTCATTAAAGGGTTATGGGGATTAGGGTGAAGTTAATATGTTGCCCCGATATCATCCTGGAATTCAGTAAATGCTTGTTGAACAAATGAGTATATAAAAGCATAAATGAGCATGTAACCCTGAAGTAAACAGGAGAAAGTCTAGCTTTATAAGCTTGTGCAAGGCCCCTATTCTATGGAATCTTGGTTACCAAAGAGAACCTTGCCTATCCAATAAGGGTGTTTTAAAGATCAAATGAGATCATGTATGTGGAAATGCTTTTCAAATTGTACAGTATATAAAATATGACTGTTGTTCAGTTCTCTTGAGCATCCTATAATTTATCTTACTGGTCACACAGTGTGAAATGTTCTCATTCTCTGCCACATACAAAATAGTCCCACCCAAAGAGAGAAAATGCCACCAGAGAATATTCCACTTTTCCTCTTGGAGTCGTATTACTTCTCTGTAGGTTCTTATATATTTCATCTTCTGGCCCATTAACCTTTTCTTAATATACTCTGCTTTCTATCACATAAAATAATATGAAAGCAAAACTATCCGTGAAATGTTTGAATTGTTCAGAAAAAGAGTACGTACTCAAGATTACAGCTTGATGACTGCATTTCACAGTTAGATATTAGTCTTCAACCCTTTTTGACACTTTCTATGTGCGAAATGAAAACCAGGGGGGCGGGGTTGAAGAGGTAAAAGTATTAAAAATGGAAACGCTAGGGAAGGATTAGACTTTTTCTGGGAATATAAAGAAAAATTAAAAGTTTAAGAAATTATTTGAAATATGCAAGATATTTGCCACAGCTTTATTTGGAACTGTAAAAAATTATAAACACTTAAATATTCATAATTGAATAATTGTTAAACTATGGTACATCTACATAATAGAATACTATTTAGCTTTCAAAAAAGTAGTAACTGGCCCTGGCTAGTGGCTTAGTTGATAGGTGCTGGCCTGCGAAGCCAATTGCTGGTTTAATTCCCAGTCAGGACACGTAACCAGGTTGTAAGCCAGGTCCGTAGCTGGAGGCAGGTGAAAGGCAAACATACATTGATGTTTCTCTCCCTTTCTTCCTCCCTCCCTGCCCTTCTCTCTAAAAATAATGAATAAAATCTTAAGGAAAAAAAAAAAAAAGAGTAGTAATTGTATTTAACTCTAGAAGGCAGAATTAGTGAAGAGTTGTTTATCTTTTTATATATACTTTACCATTTAGATACTTTGCAATAAGCAGATATCATTGCAAAGAATCAATTTTTAAAATATATACAAACATATTCCAGTGAGAAAATAACTTTTAAATGTTTATATAATATGATCATATAGTTGTTCCTTAAAATATTTACATGTGGAAGCCCTAGCTGGTGGCACAGAGGATAAGGCCCTGGCCTGCAAAGCCAACGGGCACTAATTCGATTCCCAGCCAAGGCAATATAACCAGGTTGCAAGCCAGGTCTCCAGCCAGATCTGTAGCTGGAGGCAGGTGAAAAACAACCATACACTGATGTTTCTCTCCCTTTCTGACTCTTCCACTTCCCCTCTCTCTCAAAATAATATAATCTTAAAAAAAAGAGTATATGTGTATGCACATATTTATGCATACACATACACACACATAGATATATACCAAAGATGGGAGCTTGAAGATTATTTTAATTTACATAATTTCTATATCATTAGTATTAGTATGCTTTACGCTTATATTATTTTTAAATTTAAAAAACTGATAAACTTGGTTTAGTTTTATTCTAAGACAGAACAAAGAAGAACTTGCATTCATTTTTTATTTTACTTTCAATAAAAAGAGGGTACTATGAAACAGAATAAAAATATAGGAATCAAAAGGGAAGAAAGTATCCTTTTGTATAATAGAATGTATTATTTAATTTTTCGTGAGTGTTAGATGACCTTTAACAAAGTGTTTCTTCATAATACTGGTGACTAGTACTTACAGCACAATACACATTTTGGAAGCTTTAAAGGCCTGTGTATTATATAAAACCTAGTATAGTGGATAAGATTCATGTATTCAAGTCCCAGCTTTAGCACTCAATAACTTAAGTCATTAAACTGCTCTGTTACTTAGTATCTCATCAGTAAAATGGGAATAATAATAATAATAATAATACCTACTTCATAGAATTGTGGAGGGATGTGAAACTTGATGCATGTAATGCATTTAGATAAGTGCATGAGGAAAAGGAAACCTAGAGATTGGAAGAGGCTTAATATATATATATATATATATATATATATATATATATATATACACACACACACACACACACACACATAAACCAGATGTAATATATATGCATCAAGAGATACATATTCAACATGGACAACAGGTGGGATTGACTTTGGGGGGAATGGGTGGGTGGGGAGGGGGACAGAGGGGAGCAAAAAGGGGATGGATGTAATACAACAACAATAAAATTAAAAAAAAAAAAAAGAGATACATATTCATCAAATACAATATACGGACATTGGGAGAAATTCTGATTTGAACATATCAGCTGGAACAACTATTATAAAGCAATTGGTGAAATGTCAGTCCTGACTGTGGTGGTATCAAGGAATTATTGTTATATTTTAGATGGCAAATGAAATTATGTTATTATTTAAGAATCTTCATCTTTTAAAGATCTATATGGATGGATGTAATACAGCAACAATAAAATTTTTTTAATAATAAATAAATAAATAAATAAAGATCTATATGGAAGTATTTAGTCATGAAATGCCTGAAATTTGCTTCCGAATAATCAAGTGATGGGGGAGAGAATGAGTCATAGATGATAAAAGATTGGCCCGTTGTTGCTTATTACAACATGGGTTGTTGTTTTTTTTTTTTTTAATATTTTATTTATTATTTTTAGAAGGGGAAGGGAGACAGGCAGAGAGGGAGAGAGACATCAGTGTATGGTTTCCTTTCACCTGCCTTCTGCCATGGACCTGGCTGGAGACCTGGCTTGCAACCTGGTTATGTGCCCTGACTAAGGAATTGAACCATGGTTTTTTGTTTTTTGTTTTTTTAATACTATTCTATTTGTATATGTGTCTTAAGTGTTAAAAAATATTTTTTTTTACAACAACAATAAAATTAAAAAAAAAAAAAAAAAAGGAACAAAAAAAAAAAAAAAAAAAAAAAAAAAAAAAAAAAAATATTTTTTTTTTAAAGTGCTGAAACAGCCCTGGCTAATGTGGCTCAGTGGATTGAGTGCGGGCTTACAAATGGAAGGGTTGCTGGTTCAATTCCCAGCCAGGGTACATGCCTGGGTTGCAGACCAAGTCCCTGGTTGGGGACATATTAGAGGCAACTGATCTATGTTCCTCTTGAACAAGGGCATTTCTCTACTTTTCTTTCTTCCTCCCTTTCCTTCTCTCTAAACATAAATAAATAAATAAATAAAAATTTTTAAAGTGCTAGAATATGGTAAGGATGATACTGTTTATTATTATATATTTTGTACAGTATTTATAATACATCTAATTTTTGTTTACATCTTTCAGATTACAACATGTTTTCACTTACACTATGATTTCTGGGACTCACACTAAAACTCAGAGGTAGGTATTGTGCCCATTTTACAAATGAGAAGACTGGGTGAGAGATAAGACTTAAAGGACAAGGAATATACTCTCCAGTCTGCCAGCTTCAGGGAATCCGTGGTAAAAGGATAGGAGGTACCTTCATCCACTAGCACAAGGTCCTTGGCTCACCGTGCATGGAAAGGTCACAGGTTCAATTCCTGGTCAAGGCATATATCTAGATTGTAGGGTTTGGTCCCAGGTTTGGGGCACCTGCAAGAGGCAACCAATCACTGTTTCAAAGTTTCCCCCTCTCCCTTACTCTCTTTTTCTCTGGAGTCTCTCTCTATATTTATTTGAAGTATTTTTAAATGGTTTTAGTCAGACCAAGTAGGGACATAAAAAACTATTCATTTAGAGTTATCAGACCAAAGTTGAGCTCTCATTTACACAGCAAAAAAGTCCTAGCTACTTCTTTAAAAGACAATCTCAAAAGGAAAAAAAAAAAAAAAAAAGACAGTCTCAAAAGAATAGAACGCAGAAGGGATTAAATTGTAAGGGAAAGCCCTGGCTGGTAGCACAGTGGATAAGGCGCCGGCCTGCGAACCCAAAGGTCACAGGTTCGATTCCCCAGCCAGGGCACATAACCAGGTTGCAAGCCAGGTTTTCAGCCAGGTCCGTAGCTGGAGGCAGGTGAAAGGAAACCATACATTGATGTCTCTCTCTCTCCCTCTCTGCCTCTCTCCCTTCCCCTCTTTCTAAAAATATTGAAATAAAAATCTTTAAAAAAAAATTGTAAGGGAAAAAGTTCTCTCCGCGGTTTATATTTCCTTTACATAACTGTGTATTATTTAAGTTTTATTAATTTAACTTTATATCCTCTACCTAACCCGTTTATTCTTGCTAAACATTAAACTAAAACTAAGGCTAGGGGACGGAGATGAGAATCTGTGTGGGAAGAGAGTTTGAGATGCAGGACGTCACGCCCCAGCTGTTTGGAGGCCCAGCCGCCTAACAGCTCTGTTCCACCTTAAGGAGCGTTAGCCGCTCCCGTTTGCAAGCAGGCACTCAGCTCCTCCCACTCCCGTGGCAGCTCCAACCCAGGAACGTGGGGACGAGAGCAGAGATGCACTGAATGGAAAGATAGGCGTTGGGGGCTGCAGGGTCTGTCTCCCCACCACACAGACACTCAACCCGCACGGCGAGGAGCGTGTAAAGCACCAAGCATTGAGGTTTGGGTCTTCCCTGGAGGATTCATGGTGGGGGATGTGTTGTACAGAATTGAGGGGTGGGGCTCACCTTGGGGTGAGGTAGCTGGGAGACAGAACTGGGGCGTTTGCCATAGGCAGTATGCAGTGATCACTAGTGAAAAATTGTAAGTTCACGAGGTCCAGACGCACGTCTTCAAAACATTTCCAAAAGAGGGCCAAGTTTTTTATTCCCCGCCCCAATTCCCTTTCTTCGATTTAATTGATTGGGTTTAAGGTAGGCTGGGTCCAAAGTTGCTTGTTGATTGGCTACCTAAGAAATCTATCAGATGACGCAATTATTTGGGGAGGAAGTGAAGGTTATTTTGGTACCTCCTACTCCAACTAGTGATTGGTTGAGATTTGCAGTGATGTGAAACGAGGCATGAAAATGTCCATCAAAGAGAGGGCCTATCGGCCATTCTGGCAGGGATGTTGGCTAGGGTGGGACTGGGAAGAGGCAGCTGCACTCTGTTATTGTAGTGAAGGACCGAATTGATTGAAACCCGGAAATGAGTTTAGAAGGGAACGGCAGGAAAAAAAGGAAAATCCGCAACACCTTCCTTGCCCTCAAACAAGGTCATTTCCTGAATGAAATCGATAGTTGCCTGTTTACTCAACGAAGTCGGCGGGTGTCCTGGCTTTCTGAAATATACGTGATCATTAAATTCTTATGAACCTTTGATTCCAGACTTGTCATTTACTCACATTACCTGAAAGAATGAATGACAGCCCGGCTGGCGTGGCTCAGTGTTTTGAGCGCAGCCTATGGATGGAAAAGTTGCTGGTTCCGTTCTGGACCGTTCTGGACGGGGCACATGCCTGGCTTGCGGACTAGGTCCGGGTGGGCAGCCTGCAAGAGGCAGTAGCTGAATGTTTCTCTCACGTTGATGTTTTTGGGATTTTTTTTCCGTCACTCTCCCTTCTAAACCCATAACCACCACCACCACCGCTAAATAAATAAATAGGAAAAGCAATTTAACACTTTAGGGAGAAATAAGGAAACAAGCTCTCACATGGAAAGCTAAGGACACTGGGATGATACTGGATCTCAGTGTTCAAACAGGTGGGCTCCTAAAGAAACCATAAATAATTGGCCAGGGTTAGTGGAAGTGAAGATAACTAAACATTTGTCTGAAGGAAGGGCATTAATCACATACAAAAACCTTGAGAAGAGAGTGCATTTTACTCATCGTTTTATCTCTGGTGTCTGGCAGTGTCATACATACTAGGTGATCTGAACCAAAACAGAATTAGTAGGCTTTTTTAAGTATGATGGGCAAATTCTAAACATGTCAGACCTTTCCTGTGGCAATTTTGTGATCCTGGAAAAATGTTCCATACTTACCACCTGAGTTAATTCAGCTGTAAATTGAGATGTAGATATTCTTCCTACGTGTGAAAATGCTACCATTCTCTTTTTAATACCCTGAGGCCTTTAAAATTGAAAGCAGATTTCCCATCAACCTGCCTTCCTTAGAAAAACTGAAAAGATAGATGGGATTAGATGAAAAGATCTCCTCTACACACAGTGAATGAAAAATAATCCTTAACCTACAATCTGAGGTTCAAGAATAGGAAGGACTTAAATAATTGAGTCTCCATACATAAGTTATGGAATCACTTACTTCCCAGCACAAATGTACATGGTTTTCCAAGTCCAGATTTTTTCTTATAGCTAGACTTAAGCAGCGCTTTAACATGGTGTAAAAAAGTGTTCTGAAACTGAGGGAACAGTGCAAGAACTTCTCATTAGCATGTAGACAAAAAAGGGGGCCACATACCAAACCTGACAAGCTCAGGGGAGGCCTGCATGGCAGCCTTATACACTCAGACTGAAAGTAACTGTATAGGATGGTCTGAAATTAAAACTTAACTAAAAATGACTCATGTGGGTAGTTACTTACTAGGCCAGAATCTTCCTTGACAAAGGTCAATCTTTAACTGAGCCAGCCTATTGTCTTTTTAAAATAGCATACCTATGGAATGTCAGAGTAATCCCTTTTTTCAGGCTCCTTCAGGGTACACAATCCCCCATCAGGGTGCAAGACTCCAATTTTATTATTTTCATGTTGTTTCACAATTTTATACCCACTTATATAAAAGAAGTATGTGTCCATTACTTTTACTTTTTATCCAGTCCCAGAGATTTCCCTGCTTTGCTTTCTCCTGCCTCCCTAATCTATCACCAGTGAATTTCTTATAACCTCCTTATGTCTTCCTCTTCAATTCTAATGTATAAAATAAGTGCTAAAACTGCCATTCTCTGGAGCATTTTCTCAGTCCATTGAGATTTTGCTTCCCAGCAATTGTCGTCAGTTTGGTTCAAATAAACTCACACAATTTTTTACAGGTTTGGACATCCATTATGTTGCCAAATATTATAACTATCCCAACTGCAGGACCCAGCAAGTCCTGGGTTGCTCAAGATTCAGAGCACCTGTTTATCAGAAGCAATCCCTTCTTTTTATGATTTCCTAGGATCTTCTAGGCCAGATCATTTACAAGAGAGTCTATCACACTGGCTCTTCAGTATCTTGAAGGCAATAGTTTAGAAATAAGCGGAGGAACAGGAGGCAACTATTTTGTAATAATGAAAGTACCATAGGAAAATTATGAGGCTATAAATAGCTCTAGCATAATAAGGTTTATGTTGCTTATGATAGAGGGTGGGAGAAGATGTTGAGAAAATTTTCAAGAATTGTGTTCACAAAAGTGTATTTTGTTCTGTCAACATAAGAAACATCCAGACCTGTAGAGAATTTTTACAAGAGTTTATTTGAGCCAAACTGAAAACATATACTGGGAAGCAAGATCTCAAAAGCTCTAGAGAATAAGTTTCCTTTTCACATTTGCAATTGTGGAGAGAACTAGTAGGAAGATTACATGAAGGTGAGAGAAACAAGGTGGGGATCCAATAACAGGTTAAGATTTTGTGCTCTGGTGAGGGTGTTCCTGCTTTAGGAGGAAGGAGATGAAAAGAGGCATTTAAAAGCTTTGTTATAGCCTAGATGCACAGAAACAATGGACAGAATTTGCTGAAAACAAAGATAAGCCTTTTTCTAAGAAATTATATGCCTGGGTGTGACTATTCATCATGACCTATACAGTTAAGAATTTAAGATCAGATTACTCTGATTGTAAAAATGAGGTTACTTTCCATAGAACCCCATTTTTCATTCACATTCCTAATGTTGTATGACTCATGTAGAAACATACAAAATGATTTTTAGGTTAATAATTCATATGCCGATAGTATTGTCACTTTCCCTTTGATGATGTCCAATAAGCTAAAACAAATTGTCTCTGAAGGAACCTAGAGCCCAGCACTAAGTCTAAGGAGAGGGAAAAATTGTCATTGTTCCTAATCACAGATCCAAACCGTCCAAAAAATTATGAATGTATAAAGAGCTCCGTGGGAAGTAACTTCACAGGCTGACTGGTCATAATTTCCTAATTGAGCAGGTCATTGTAGTCATACCCCAGGCATGTTCTTTGCCTTAAGCAAGCTTTGTTCATTGTTTTTGTGTATCTAGGTTAACACACCTTTGAAATAAACCAAAGCCATCCTCAAAAGAGCACATAATCTTAACTTCCTACAATCTAATCCCTGCTTTGCTTTTCCCCCACCTGCACGTGATATTCCTTAGTGTTCCCTCCTTAATTTCAAATGCATAAAAGTTGCAAATTTGTCTTTTTTTTTAATCTTGCTCCCCAGCATATGTTTTCAGTTTGGCTCAAATAAAGTCTTATAAAAATTCTCTTAAGGTTTGGATTTTTCTTCCGTGACAAGATAAACCAGTGGCATCTTGACTGGTGAGAACATGAGACACTGAGTCAGACAATAGATAGAATCTTGGACCTTTCTCCTTACTCTCCTACCTTCCCACCTCCTTGCAAAACAGAAATCAGAAGTTTCTAGCCCTGGCTGGGTAGTCAGTTTGTTACAGTGTCATCCTGATAGCCAAAGTTGCAGGCTTGATCCCCCATCAGGGCACATAAAAGAATCAACCAATGACTGTATGAAAAAGGGGAACAACAAGTCTCTCAAAATTGCTCTCTCTTTAATTTTTAATTTAAAAATTAAACACATTTCTTTCCTCTCTGGAGGCCCAAGGAACAGCTAAAGGGCCTCAAAAGACCAAGGATGAAAGCTCCAGGTTATACTACTGCATTTGGCATTTATGGAAAGAAGAGGAAAAGGTAAGGCAGAGGTAGAGGTATAGGAGGGATGGTAAAGAGAGAGAAGGGACATTATACTTAATACTGCCTGGTCAAGTAGCCTATCTGTCAGGGTTGTTTGAAGTAAATAGGAGCCACTTTATTTTAAGCAGAAAATGCCTTAATACAGAGACATGGGTCCTTAAGAATTTGTTTGGCTGACAAAGATGAAGGCATAGGTAGACATGCTGCATCTCCCTCCACAACTAATAAGAAATTACAAATACCTCAAAACTAAAGAAAACAACCAGCCCTGGTTGGTGTGGCTCAGGGGATTGGGTGCCTGCCTTCAAACTAAAGTGTCGCTGGTTTGATTGCCAGTCAAGGTACATACTGGATTGCAGACCAGATCCCCAGTTGGTGGCATGTGAGATGCAACCATACATTGATGTTTCTTTCCTTCTCCTTTCTCCCTCCTTCCCCTTCCCTCTAAAAATAAATAAATATTTTAAGAAATAAAAAAAGTTTAAAAAAAAAAGAAAGAAACAGAAGTACCAGAAAATCAAACTGCAAGGAAGTCCAACAGACAAAAAGATAAAGAAGATGCCCTGGCTGGTAGCACAGTGGATAGGGTGCCGGCCTGCGAACCCAAAGGTCGCTGGTTCGATTCCCCAGCCAGGGCACATAACCAGGTTGCAAGCCAGTTCTCCAGCCAGGTCTGTAGCTGGAGGCAGGTGAAGGGCAACCATAGATTGATGTCTCTCTCTCTCTCTCTGCCTCTCTCCCTACCCCCTCTCTAAAAATAATAAATAAAAATCTTTTTTAAAAAATGATAAAGAAGAAATATTGGACAGGTAAGAGAGGTGGAGCCAGGATGGTGAGAATGTGGTGCAGCAGCAGCAGGGCAGTTGCTGTCAGAGGGGTAGAAAGTGCTGCCATAATGAAAGTCAGGAGGGAAACCTGGGGAGTGATCCCAGCCCCAGATTAGGCCTTTCAGCTCACAGTCCCAGAGCTAAGGAAAATAAAGCCTCATTGCTTCTGACTGAAAATCAGTGGGGGTTGGGACAACAGAAGAAACTCTAGTCTCTCAGCAAAGTCCCTTGTTTAGAGAGCCCCCATGGTCCTAGAATGTCCATAAACCCACCCACTCTGAGAACCATCACCAAGCTAGAAGGGTGCCAGTTACATGTGGGAAGTGAGAGAAGTGTCTGGAAAAGGGGTAAGTGCTAAGCAAGCAGCATTATTCCCTCTCAGACCCGTCCCCAAAGACAGCTTCACAAAGTGGTAAAACAGGTCCCCCTCACCCCCTACTGACAACACCTAAGGCTCCACTCCTTACAACATAATAGGTGCAACAGCTCTACCTAAGACACAGAAGCAAACACAGAAAGCTGTTAAGAAGACAAAGAAGTATGGCCCAAAAGAGGGAGCCGATCAAGGTGCTGGGAACCGAGCAATGAGGAGAGAGCCAACCTACCAAACGTACAGTTAAAAACACTAGTGATAACGATGCTCACAGACTTGACAAGATTAAGTATGACAAATGCATAGGGGAAGAAGTAAAGGCTATGTTAAGTAAATCAAAGGAAAATCCACACAAAACCAGTGGTGAAGGGAAGGAAACCAGGATACAAATCAATAAGGAACATAAGGTAGAAATAAACAGTCAATCAGTACAGAAGGAGTAAATTAAAATTGAAAGACTGCCCTGGCTGGTAGCACAGTGCGTAAGGCACTGCGGGCCGGCGAACCCAAAGGTCACTGGTTCGCTTCCCAGCCAGGGCAACATAACCAGGTTACAAACCAGGTCTCCAGTCAGGTCTGTGGCTGGAGGCAGGTGATATGCAACCATACATTGATGTCTCTCTCCCTCTCTGCCTCTCTCCCTTCCCCTCTTTCTAAAAATAATGAAATAAAATCTTAAAAAAGAAACAAAACAAAACAAAAAAAGAAATTGAAAGAAAAAAAAAAGAGGAGAGACTTAGGAACCTCTGGGACAACTTTAAACATACCAACATCCAAATCATAGTGTTGTCAGAAGGAGGAGAGGGAGAGAAAGAAATTGAAAACATATGTGAAAAAGTAATGAAGGAAAACTTCCCAAATTGGCAAAGGAAATAGACATACAAGTTTAGGAAGCACAGAGAGTCCCAAACAAGCTAGACCCAAAGAGGACCACATCAAGACACATCATAATTAAAGTGCCAAAGGTTAAAAATAAAGAGAGAATCTTAAAAGCAGCAAGAGAAGAGAGTTACCTACAAAGGGGTGCCTATAAAACTATCAGCTGATTTCTCAAAAGAAACTTTTCAAGCAAGAAGGGCCTGGCAAGAAGTATTCAAAGTGGTGAAAAGCAAGAACCTACAACCAAGATTCCTCTATCCAGGAAAGCTATCATTTAGAATGGAAGGGCAGATATAAAATGCTTCCTAAGGTAAAGCTAAAGGAGTTCATCGTCAACAAGCCCTTATGATATGAAATGTTAAAGGGACTTATTTATTTATTTACTTTTAGAGAGAGGGGAAGGGAGGGAGAAAGAGAGGGAGAGTAGTCTCAATGTGTGGTTGCCTCTTGCCTGCCCCCAACCAGGGACCTGGCCTGCAACCAAGGAATGTGCCCTGACTGGGAATCAAACTGGGGACCCTTAGGTTCACAGGCTGGCACTCAATCCACTGAGCTACACCAGCCAGGGCAAAGGGACTTATTTAAGAAAAAGAAGATCAAAACTATTGAAATGGCAACAAACTCAGAACTATCAACAACAGAATCTAAAAATAAAAACAAAAGCAAAGAAAACAACCAGAATAGAACAGAATCATAGGTATGGGGATTATTTGGAGGGATATCAGCTGGGAAGGGAGAGGGGGAGAAATGGGGAAATGGTAATGGTGCAGGGATTAAGAAGCATAATTGGTAGGTACAAAATAGGGGGATGCTAAGAATAGTACAGGGAAGGTTTATATGCACAACCCATGGACATGAACTAAGGGATGTAGGATTGCCAGAGGGAATGGGGTACTGGGCAGAGGGGAGCACAGGGAAAAGAAATTGGGACAATTGTAACAGCATAATCAATGAAATATACTTTAAAAATTATTTGAAGGACTGGAGGAACAGGGCCTCTGCTCTATCCCAGAAATGGCTCCAAGGATGAGACTACTAAACCCTGTCACTAGGGAAGCTTCAGAAAGGGGAGGAATGAAGACTGTGAAATTGTTGAGTTTAAAATCAGCCTGGTCCTCATCCACATTTCTCACAATTATCTGCTCACCCCTCAAATGACTGGCATAATTTGAATGGCTGCCCTTATTTTTATTATTTACCCTATTTCATTCCAACAATATTCATTGGGTTTATTGAGCATTTTTTATGTATAAGATTTTATGTTACATACTTGCACAAGATCAAAAATGTATCAGGCTCAGCTCCTGCTAGAGTGACCACTCACCTTACAATTCCCAGTATTATCTTAGATTTAGCACTGAAAGTTACCTATCCTGGGAAAAGCCTCGATCCTGGAGAACTGAGACAGTTAATCACTCTAGCTCCTGACCATAAGTTATTAAGAAGATCTTAAGATCCCTTCTGAAAAATAAAGATCCTTTCTAACTCAGAAACTCTGCCTAGATGCATATTCTTTTTTCCAACTTTATTCCAAAGTGATAATTTTGGACTTCAAAAAAATTTTTGCGTGGTATCAAAGACTATTCCCAAGCAATAACTTTCATGTTTGTGCCACCTCCTCAATTATAAACTCCTGGAAACAAAAATATCTTTCCAGGACTCCACAGTGCCTATCAGTGCACTTTGGGATTTTATTTTATTTTTTTCCTTAAAAACTTCTTAAAGTAAAAGATATATGGAAAAGGTTCAGTTGGATGGTTCAGAAAAACTAACAGCACCCAGACCAACTCACAGAAAGTACACCACCCTGGCTGGTGGCACAGTGGATAGGAACCGGCCTGCAAACCCAAAGGTTGCTGGTTCGATTCCCAGCCCAGGACACATAACCAGGTTGCAAGCCAGGTCTCCAGCCAGGTCTGTAGCTGGAGGCAGGTGAAAGGCAGCCATACGTTGATGTATCCCTCTCTCTCTGCCTCTTCCTTCCCTTCTAAAAATAATAAATAAAAAATTCAAAAAAAAGAAAGTACACCAGAAGCCCTGATGTCCCTTTCCTGTCACAACACCCCAAAGGGTAACCACCAATGGATTCATGACACCATAGATTAGTTTTGCTTGTTTTTGACCTTTATAAAAATGAAATCTTTCAATATGTTTTCATTTGTACCTAGTTTCTTTCATTCCGTTTTAAAAACCTTATCCATATAGTTGCATTTCAGTGCACAACATTCACCCTCTTTGTATTATATTACATTGTGTGAATATACCACAATGTATTTGTCTATCCTTCTCTTGATGAACATTTGAATTGTTTCCAGTTTGAAGTTATTGTGAAAATTGCAGAAATGAACATTCTAGTACTTATTTTTTAAGGTATACATGTATACATTTCTGTTGAGTATATAGGAGTGGAATTGTTAGGTCATAGGGTAGGCATATGTTCTGTTTTCATTAACATTGTTAGTTTTCCAAAGTGATTGTACCTAGCAGTTTACACGCCTATTAACAGTATTTGAGCCCTGGCTGGGTACCTCAGTTACTTAGAGTATCATCTAAATGTGCCAATGTTGCAGGTTCTATCCCTGGTCAGGGCATAACCAGCATCAACTAATGAATGCATAAATAAATGGAACAACAAAGCCATCTCTCTCTTTCTTTCTCTCTCTCTTTCTCAAAATCAATTTAAACAAACCGAAAACAGTGTACAAGAGAGGTAGGTGTGCGATGGAACCTCATGTGGCTTTAATTTGGAGTTCCCTGATAACCAATTCAGTTGCACACCTTTTCATGAGTGAATTGTTCACTGGGATATTCTCTTCTTGAGAAGTGCATCTTTAAAAAACAAACAACAAAACAAACAAACAAACAAAACCTTGTCTCTATTGACTCAACTCTTCACAAAAAAAGCCAGGCTCTCAGGGTAAGGCTTCAAATATTTAGGTTCGGAGAACAACTCTTTCGAAACATCTTTCGTGTTCTGGGGCCCTCAGCATCTCTGGACAACACCAGTGAGGCAGCGGGGGAAGACCTTTATTGCCCCTAATTCCCAAACTCTAGAGTCCTTCCCAGTAGGTGGAGGAAAAGGCTTGCTTAGGCTTTTCATCACAAAAGAGCTACTGGATCTAAAAGACTACCAGAAATTGCCCTTGGTCTTCTCAGCCCGGACTCTGGGCCACCTTGCCGCAGTGGTGTCTGGAAGCACTAATTTGGGGGAGGGGGTGAGGGAGACCTCTATCTCTTAAAGCAGAAATGCCAACACTCTCCTAACAGCAACGTTACGGAGGGTGGGGCCCTGAACTGCTTCCCCAAAGAGAGTTCCCCACTCTTTCCGCTTGAAGACACAAGTGGGGGCACCGGATAGGACACAAGGAAGTGGCCCCACCGGTAAGTCGGGTGTGAAGGTGAGATGTCCGGCGGGGCCGCCCCCCCCCCCAACCTGCCCCACCCCGCCCCACCCCGCCCCCGCCTCGCGAGCCGCACCCTGGCCCACACCCCAGGGCCTCCTGCGTCTGGCTTGGGCAGGGAGCCCTGTAAACCCAGTCACGCTTTTCTACCAGGTCAACGGATCATTCCAAACAGAATCCTTGGCATTTCCGAGCAGCGCGGGGCCTAACGGCTACTCAGCGGGCCGACCGAAGCACATTGGCGCCGTCACTGTCACCCCCGAGCACAGCGGCGGGAACGGGCGGAGAGTGTGGGTGGCCCCGGAGATGGGCGGTTGAGCGAAGTCGCAGGGCCCAACCGCAGCTGCCCGGTCCAGGTGGTGGGTGCGCCGCGCTGTCCCTGTGGCCGGCAGGTGGGCTCGGGTAGAGGTGGATAGTGGCTGAGAGCTGGGCTGGGCTAAAGGAGGAGTCCTGCGGCCTCAGAGTATTACAGAGAATATTTATTACCTGAACACCTACTGTGCCCCACGCCCTGCTTCAGGGGCTTGGGGATCAAGTGAAGGAGGGAACAATGGCCCTGCCATTTTGGAGCTTACTAGGGAAGGGACAATCAAGAAAAGGCATAGAAATGTAATAAAATGCCAGACGGTGGTAAATTTTACGAAGGAGCTATCTAGTAGGAAATGGAGAGGAAACTGGAATAAGATTAGTTTTGTAGGTTTTTGCAAGGTGAAAATTTGAGTTTTCTTAGAAACTTAGAAATCATTCAACCATTCAAATGGTGCTAAATTCATTTGGTTCATTATTCCTGAAGTGTGAGAGAAGGGGACTAAGCCCAAATGCTTTTGACAAAACACTGTTATTGAATTTAATATGTTAAATAAATTTAGAATTTCCATGAAGTTTTCATGAAAACTTCATCCGAGTTAATTTCACAAAGAAAAGAAAAGCAAGTAGCATCTTACTTTTTAAAAATTGTATATTTACTTGAGTTAAAAGAGTTGTGGGGTTTTTGTTTTTGGTTTTTCCTGGTTTGTTTGCTTATTTCCCAAGTGAGGATGACCTAGAAGACAAGAAGTAGCAGACAGAGGAAAGGAGAGGTAAAACTGGGAATGGGAAGGTTACAGAGAGAAAGGAAATGAAAAAAAGTGATAAGGAGGCTTTGGAACAATCAAAGAAATGGCCTTTCCTAATTCTTTCCTTCAAGTAAACATAGGAAATAATAGTGTTTTCACGTTCAAGTGTTTTCATCTGATCCTCAAAACTATTCATCCAAGCA
This sequence comes from Noctilio leporinus, assembly GCA_004026585.1. Lineage (NCBI taxonomy): Eukaryota > Metazoa > Chordata > Mammalia > Chiroptera > Noctilionidae > Noctilio > Noctilio leporinus. Next base: position 77,649 of record PVIW01002886.1, on the reverse strand, counting down.
AGTCAGGAGAGCGGGTAGAGGAGGGTACAGACTCAGATTTGATAACTGTTAAGTAATATATAATTGTTAAGTACAATTATGATTTTGCACTCCACTGCAGCTAACTGAAGTAGTATAAGCTGAGGCGCAGTTATGAGGAGGTGGCTTATTTCAAATGTTTAAAATTTTATATGGCCAAGCCCTGGCTGGTGACACAGTAGATAAGGCGCCAGCCTGCAAACCCGAAGGGTGCAGGTTCGATTCCCCAGCCAGGGCACGTAACCAGGTTGCAAGCCAGGTCTCCAGCCAGGTCCCTAACTGGAGGCAGGTGAAAGGCAACAATACATTGATGTCTCTCTCCCTCTCTGCCTCTCTCCTTTCCCCTCTCTCTAAGAATAATAAAATCTTTTTTAAAAAATTAAAAAAATGTTATGGCCAAATAAACCATAGTAAATTTCAGAATTTTTATAATGTCAGGATCACCAATTTTGTCTCTGCTCATTTTGCACATAGGGAGACTGTGCAAGTTGATGACAGAGTAATGACTCAAAATGTAGTGGTTCTGCCCTGGCTGATGGCTCAGTGGATAAGGCACTGACCTTCGAACCAAAAGGTCACTGGTTCAATTCCCAGCCAGGGCACATAACCAGGTTGCAAGCCAGGTCTCCAGCCAGGTCCGCAGCTGGAAGAAGGTGAAAAGCAACCATATACTGATGTTTCTTTCCCTCTCTGCCTCTCTCCCTTCACCTCTAAAGATAATAAATAAAATCTTAAAAAAAAAAAAAAAATTAGTGGTTCTGTTTTCCCCCCAGAACCCTTGCACTATGAAACAAGTGAAAAGAGCTTTGTCAAGGACCCCATAAGTGAGTTAATCTAATACAACATTAGTGTTGTATGAGGTTTAACCTTCTTCCAGAAGTATTTATTGGTATGCCCTTTGGTTGGGGCACAATGATAAGTCACAGCCTCTTACAGAGCTTAAGTAGAGCAAATAAATAACTAGCCAATTGCAATTTACAGGCAGCAGTACTTGGAAGAGGAATTGGAGGGAGAATCAATTCTTAGTACAGAAGAGAGATGGAAAGCAGCAAACAAGATGTGAGTATTACATAGTTATGTCAATAACCATAATATCTATCATCTTCTAAACTCTTGTCCTGATGAGTGCCATATATACATAAATGATGTGGGAGAGACTATTGCAGCTAATAGACTATGTACAGTTTCACACTTCTGTTCACATTTAATTAGTATTTGACATATGTGGTATTTTGTGCTTCAGCGTTATCAAGAATAATAAGAATGAAAAAATACCCATGTTCAGCATTGTAACTGCAAACAGGCCTTAATTAAAATATACACATTTGATCTTAAGGAATGTCCTTGAAAATAGTCATGACATATAAATGTGAAGAGTAATATCAAGTAATACATGAGTGAGCACAATGTTAAGAACTATTCTTATAGAGCGAGTCTAGAGTCGAGTCATAACTTGCAAAAAACATTGTGGTGAAGATTTACAGAAAGGTATTTTTAAGTAATAGATGAGTTTTTGAAATGAGATAGGAATAGGGTAGGCATCATCTGGTAGTGAAATCACATACTCCCTGAAGTCAAGTGTTTACCAACATGGTCACATCTAGAAAGCTTTAAAATAAGCTTGTTCTTTGAGAATTCGCTGGTATCTTGAATGTCTGTCATCTCAGACTGCTTGATTTTTTTACCCTGACTTTTTTAACAGTCCATACTAAAGTTGTATGAGGGAAAAGTAGGGGGTCCAGTTGCTTTTCCTGAGCACACTTTTCAAAATGCAAAAGGTGTATCTTTTGGAAAATATAAAAAGTCAACACATCTTAAAGATCCCTTTACAGAACAGTTGTTAAGGCTAGTTTATCCCTGACTGGTGGCACAGTGGTTAAGGCGCCGGTCTGCGAACCCAAAGGTCGCGGGTTCGATTCCCCAGCCAGGGCACATAACCAGGTTGCAAACCAGGTCTCCAGTCGGGTCCGTGGCTGGAGGCAGGTGAAACGCAACCACACATTGATGTCTCTCTCCCTCTCTGCCTCTCTCCCTTCCCCTCTTTCTAGAAATAATGAAATAAAATCTTAAAAAAAAAAAAAAAAAGGCTAGTTTAGAAAGACATTTAAAGACACTGAAAGAGTAAGGTAGGAAACAGAAATTAGAGTGATCCTTTTTAAAATGTGTTTACTCCTCTACCAATCAAGGGCAAAAGCTCTTTGCCCCCTCCTACCCCAACTTCCCACCAAGCTCCCCCTGCTGCATGTTAATTTAATAATTAGATCTATATCTATTATCTGTGGGCTTCCTAATTATGCCAACCTTATCATTATTCAGATATATATCATTGTTGTTTTATTTTAAAAGCTGTAAAGCATCCTAATAACACAGAAATTAAAGGACAGAGATTCCTAACTTTTGGTGGGAATTAAGGATAATGGTTAAGATGATCATTGTTGGTGTTGTTACTGACATTAAGAAAAGAGTGAATTTACTTCTTTAAAAAAAGGTTTTATTTATTTTTTAGAGAGAGGGGAAGAGAAGGAGGGAAAGGAGGGAGCAAAACATTGATGTGTGAGAGAAATATAAGTTGGATGGATGATGGGGAACTGAACCGAAGAGCTTTCAGTTTGCTGGCTGGAGCTCAGCCCACTGAGCCACACCAACCAGCCAGGGCAACATTGAATTTACTTTTTATTTTTTTGAATTTACTTTTGATGAGACCATTTTGATATAGCCAGATACACTATGTCAAAATGGCTGTGAAAATTTGTTCTATTTCATACCTATTACACAGACACTATAATCAGCTTTTTGAAAGACATCTATCTTTGCCAATTATTATAATTATTGTAACAATTAAGATAATATACATGGGTGGGCAAAAGTAGGTATACAGATGTATGAGAAACCGTTCATTCTTGTATTATTATTTATTAATTATTGTATTATTTTCCATATGAACAACTGTAAACCTCCTTTTGCCCTGCTCTGTATCCTAAGCACTTAGCAAAGTATTTGGTGTAAAGGAAAAAACTCATTTTTTTTCTTCCTATGTAGGGGAAAACCCAGTGCTTCCCTACTGTGTGTGATATTCTTCTGTGAGTCTCCGTTACTAACACAAAGCACTTTACTTGTGATCACCAAAAATGTGATTTGTTTTCCCCCCACACCAAGCAATTCTCTGTGACACCATCTGGGCATCCTACAATGTAATTCAGTTCTGACACTGTTCACACAAAGATAGTGTCAGACCTCATAAGTCAAGGGCTCAATCCCACAAGACTTCTTCCCTCCACCCCCTCTAATTCCCACACCATGTGTGTATGCTTCAGATACCAGTCACAAGTCCATGTTAGCACCTATGTTTCTTTCTGACCAACTAGCTAAAGATGGGTGGTTCCAACAACCTCCTTTTTGGGTTAGCTTAATTTTCAAGGGAGGCTCACAGAACTCAGGGAAACGCTTATGTTTACCAGTTTATTAAAGGATATGATAAAAGATACAGGTAACAGGGTGGGGAGGGGGACAGAGGGGAGCAAAAAGGTAACAGAGGTAATACAACAATAAAATTTAAAAAAAAAAAAAAAAAAAAAAAGATACAGGTAACAGCCAAATGAAGAGACACATAGAGCAAGGTCCGAAAGAAACTTCGGTCCCTGTGGAACTGAAATACATCACCCTCCCAGGGTGGATCTGTTCACCTGACTAGAAGCTCTCTCATGCCCATACTATGGCGATGCTTCTTCATGTAGACACAATCAATTAACTTCATATCTAACCCCTACTTTTTTCTCTGAACGATGGGTGGCAAGGCTGAAAATTCCAAGCTTGGTCTTTCTGGTGACCAGCCCCAATCTAGGAGCATTCCAGAAGCCTACCCAGTTACCTCATAACAAAAGATGGTCCTAGTGTTCTCATTTGCTTAGGAATTTACAAAGCATTTAGGAGCCCTCTGTCAGGGATTGGGTCAAAGACAAATGTGAGAACAATGGATGCTTTTGTGTTCTTGTTACTTAGGAAATTATAAGGATGTTAGGAGCTCTGTGCCAGAAAATTGAGGCAAAAACCAATATCTATTTTTCTATTATCTCATATTAGCATATAAAAAATATTCAACAATTGAGAATATACTATTATTTACATACATTGGTTTGTGAGGCAGATATCTGAAGTCAAGGGTTAAGATCTTGAGATAAGTTATTAAGGTCACACAACTAGAGAGTGCTAGAGCTGATCTCTGACCAATGTTTTTATATCAAAGTTCTCTCTCCTTTCCTCTGTTCTACATTGTTCCCCTAGTAAGTAGATCAAAAGGTTCAGAACTCAAGGGATGAGGAGAAATCAATTATAGAGTAAAAAAGATAACCTAAATTATTATCCACCAATTGGATTTCAGTTCAGGTTCAAGAGGAGATCAGAAAGGAATACGTAGAAAACAAATCTAAATACTTTCGATCATTCTTGCTCTCTATCCCATGTAATTCCTCAGTTTCATATGGTAGAGAATACCATGGAGGCACATAAACATCACTTACACAAATCATGATGTGAGCCTTAGTTGTTGTGACTCAGTGGATTGAGTGCTGGCCTGTGAGCCAAAAGGTTGCTGGTTCCATTCCCCACAGGGTACCTACCTGGGCTGTGGGCCAGTCCCCAGCTGAGGGCCTGCAAGAGTTAATTGATCAATGTTTCTTGCCTTTTCTTTCTCTTTCCTTTCCCCCCCTCACTAAAATTAAATGAATAAAATCTTTTTAAAAATCATGATGAGAATCATACATGTTGGTCTTTTATTCAAGGATCATTCCTCTAATAAAATAACTTATGGGGTAATAAATAGGATTATTTTATCTGGAAAGATGTAGTAGTTCTCTCTGACAGATTTATTCATTCAAATATTCCTTGAGTGCTATTGTAAGACAGGCTCCATTAGTACCAAGGAACATCCTCATGGAGCTTATCATCTAGTGAAAGAAGTGATAAATTCTATGAAGAAAAATAAACCAAGGTAAGCACATAAATGGTAGAATTTGGGTAAGGGTTGACTATTCTAAATAATGTGATCAAGGAAAGTCCCTCGAAGATGACTGTGATCAGAAACCAGAATGATAATAAGAACCCAGGCATGAGAAGATCTGGGGAAAGTGTGTTTCGGACAGAGGAAACAGCATATGTAAAGGCCCTGTCGTATAAAGGCTCGTCATATTAGAGCAAGTGGTCAGTAAGCTCTTCTGTAAAGATCCAAACAGTGAATATTTTAGGACTTGTGGGCCATGTCTTTGTTACGATTCAATTACCCTGTTATAAGCTAAAGTGGACACAGATATTATGTGCACAAATGGGCAAGCTTGTGTTACAGTGAAACTTGATTTACAAAAATAGGCAGAGGCTGAACATCAAAAGCAGATCTATGAAAAAGAAAAGCAGGTAAATTGAGCATCACCAAAATTTAAAGGTTTTACTCAGCGAAAGATCTGGTGCATGTGGTGAAAAAGTAGGCTACAAAGAAAATATTTACAAATTACATATTGACAAGGTTAGAACATAGATTAATGGACTAGAGCTGAGAATCTGATTCCCCAGCCAGGGTACATAACCAGGTTGTAAGCCAGGTTTCCAGCCAGATCCGTAACTGGAGGCAGATGAAAGGCAACCATACATTGATGTCTCTCTCCCTCTCTGCCTCTCTCTCTTCCACTCTCTCTAAAAAATAATACAACATTGTTTTAAATGAGCAACAGATGAAAAATAGATATATTCAACTTAAGATTAAAAACTTGTGCCCTGGCTGGTGTGCCTCAGTGGATTGAGCACCAGACTGCGAATGGGTCAGGCACATACTGGGTGGCGGGCCAGGTCCCCAGATGAAGGCATGCAAGAGGCAACTGAGTATCGATGTTTCTCCCCATTTTTGCTCCTTCCCTTCTCCTCTCTCTGAAAATAAATAAAATCTTAAAAAGAAAAAAATAAAAGGAAAACTTGAGGAGGATCTTTCTGTTAGAAGTTTTGTATCTTGATTGTGCTGGTGTTCACACGAATGAATGATAAAATTGCATAAACCTAAATACACACCCACAAAATGAATGTATATAAAATTTGGAACATATTGCCATTGGAAAACTAGGTGAACAGTATATGGGATATCTGTATATGTAATATTTCTAAATTATTCCTTATAATTATGTATATCTATCTCAAGATTAAAAAAAAAAAAAAAAGCCAAAACAACAAACAACAGCACACAACAAATGGTAAGCTGCATTTGGCTGACGGACCATTCAGACAACAGCAAGGAAGGAGCATGATACATAGAGAAGAGGCAGGAAATGAGGTTGGGGAGCCAGCTCATGTAAGGCCTTGTAGTCCATGATGAGATGTTTACATTGTTCTCTAAATATGATGGAAGGCCACTAGAAAGATTTTGACCAGAGAAGAAATAAGAGCAGATTGATGTTTCCAGAAGATCCCTGTTCCTGTTGGTTGAAGAGACACTTTATAGGGATAAATGTAGAAGCGAAGTGATTAGCTACTGGCTACTGTATTGTTAGAGATAACAAAGATGGTAGCAACAGGGGCGGTAGAAGCAGTCAGGTTTAGCAGGCAGGACTTGCTAATGAATTGGGCCTGGAGATTGAAGTTTATACAGAAATTGATAGTAGTTCTCTGTTTTTGGCTTATGCAAATGAGGAAGAAAAACAAGTTGGTGGAGGAGTGGACCAGAAGCCTGGAGTGGTCCTGGGGTTGAGATTCCCATTAATCTCCATGTGGAGACATCCAAGTCTGCAGCTGAGAGAGCAGGTCCAAATTGGAGACTGAGATGCTATTTAGAGCTATGGGCCTGGAGAAGAGCCCAGGGAGTGAGTATATATAGAAGAGTTTTAAGGATTGATCCTTGGGGACACTCAATATTTAGACATGCTGAGAAAATGCAGTGAGATAAATTGATTGATGTATCAAAATCAAGGGAAGAAATTTACTTGTACAAGGAGGGGGTGATCAGTTTTATTATGTTTTTGAGTGGTTGAGTAAAAAAGGAATAGAGAATCACTGGATTCGGAAAGATGAAGTTTGTTGGCTATCCTGACAAGAGTAGTTCAAACAGGCCAGGTGGCACAAAAGCTTAACTGGAAAAAGTTTAATAGAGAATGGTTTAAAGAATTGGAAGAAATTTTCTTCTTCTTTTTTTTTTTTTCAAATTATAAGAGAAAGTTTACTTAGAAAGTTAAGAGGTAGTAAAAGTGAGCTGTAGAAGAAATGGGCTAAGAAAACAAGTTACAGAGGCAAAAACGGGCTGTTGGAATTTAGGAGAGAGAAAAGGGAAGGGAAAGCGCACCTGCGGGAAGCAGTGTGGGAAGGGAAAGGCACAGGTGGGCTCCTGAGAGTTAGCACCCTGAGGAATTTACTTTACCGGAGCACAGATGTGGGGTGCTTATCTTTAGAGGAACTTAAGATCAAGAAAATTATTTCTTTCATTTTTTATGAAGGAATATATATGTGTTATAAGAACTTTTTGTGGAGAAAAATTTTACATTTAGAATTAGCCAGCTGGACTCAGTTTAGATGATCCCAATTCTGTTGGCAATATTTAAAGTATCATAGTCTGGAGCCCATAGATATAAGTTTTCCTCTCTCCCTCAGGCCTGATGAGGGTGTTGACATTGGCCATGTACATGTCATAGAGCTTTTTCACAGCCTGTTTGATGCGGTGTCTTCGGAGCTGCAGTGTGTGGACACCTTTCAATACTGCTTTCTTGACCTTTAAAACCTCTGCTTTGGTTTCGACTTTGGGAAAGGCGAAGAGCTTCTTTCTTTGTTTTCAGCACCATTTTCGTGAAACAGGCAAGAATTTTTTAAATGAATTTCTTGATACCTGCCATCCTGCTTTAAAAAAATAGACTCTTGCACTTGTTGTAAGATTCTCCTTTAGAATCTTACCATGCCTGTACTATCCACTTCTCTGCATTTTAGCTAAGGGAAGGTCTTGTTAAGACATATTATGATATGGATCTGGCAGAAAGGAAAACTTTAATGATATAAAGAAGAAACTTTCAGAACAAAGTTCTTTTTCTTTCTTTATTTTCTTTTTGTATTTTAACTATACAGTAGGAACGCTTATTTTAACACTTCTAAAAGATATTTCTCCATGCCTGATGATTTAATATAAAAACCCAACCCATCATACTTTGTCCATCAGTCTCTACGTCAAGGACAATCGGAAATTTATACAAAAATGAATAATTGCCTCTCAAACAAAAATTACAAATTAAATGATAACAAAAATACACAATTCAGCTGGACCCTAAATAAATTTTTAATCAATTTTTCCTCTGTACCCCAATCACCTAGAGCTTCTTTCTTTGACCTCATTCTTTTCCTTTCTTTGACTGGCCATGATCTTTGTATTTTGCTTATGACATGTACTCTTGCAGTGATTTATAAGACAAAATTCTTCTAGATTTTGTCTTATAAGGCAAGAGAGGAGAGAAAAGGACTCAGTTCTCTACTGGAGGGTCTGGACATGAGTTGGGTATAGGAGGTAAGTTATACATTTCAACAGGAGGAGACATTAATGTGTAGATACTGATAGTCAAATTGGAAGTAGGAGGATGAGAAATTTCTCTTAAGTTCTCAAAAAAATAAAAAATGAGATTGTCATCTAAGTGTAAAAAGAAGAGGATATCTTGAAAATGTGAGGAGAGGAAAATGTATGAAGTTGTTTTCTTGGAGAATAAGGAGTGAATTGATTCGGGAAAACAGAGCTTTGCAGAGTAGTGGGGAGGGTCCACTTGAGATAACCATCTAAATTTAATGAGACCAGTTAGCACATCTGTGGATTTTTTTCCCTCCAGCTGTGGCTTATTTAGTTATATAGTTAGTGAGCGCAAGCCAAGTAAGTAGAGTTGGATTTAACCAAGGGTTGGTTTTACCAAGGAATACAACAAGAGGAAAAGAGGTGCCATGGAGTTGCAAGTTTATGCAAATGAGTGTTTAGAGTGGTGAACCAAATTTCATTTAAGTTGAGTGATGTGAAAAGTAAAAACTGAAGAAGGGTAATGGGCATTGAAAAATTTATATGGTTAATAACTTAAGAGACTGCTTCTATAACATTGTTGGAAAGGAGGTGATGATCAGTATGAGATGCAAGAAATAGAGGTTTTGGAAGAGTGCATTTATTGCTAATGACCAGGTTAAGGGTGTCACCATACAAATAAGTTACTGAAGTTGACCAAAAAGCAAGATGGTTGGAAATGAGTGGACAACAAACTGAAAGGCCAGCATATGGGACAAATTGTTTACATGGATGACACGGTCACAAAGAATGATAACAGTAGGAGTAGTATAACTAAGAAAATGAATCAGATTTTTAAATTTCCAGGGAACGAGAGAAGAAAAGAGGTACAAATGAAACGCAGAACTTAACGCTGTAGTACTTCTAGAGAAGTGAGACACCCTAATGTGGAAGATCAGCAGGGAGATTGTGGAAAAAGTTCCGTTTACTATGTTGGAACCTGAAAGATGAAAGAAATTTTGAGAAAAATAAGATTTGGGAAGGTATTTTCAGCCAGAAAAAGTGCTATTACCAAAGGAAAGGAAGCTAACACTGTGGATTCTGCCCACATCTAGGGCTTTTCCGAATCCACCTACAGGCCGATTGCTGATTCTAGTAACATCCTGGTGTAGCCAGATCTCTTCGGCATTGGGCCACCAGGTGGCAGTGCAAGTCTTTGAGGCATCTTCCTACTTCTCTGGATTTGTTGTGGCTGGAATTGGGACTGCTGTAGCCCTCATTGAGGTTAGGCAAGTGAGGTATGGATTGGTGTGTTTAGTTAGGCTTAAAAGTATTGTCGTGGTTCCAACAATGAAGGGGCAAAACGCTCAAGAGAAGAGAATAAGCTTGAGAACATTTAGGCAAAAGATGAGGAAGAAGGTAAAAGGAAAGCTTGGAAGCCTGTTAATACAGATTTCTTGGTCCCACTCTGCAGAGATTCTGACTGAGCAGATCTGGGGGTGGAGCTGCAAATTTGCCTGTCTAACAAGCTCCCAAGAGATTCTGATGCTGCCCATCCATGGATGATCACACTATGAGTAGCACTGGATAAAATACGATGCCGCCCCTTTAATATTGCCCATCAGTGCTGTATGGACTGTGCACTCTTAGATTGTACTTATTGCACCACAGTAAAAATTTAAGATGAGTTAGAAATGAGCTTTTTGTTACTCTGGTTTGTGTGTGTGTGTGTGTGTTTGTTTGTTTTGTGAAGTAGGAGAATGTAGTAAAAAAAAAAAAAAATAGTTGGGAAATAAAAAGGTGAAAACCAGGCATATTCATTAGAAAAAACAATTTTAGGACAGAAAACACATGTAAGTTTTTATGTTATTTATTGCTTACAGAGAGGAGAAGGAAAAAAGGGAGCGAAACATCAATGTGTGTGAGAAACATCTACTGTTTGACTCTTACACACCCTCAGCTTGAGACCTGGCCTACAACCCAGGCTTGTGCCCTGACTGAGAATTGGACTGGAGACCTTTCAGTTTTCAAGTCAGCATTCAGTCCACTGAGCTGCACCAACCAGGGTAACACATGAAAGTTTAAGATCTGAAAAATTACTTCATTAAAAATAGGTGAGAAAACCCTGGCTGGTGGCACAGTGGGTAAGGCGCCAGCCTGCAAGCCCAAAGGTTGCTGGTTTGATTCCCAGCCAGGGCACATGGCCAGGTTGCAAGCCAGGTCTCCAGCCAGGTCTCCAGCCAGGTCCTTAACTGGAGGCAGGTGAAGGGTAGCCATGCATTGATGCCTCTCTCTCTCTCTCTCTCTCTCTCTCTCCCTTTCCCTCTTTCTGAGAATAATAAATAAAATCTTTTTTAAAAAATAGGTGAGAGGAACAGGAGAGCTGACTAAGTCAAACAAAAAAAAACTTAAGGCAGTAAAATTACACTGTGTGATACTATAGTAGTAGGTGTAAGTCATTATATACTTTTGTCCAAACCCATAGAATGTACAACACCAGAAATAAACTCTAATGTAAACTATCAACTTTGAGTAAAAATTATAATGATGTACTAATGTAGATTCATCAACTAACAACTGTACCATTCTGGTGGGAGATGTTGATAGTGGATCTTAAAAAAATAAATAAAAACCACAGTTTAAAGACTATTGGGTTTTAAAACATGTGACCAAACTAATCAAATTTTACTTGATAGATTTTACACTAAAAATGTAAGATCCTGTGCTAATATATATTTTAATTCTACTTCATGTTATTAGGCTTGTGCTTTAAGGAAAAACATTTGTGAATTGGAAGAATCAGTGGTAAAAATTTAGGATAAGGAAGGCATCACAGGCTGGTAAAAGAGAATATGAAGCTGTTGGTGTATTATAAAACCTATTTAGATTTCTTCTTATGGTCCCAACATTGCTAATGTAGCCATTTGGAGAGCAAGGGGAACCAGTCTTTAGAAAACAAATAGGAACTGTAACTGACCTGTCTTAAGAGGATGTAAAGATAGCTTGCCTAATGTCCAGGTTGGTGGGAAGTGATGAAGTCATTTTTCTGGGCAAATGATGCTCATTGATTTCCCAAACTACACAGAAAATTAAACGCCTTTTAGGAAAGTCTGCTTGTAGAATGAGTTGCTGCATGACATCTGGTTCAAGAATCCTCATTTATGAGTAATATGTTGGTAAAATCTTAAGAGAATTACCAAATTTGAAAATCAAAAGGAACTTTAGAGATTAACTAATTCTTAGAGTTTCCAGAATCTAACCGAATCTTAACCAAGAACGAAAGTGTCCAGGCAATGAGAGGACTTTGTAGGTAGGGATTCCTATACTTCTTGCAGGAGGGAATGGGGTGAACTTTCCCCTGCTTTCCCCTTTTCTTGCCTTTGTGCCCTCCCAGACACTTCTCCAAATATCTCTTGTTCTTGGGTTATAAAAGGTTCTATCTCCTGGCTGGTGGCACAGTGGCTAAGGCACCAGCCTGCAAACCCAAAGGTTGCTGGTTTGATTCCCCAGCCTGGGCACATAACCAGGTTGCAAGCGAGGTCTCCAGCCAGGTCCATAGCTGGAGGCAGGTGAAAGGCAGCCATACATTGATGTCTCTCTCCCTCTCTGCCTCTCTCCTTTCCCCTCTCTCTAAAAATAATAAATAAAATATTTTTTAAAAATGTTATATCTGTGGCTCTACATTGGTGGTAGTAAAAGTTAAGCTGGAGAGAGAACGTGACATGGAACAAGATTAGACATAGAAATGAACAAGTTCCAAACATGGGGAAAGCCTCTTAGTGAAATTGTGCTTGGTCTGAGAAACAATGGTTCATTCCAACATGGAAGAAAGAGAAAGAAAGGTTAACCACACAGGCTTCTTGCAGTGAATAAACATTGGCTTATTCTTCCAAAACCAATAGAATCCAAGGTCAAGAATGCTAAAGAGGAGCAAATACCAAGTTAGTCAGTACGTGATCTTCTCATGAATATGTAACCTTGATTTAGTTCTGGAGAAACAAACTGAGATTAGCTAAAGTATTTTCTAACTGACTCTCCTACTAGAAGGGCCACCAGCCTTCAGAGAGACACTTATCTCTGGTCAGATAGCTCATATCTAGGAGCTTAGCAACGGCTTTAAGCCATAACAATATGATTAACTCTTTGTGAGTATATAAAAAATTGTGCCAAGAGGGCCTAATATATAGTAGCTGATCAATACATGTCTACTGTATGAATACCCCAAGGTTAGGTTCTGTTTTTTCTTTTTCCTGTTTTGTCACAACCATTTCTGTGTCTCATTTTTCCCCATCTATAGTTAAGGAAAAACAAAATCAAACAAGAAATCATAACATCTGCCTCTCATGGAAATTTACTTGAAAACATAGGTTTACATTAGATGTACTTTTTACGTCCTTCTGATACTTGATATTCTGAGCTCATTGCCACTACAACAATTCAAGTCCTTGTCACCTGTTTTAAGCCTCTAACTAATTTCAGTACAGTCAGTAATCTTTCCAAAATTCCAATCTACTTACATTTAGTAACCTACTAGTTCTCTGTTGTACTCAGAATAAAGTCCAAACTTCTTAACCTGGCATATTAGGCCATTTGTGATATGATCCTTGCTTACTCTTCTCACTTATATACTTCAACTTTTCTGATTTTTTTACAGGATCAAGCCCGTTCTTACACAACCTTGAAGAGTATTTTCTTCTATCTCCCCACTTCCTCCTTTGTCAGTGCAAATACTACTTACTAAGCCTTCAGGTCTTTCTCAATTTACCATCTCAAACAGCAAGCCTTCTCAGTTGCTACCACGCCTCTTCCTCCTGCCTATATTTTGTTTCTCCCCCAGGTCCCCGCTGCCACCTTGTGCAAGACAGGAGGTTGTAGACCGCTCTGTTACCAGGGAGCACCATTGATATAAACTCTGAAGTGAATGTTAACCTGGGGTGTACAGACACTACCTGCACAATGTAGTTTGGCGACTCCACTGGGCATTATGTGTCCTATACTCCTGTCTCTAATACTCCGCAGTGACATTACCTATTATCATTCTCCTCCATATAATTGCAACCTTTATAATTCTAGGCCCTCTACTGAGTACCGGAAGAAAACTAAAGGAATTAATGTTTGTGCTCACCTATAATACATAACATTATGGTTAGTCCTATAATAAAGTTGTAAACAAAAGGTTACTGTATAAGCATTCAGGGGAACATACTTGTTTCTAAGGATTGGAAACAGTGCAAGTGGAGGGCCATTTGAGCTTGGCCTTAAAGGTATGGCGACAGGCAGAAAAAAGTCAATAACCAAATTTCAAGCAGAGGAAGTCATAATTAAAAGGGTCTAGAGGTAATCTGTGTGAGCAGGTAAGATAGGAGTGAATGAGGAGGACAGAAATCAAGGTAGTGTAATTCCTTGAATGCCTTATTAATCAATGTGAATTTTACTCCATAGGCAGCAAATTATTGAAGAGTTTGAGTATAACAGTGATATAATCAGATCTGTGTTTAAAAATATTTTAACTATTATTTTTATTGTAAAACAAAGCATGTGACTTCCAGCCAAGGTAGGGGCATTGGTAGACACGCTTTGCCACCCTCCACAACAGCAAGAAGAAATACAAGTACCTCAAAACTAAAAACAACCAGACCCTACCAGAAAATTGAACCGCATGGAAGTCCAACAAACAACGATATAAAGAAGTAATACTCATCCAGACAGGTAGAAGGAGTGGAGCAGGGACAGAGGCTGCTGTGTAGTGGCAACGGCAGCAGCAAGGTAGTGGCTCTGGCCAGCTGGTGGAAAGTGCAGTCACACATTATGAAAGTTGGTAGGAGCACCTGGGAGCCATCCCAGCCCCAGACCATGCCAGGCAGCTCACAGATCCAGTGCCAGGGGAAAAAAAGCCTCATTGCTTCTGATTGTGAAAACCAGTGGAGGTTGGGGCAGTGGAAGAAATTGCTGATCTCTCAGCAGAGTCCACTTGTTTAGAGAGCCTCTCAGTTCTAGAACATCCACAAACTCACCCACTCTAGGAACCACAGCCAGGGCAATAGCTAGAGGGACACCAGTCCCATAAAAGAAGTGGGAGAAGTGCTGAGCAAGCAGCGTTGTTCACTCTCAGACCCCTCCCCAACATACAGTGCCACAACATAGTGAAATGGGTCACTTGTACTGACAAATACAAAAGGCTCTGCCCCTTACAATCTAACAGGTGTGACAGCTCTACCTAAGACACAGAGGTAAACACAGGAGGCTGTCAAGTTGAGACACAGAAGTATGACCAAAGAGAGAGAGCAGATCAAGGTTCCAGTGGGAAAACTGAGTGACAAAGAGATAGCCAGCCTAAGAGACTCAGAGTTCAAAACATTGGTGATAAAGATGCTCACGACTTGACAGATATGCTTGAGTACAGCAAATGCATAAGGGAAGAAAAGAAGGCTAAGTGTAAGTAAAAGCAAAGGAAGATCCACATGAAACCAACAGTGAAGGAAAGGAAACCAGGGTTCAAATCAATGATTTGAAACATGAAGAAATAAATAATCAACCAGTACAGAATAAAGAAACAAGAATTGAAAAAAGCTCAAGAGGCATAGGAACTCCTGGGACAACTCTAAACATACCAACATCCAAATCATAGGGGTGCCAGGAGTAGAGAAAGGGCAAAAAATTGAAAACTTATTTGAAAAAGTAATGAAGAAAAACTTCCCAAATATGGAAAAGGAAATAGATATACAAGTCCAGGAAGTGGAGAGTCCCAAACAAGCTAGACCCAAAGAAGACCACAGGAAGACATGTCATAATTAAAATGCCAGAGGTTAAAGATAAAGAGAGAATATTAAAAGCAGCAAGTGAGAGAAAAAAAAAAAAAGAAGAGTTACCTACAAAGGGATTCCTCTAAGACTATCCGCTGATTTCTCAAAAGAAATTCTGAGGGTAAGAAGGGACTGGCAAGAAGAATTCAAAGTAATGAAAAGTAAAGACCTACAATCAAGATTATTCTATCTAGCAAAGCTCTCATTTAGAATGGAAGGGCAGACAAAATGCTTCCCAGACAAGGTAAAGCTGAAGGAGTTCATCATCACCAAGCCATTATTACATGAAATATTAAAGGGACTTATTTTTTTTTAAATATCAAAACTATGAACATTAAAATGACAACAAACTCACAATTATCAACAACAGAATCTAAAAGAAAAACTAAGCAAACAACCAGAATAGGACCAGAATCATAGGTATGGAGGTCATTTGGAGAGTTACCAGCTGGGAGGGGGAAGAGGGAGAAATGGGGAAATGGTTCAGGTATTGAGAAGTATTATAATTGGTAGGTACAAAATAGATAGGGGTATGTTAAGAATAGTTTAGGAAAGAGAGAAGCCAAAGCATAAATAAGCATGACCCATAGACATAAACTAAGGGCTGTGGACTACTGGAGGGAAGGAGGGTACTGGGCAAAGGGGAGCAAAGGGAAAATAAATTGGGACAACTCGAATAGCATAATCAATAATATATACTTTAAAAATAATAATAATAAAGCCAGCCCTGGCTGGTGTGACCCAGTGAACTGAGTGCTGGCTTGCAAATCAGAGGGTCGCTGGTTTGATTCCCAGTCAAGGCACATGCCTGGGTTGTGGGCCAGGTATCCAGCCAGGTCCCCAGAGGCAACCATACAGTGATGCTTCTCTCCCTTTCTTCCACTCTCCCTTCCCTTCTCTCTGAAAGTAATGAATATAATCTTTTTATAATTAAAAATTAAAATAAATAAATTGATTTAAAAAAAAAGTTAGCACAGAAGGACTTTCCACTTTCCCTAGGAAAGGTGGCTAGGGAAGGCTTTTCTCCACGTGACATTGAAGCTAACACAAATAGAGCTTGGTGTTTCTTGAGCAACCAAAAAAAAAAAAAAATATATATATATATATATATGAATGTAGTTGCAACTGGTAAATAAGGGGAAGTAATAGTGTAAGGTGAGATTGTAGATAACATATTAAACAACAAATTCCCTTAGACATGTGTGTTGTTTCCAAGTTTTTCCTATGGCATAATGTTACAGTGGATCATCTTTATACTTTTATTTGTATATACTGTAGCAGTATTTTGTAGGATCCATGCGTAGTAGAAATTATGAGTCAAAATTATGGATATTTAAATTGTAATAGGTATTGTCAGACTGACTTCAAAAAAGCCTACAATTTTACACTCAAAGTGCCTGTTTTCTAAGACTTGAATGAATCTTCAGTATTGTCAGCCTTCATAATTTTTTCTGACCTCTGTAGGGAGGGGAAAAATCTTTTTAGTTTTATTTATTTTATTATGAGTAAGCTAGGATGCCTTTCTTTGGGCCATTACTGATTTTTTTCCTATATGAATGCTTATTTCTGGGCTTGGTCTATTTTTGACTTTTATTCACTTTTTTAAAAAATATTTTATTCATTATTTTTAGAGAGAGGGGAAGGGAGAAAGGCAGGGAGAGTGTGAGACATCAGTGTATGGTTGCCTTTCACCTGCCCCCAGCTATTGACCTGGCTGGAAACCTGACTGGCAACCTGGTTATGTGCCCTGGCTGGGAATCAAACCCAAAGCAACCGTTGGGTTCACAGGAGGAAGTTTTTTAATATAACAGCTTTATTAAAATATAGTTCACATATGATACAATTCAGTTAAAGTGTTACAATTCAAGGGTTTTTAGTATATCCGTAGAGAGGTGCAAGCATTGATTTTAGAACATTTTATCACCCCTGAAAGGTGCCCCATAACCATTTGCAGTCATTCTGCATTCCTACTTAACCGCCTCCCAGCCCTTGGCAAATACTAAACTACTTTCTGTCTTAATAGATTTGCCTATTCTAGACATTTCATGAATGGAATTGTAAAAAAATGTGACCTTTTGCCATGGCTGGTGGCTCAGTGGATAGGCATCGGCCTGCAAACCCAGGGGTCGCTGGTTCAATTCCTCAGCCAGGGCACATAACCAGGTTGCAAGCCAGGTCCCGGGCTGGAGGCAGGTGAAAGGCAACCATGCACTGAGGTTTCACTCCCTCTCTGCCTCTTTCCCTTACCCTCTCTCTGAAAATAATAAATAAAATCTTTAAAAAAAAAAAGAAAAAATGACCTTTTATGACTGGCCTTTTTCATTTGATGTCTCATGATTTATCCATATTGTTGTATATATTGATATTGCATTGTTTTCTGTGGACAAATATTTCATTGTATGATGATTATACTGCATTTGTTTATCCACGGATCAGTTGATGGACATTTGGGTTCTTTCAATTTTTGGCTATTACGAATAATGCTGCTATGAGCATTCTCATCCAACTTTTTGTGTGGACATAGGTTTTCAATTCTCTTGGGTATTTACATTGCAGTGAAATTGCTGGGTCATAAGCTAAATTCTGTTTAATTTATAAGGAACTACAAAACTATTTTCCAAAGCACAATGGCATTTTACACCAGCAATATGAGGATTCTAATTTCTTCATATTCTCATCAACAATTGTTATTATGTATTTTTATACTGTAGTCATTCTAGTGGGTTTAAATTGGTATTTTATTACGCATTCAATTTCCATTTCCTGAATTACTGAAGATATTGAACTTTTTTTTTTTTTCCTGACTGGTCAATTTGTATATGTTCTTTGGAAATGTGGCTATTCAAGTCCTCTACCCATTTTTAATTGGCTTGTCTTTTTATGACTTGTAAATTGTATGTATTCTGGGCATTTTTTAAATCAGATGATTTATACACATTTTTTCCTTGTGATAAACTGCGGGTGTGCATACAAATGCTCCGTAGAAAGCTCGGCAAGGAGGCCTCTCTGAGGAAGTGGCTTTGAGCTCAGACCTGAATGACAAGGATTCAGTCATTTGAAGTTCTTGTGTAGACATCTCCAGGCAGGCCCTGCATCAAAAATGAACTTACTATAACAGACAGAAAAGTACGCATATGGCTGGAGCTTAGTGAACCAAGAGAACCAGTGGTAAGCAATAAGGCAGGAAAGAGATATTGGGACCAGATAGGTTTTGTACCTCTGTGAAAAAATGAGTTGTAGAAAAATAAGAATGAAGTCATTAAGCCTGACTAAAAGACTATGCCAATAGATAATGTGACAAATTATGATGGTTTTGACAAAGGTGGTTGTGATCTTGTGATTAATGGTCAGATGTATCTGACCAAAATATATTTCTCATATATGTTTGGTCTTTGTCCCCAATTCCCGGCTCACAGCTAGCTCCCTGAACTCTTGCTGAGAGTGAAAAAGGTGTCTTGTGTTATGTTAATGAGGTGACTTTTGAGAAGTACTTAATGATGGGGTTTGTAGAGCTTCCGGATAGGTGAACACAAGATGCCGAGAATGGCACACCTGGAGAGGAGCCGAAAGCTCCACACCCCTTCCCACATACCTTGCCTTTTGTCTGTCTTCCATCTGGCTGTTGTTGAGTTACAGCCTTTTACAACAAACCAGTTATCTAATAAGTAACATGTTTCTCTGAGTTCTGTAAGCCATTCTAGAAAGTTAATCAAACCCAAGAAGGGGGATGTGGAACCTCTGATTTATAGCGGGTTGTTCAGAAGTACAGGTGACAACCTGGACTTGTGATTGGCATTCCAAATTGAAGGGGGTCATTAGAATCTCCAATCTGTGGCTGGTTGTTCAGAAGTGCAAGCAACCTGGTCTTGCATCTGGCATCTGAAGTATGTGGGAGGGGGAGCAGTCTTGTAGGACTGAACCCTTAACCTGCGGAATTTGATGCTATCTCTGGAGAGGGTCAGAATTAGTTGACACACTGCTGGTGTCTGAGAATTCGTTGGCGTGGGAGAACTCCTCCCCACAACACACAGTAGAATTGGGTCTGGGAACTTAATTTATGGTGCAGTAGAAATGGGAGAATGAGAGGGATCTGGGTATATTTTTGAGCTAAAACTGACAGTAGTTGCTGTTGGATTGGATGTGGAAAAGAGAGAAATCTTCATTACCTCCTAGCATTTTGCAAAAACGTGAATAGTGATGTTTATTGAAAGGGAGAAGCCTAAGCAAAGAAAAACTTGGGAAAGAGAAATCAAGGCTTATAAGCTTAGTTTGAGATACTTTTTGGCACTCAACTGGAGATATCACACAGGCTATAGTTTGTGACACTGGAATTCAGGAGATAAGTTAGCAGTGAGAAACTTTCTCCCTTACAAGGTAGCCCGTTATATTTTGGATACCTCAAATCACCAGAAAATTCTTTTCTATTACATTGAGATACTTACAAATATAATATACATGTGATGCCCATTTCCATCCAAGGTTATTATTGGAAAATACAGATTTTCAAAAGTGCATTAAGTATTTTAAGAAAGTTATCAGGTTCTTCCCCAATGTCTTTTCTTAGCTAATAACCCTAGTTTCCCAGATGCCCCTCATACCTTGTGACCAGATACTTTGTCACCCTGGTCATATTCTTCTTGAAGTAGGATGCCAAGGGCTAAAGTGATCTGAACATACACTCAAAATGTAGGATGATAGCTCCTCTGATGTATTAATTTTTCAGAAACATGTTTACTTTTTATAATTTGGCGGGGGGGCGGGGTTCTTGCTGTCATTAGTGTGCTAGGGTGCCTGCCTGTGGCATACAATAGCTCTTCTAATTTTATCTAATCTGTTGTTGGTTTATAAATCAAATAGCCAACTTATGCTCTGCATCAGATACTAACATTTTGCTTTGTATGTTTGGAATATTTTATAATTTAAAAAGAGTATGTGCTGAGAGGGGCCAATGAAGCCTTCCAATGAAAAACTTTGAACTCTAGCAAGAAAAACTTTTTTTCTTACTTTGTTTTTCTAATATATATTCAAAGTAAGTGAGTTTTTCAAATAATTGAGTTCCAGATGGGTGAGCAATTTCAGTCTTTTACACAAAGGTCTCATTAGAGATTTTCTTAATCTAAGGCAGTGGTTCTCAACCAGCGGTAATTTTGCTTTCCAGGCAAGTTATGACAATTTCTGCAGACAAATTTGGTTGCTGTAACTTGAGGCAAAGGGAATGCAACTGGCATCCGTGGGTAGAGGCCAGGGATACTGCTAAACATCCTACAATGCAAAGGGCAAGCCTAATAACAAAGAATCAAAATGTCAGTAGTACTTAGATTTAGAAAACCTGAACTATTGCATTTCTCTGTCTTTGTTTACTACCCTTATTGAAAAACAAGTGAGTAAAATCTTGTGTGAAAAAGTTGACAGTTTAAAATTAATGAATTAGTTCTGCTTCCAACTAATCACCGTTCTCTCCTTTTATGACATGCCAACCATCTGTTAATAATCTTTTTAAAATTTAATGGGGAAATAATGAAGCAGTAATTCTTTTTAAAAATATTTTATTAGGGAGAGGGGAAGGGAGAGAGGCAGAGAGGGAGAGAAACATCAATGTATGATTGCCTTCACCTGCCTCCAGCTAAGGACCTGGCTGGAGACCTGGCTTGCAACCTGGTTATGTTGCCCTGGCTGGGAATCGAACCAGTGACCTTCGGGTTCGCAGGCTGGCACCTTATCCTAATTTTTTCTATACAAAAAAATGTTATTATGGCTCTAATTTTCTGTCACATCTCCCAATCTCCACAATTTTAAGAATATTAACAATGACCAGTGATCAAATGTGTCTTATTTTCAAGTGCTTTTATTTAAAGAAAAATAACACTCTTTCTTTCTCATTCTCCTTTCTGGCCTTTGGTTTCTTTTCCCCATATTTTGTGTATTCTTTCAGATGAAATGTCGTGTTTCATGAGAAGAGGAATAATCCTGCCTTTCTTCTGTCATCTCTTAACATTAGATAAATACAACTTGACTAGGTGCTCTGTTCTTCTTATCTTGCAGGTGCCTCAGTGAGGCATGCAGCTATTTTGGGATGTGGCTATCCTAATAATGTTTTATAGTTTGTTATGGGTGAGTGAGGTGGAGGCAGAAGTCTCTGTCCAATCACTGGTTGTACTTAAGAGGTGGAAGTGGGGGAGGGAGGTGGGCAAAAAAGAATGCTGTTTGACTGCATGTCGTCAATGGTGGAAACTTGTGAGTCTTTTCCTGGGGCTGTTTCATTTCACTGTATTGACCACAGCTGTCAAGATCAAAGAAGAAATAATGAGGCAAGAGAAAATAGCTTCATTCTTAGGGTACTGAAAGGAACAGGTTCTGATGAGGATTAAAGTAAAAGGAGAGAAACAAATTTTTTTGTGGGTCATACCCGGGAACAACAGCTTAGGTGGGTCTTTTCGCATTCCAACAATGTTGCCACTCAGAATCTTGGGGCAAAATATATCCTTCCCCAATACCTTTATGTTTAGAGTTAGAGATTCCTTCATTCATTCCAATATTTATTTATGTATCAGGCATATGAATGAACCAGGGAAAGAGCCTAAAAATTTGGAAATTTCAAGTGTATATTTAAAAGAAGAAGAGGCATGATGAGCAAATAACTAATTAGTAGTATAACATTTTAAAAATGATTTATCACCTTTCATGAAGTAATGACCTCTTTACTTGCATGAATCACTAAGTATTTGTATATGCAGAGTATTTGTGGGGACCCTTGAGATTTCAGAGAATAAAATACCTGGTGTTCTCCTTCAGGCCTAGGATCACCTTTCAGAATTAGAGAAGTGAGATACTTTTAATGACTTAACCATTAGCATAGTGTATAGCCCAGCAAGTCAGTACCACGGTCTGAGCAGATACTGAGTTTTCTAACTTTTAGTCTTGTCTTTAAAAAAAAAAAAAAAAAAAAAAAATTGATGTGTAGCTGTGACTGGTGGCTCAATAGAAGGCACTGGCCTGTGAACCCAAAAGTCGCTGGTTCAATTCCCAGTCAGGACACATAATAACCAAGTTGCAAGCCAGGTCTGTAGCTGGAGGCAGGTGAAAGACAACCATACATTGATGCTTTTCTCCCTTTCTTCCTGCTTCCATGCCCTTCTCTCTAAAAATAATGAATAAAATCTTGGGGGGAAAAAATCGAAGTGAGAGAAGATTGCTTGCTGAAAACACTTTCCATCATTGTACCAAGTTGATTTCTACCCAGAAAGCCATCTGACTGAAAAATGCATAGGATAATGAAATGCAGCAACAGAGGTTGAGGTTCAGGGTTGAGGTTGAGAGAAGGCCAAGGGAAGGGGAGATTAATTAAAGCACAGAACAGGGAGAACATTTAGTTGGGGCAAAGCATGTAAAGTAAAAGTGATCCATTTGGTATCTCTAGCGGTACTTTGGCTCTATAAAAAAGAAAAAAATGCAGTAAGATTTTACTCCATTCCCTACTTAAGGGCTCACACTTCAAATAGCAGATCTGGTATTCAAGGACTTCTGTAGCATAGCTCGACTTGATTTTTCAGCATTGGCTCTTACTACACTCCTCTGAGTAGCTTACTCTTCAGCTAAACACTGTTCTCCAACCTTCCATACAAATCTCCTACCACCATACCTTTGCTCAGGCCTCTCCATCTCCCTGAAATGCCCTTCTCTAATCTCTGCCAATCTCTTATCCTACCCATTTTTCAAGATCCATTCCAGATTCTAACTTCAAGAACACTTCCTGGATTATTCCCACATGAATAAAGCCTCTTCATTTTCTTTGGCTTTCCTCAACACTTTGTTTCTAACCAACTTGAGGGCAGGGACTTTGGGTCCTCTCTGTTGTTCAGCAAAGTACTGTGCATTAAAAAAAAAAAAGAGAGAGAGATTTTATTTATTTTTTAGAGAAAGGGGAAGGGAGGGAGAGAGAAATATCAATGTGTGGTTGCCTCTTGAGTGAATCCAGCTGGGGACGTGGCCCACAACCCAGGCATGTGCCCTAACAGGGAATCAAACTGGCCACAGGCTGGCTCTCAATCCACTGAGCCACACCAACCTGGGCAGTGCTATGCATTTTGTAGGCTCTCTTGATATATTTAAATTTTCTCAATGTTGACTCTAAAAACATTAAATTCTTTGTGGATTAAGGAAACTTGTCATTGCTTTTATTAGATGTTATCCAAAGATTGAGAGATTCAAGTAAGAATATAGCTAATAGGCAAACAATGGAATTGTAAGAAACAAAGTTTCTGGCTAGGGTATGGGGACAATTATAACTCTGGGTAAAGGCAGATACTGGAAAAGAGATTGGGGTAGACAGAAGAAGCCATTAAGATGGTAGCTTTTAACCTGGAGGAAATGGAAATAAGAAAAGGGAGCAAGAGAGCTAAGAAATTGTAGCAGTGGATAAGGTGCTGGCCTGCAAACCCAAAGGTCACAGGTTCGATTCCCCAGCCAGGGCACATAACCAGGTTGCAAACCAGGCCTCCAGTCAGGTCTGTGGCTGGAGGCAGGTGAAACGCAACCATACATTGATGTCTCTCTCCCTCTCTGCCTCTCTCCCTCCCGCTCTTTCTAAAAATGATGAAATAAAATCTTAAAAAAAAAAGAAATTGTAGGAACTTTGAGATACAAGTATTGAAGAGATGGGAGGAAGAAGTCAAGAGAATAAAAGGGTATGTCTAAGGAAGTTTCCTTTGGTTGTCTTTGGGTGGTTTCTTTCCTTGCACTTCAGAAGACCACGGGCAAGAAAAGGCAGTGGAAACAATGCAGCAGTAAAGATCCACTTTCTAACCTAACTCCCACTGGTTCCTTCTTTGGAAATACAAATGATTCAGGGAGGAATTTGAGGATAAATATTTACTTCAAACTTTTTTCTTTTTTTTGGTCGTTCAATTACAGTTGTCCCATTTTTTTCTCCTGTTGCTTTCCCCTGCCCCAACCCCCCAGTCCATCCCCATAGGTCCTTTATACTTGTTCCTTGACTATACCCTTCCCCTTCTTTCCCCCGTTATCTCCCTCCCTAAATTCTGCTTTGAGAGGATTCTGTCTACAAGAGCATTTGAAATCATGCTCCCTGGCATATGTTGTCAGTTTGGCTCAAACTCCTATAAAATTTTTTTTAATAAAAATATTTTAAAGATTTTATTTACCTATTCATTTATTTAGAGGGAAAGGAAGGGAGAAAGGGAGGGAGAGAAACATCACTGTGAGAGAGAAACATTCACTAGGTTGCCCCAATTGGTGGTGGGGGTGGGGACATGTGCCCTAACCCCAGAATTGAACTGGCAATGTTTCAGATGTGGATGATGCCCAATCAACTGAGTCATGCCAGTCAGGGCAAAAATAAAAATATTTTCTGAAAGATTCTCTCTGCAGCTGCTTTCTCCAGAATCCTGTATGATATAATTCAACACCTCCCTGACTACGTCTCTCCCCTCTAGTGCCTTTACATATACTTCAGGTCCCTGGTTTAGTGCCTCTTCTACTCTGTGCCTCTAAATGTGGGCAACATGTCTCCATCTGTTTCTGCAAGTTGTTTATGGCATTGTATCACTTGGGCAGTTCCTCTTTAGACTGTCTCAAGCCTCATCTCTGTCTGTGCCTTTGCGTTTTGCCTTAGTCTTTCACTTTTCTCTCTGCATGCTCTCCCATTCTGTTTCTCTCATAGCTTTTCTTTACCAGCTGGCTTAATATGATTTCATCCCCATGGCAACCCCTCTCTGGGGAAGAATGAGGGGAAGCGGAAGGAAGAGGGAACCTAGAATAGATGGACAACGAGAAGCTGGATTCAAGCTGGAGAACTACCTTTGGGATTGGGTCCTGGAACAAAGTACAGACAAACTGTGCAGATGGGTGCCAGTCAGGTCACACAAAACCTTCAGGAGCGCAAACTGGGAGCCCAAATCCAGGCTCTGCTAGCAAAACTCCTTCAGCAAATCATTTGTTGTTTTTTTTTTACCAATCTGTCATCTCTTGTGATTTTTCCTCTTGTGATCCAGATTAACTGTTTCTATTTTCCTGTTTCTAGGCTTCATGATTTTTATACATGTTAGTTTCTGATGGACCTTGAAAACTAATTTTTCTTAAAGGTTCATGAATATTTACATTGGGGCCACAAGATCTGTCTTTCAATGCACTGTGGTCTTCATTAGGATTAGTTTTGGAAATCATAGTTTAAGTGATAATAAAGAACACTTGAGTCTTTGGACCCGTAAGAATTGGAGGCAAAGAAATGTGGACTTGGAGAAATCTGGGGCCAGCTTGCTCCTCGCAGGCTCAAGATCCACCATCCCACATCAAGAAAAGAAGGAAAAAAAAAAAGAACACTTGAAATGGCCTTAGAAAAAGACAAGAAGAAGTCAACTATGTCATGGTATTGTGTACTCTTTTAGGACCAACATGCTAGATAAGAGTCAATAAACAAGAAAGAAGATTTTACCAACAATAAAATTTTTTTCTAGGGAAATTCTACCCAGTGAGGTACTGGAATCATTCTGCCCCAAGGTGTTTAAAACCAGTAGGAAACCATGTTATCTATAAAGGAATTTGGCTTTAAAGATCAGCGCTTCTCAAACTTGAGCTCCCTTTTTCCCTTGACCTCAACCTGGAGAACTTTCTAATTCTGTCAGTTTGGGACTGGGGGAAGTGGAGGATAACGGAGGCAGGATGAATTTGCACCCTCAGTGTTTCTGGGGTAAATTCCTTGAGCTCTGTACATAGAAAGCATTTATTTATTTACTTATTTATTTATTTATTTTCTTTTTAAAAAGATACTATTCATTATTTTTAGAGAGAAGGACAGGGAGGGAGGAAGAAAGGATGAAAAACAATGTATGGTTGCCTTTCACCTACCTTCGGCTAAGGACTTGTCTGGAGACCTGGCTTGCAACCTGGTTTTGTGTCCTGACTGGGAATGGAACCAGTGACCTTCAGGTTCGTAGGCTGGCACCTGTCCACTGAGCCACCAGCCAGGGCAGAAAGCAATTTTTTAAAAAAAGATTTTATTTATTAATTTCAAGAGAGAAGGAAAGGGAGAGAGATAAACATCTATCAGTTGCCTCTTGAACGTCCCCAGCGGGGCACCTGGCGCACAACCCATGCATGTGCCCTGACCAGGAATCAAACCATTGACTTTTTGGTTTGCAGACTGGTGCTCAACCCACGGAGCCACACCAGCCAGGGCTGAAGCCACTTTAATAAGTCCTTAACCGAGGAGCTCCTGAAGGGCTTCCCTGGCCAGGGAACTGGGATTTTTAGCTTCTTGGTGACAACAGCTGTGACTATAAACTTATAGTTGGGAACCTCCTTATAAAGTTTGTCATATGTCACTTTGTCAAACAAGACTTAGTTTGTTGAGCTTGTCCCCAGCTTTGCCTTTGGACCCCTTCTTTTTGGCCTGGTGCCCAGATCTATTCACTAGGTCTTTGTCTTTTTTGGCTGAATTTCCTACAATTTTCCCAGCTGACTTTACTGAATCTTTTTCCTGTTATCTTTGGGTGGCATAGTGAAGTTTGGAGAGCAGATGCTACCCCTGCACCCTCTCTAAAATGTCAGGCAAAAGGTGAATTTGCATTACTTTTTTTTTCTTTTTTTAAAGTTTTGGGGTTTTTTTTTTTTTTTTTTTTTTTTAATTATTTTTAGAAAGAGGGGAAGAGAGAGAGGCAGAGAGGGAGAGAGACATAAATGTATGGTTGCTTTCCACCTGCCTCCAGCCACAGACATGACTGGAGACCTGTTTTGCAACCTTGTTATGTGCCCTGGCTGGGGAATCGAACCTGCGACCTTTGGGTTCCCAGGCCGGCACCTTATCCACTGTACTACCACCCAGGGCCTTGCGTTTCTAATAGGCTCCCTGAAGATGCTGCTGCTGCTGATTCAAGGGCCGCAATTTGAGCAGCACTTGTCTAGAGGATTTCCAAAGGATCAAAAAACTTTGGTACATTTACACAATGGAATTCTATATAGCAGAAAGAAAGAAGGAACTTGTACCCTTTGCAACACCATGGATGGAACTGGAGAGTATTATGCTTAATGAAATAAGCCAGTCAGTGAAGGACAAATATCATATGATCTCACCCATTACGGGACAATAATGAGCAAAACTAACAACAAGCAAAACAGAACCAAGTATATGAATACAAGGAGTAGGCCTTCAGTGGTCAGGGGGAACGGGGTTGGGGGGAGGGGGGAGGCAGAGGCAAAGAAGGGGAGCAGCTTAGACAAGAACCTAGTATAAAGGAATCATGGACATGGACAACAGGGGGGATTGATTTTGAGGGGAATGGGTGGGTGGGGAGGAGGACAGAGGGGAGCAAAAAGAGGATGGATGTAATACAACAATAAAATTAAAAAAAAAATACAGTTGACAAACACAGAACATAAATGTGTGTCTATTCCATTGTTCTTTGATTAAAAATACAATTTTATTTGGGAATGGGAGATCATGAATGAGCTAAATCAGACAGGTTCCATTTTTCTCAAGACATGTTATCCTCTTGACTCTTTTCTTTGTTCTATAGAGTGAATAACTATCCCAGTTGCTAAACTGGGACAGTCCAGGGCAAACTGGACATTAGGGTGACCTCTCTATTCTCATGAGGCAAATGAACTAAGAGAAATGTAAAAGGAAAAAATGAACTTGACTAATAACCAGAAAATGTGGTTTGTAGTACTAGTTCACAACATATTAAGTTATGACTTTAAATTGGGCATTTAAGTTTTTTTTTAGTTTCTATACCTGTAAAATGGGGATAGTATTACCTACTCTACTTACCTCATACACACACACATGCACACACACACACACACACACACAATGTTTGAAGATCAGTTGAAACAATGTATATTAAAATTTTTTTAAAAGATTTTATTTATTATTGTCAGAGAGAGGAGAAGGGAGGGAGGCAAGAGAGGGAGAGAAACATCCATGTATGGTTGCCTTTCACCTGCCCCCAGGTACAGACCTGGCTCGAGACCTGGCTTATAACCTGGTTATGTGCCCTGACTGGGAATCGAACCAGCGACCTTTAGGTTCGCAGGCTGGCACCTTATCCACTGTGCCACTAGCCAGGGCAAAATTTTAAATTAAAATACCATACATGTATTATGACAAAGACACTTACTTTTATTTATAATTTATTATATATTGGCAAAAAATAGCAACCTAGCAATCCCACTCCTAAGTATACACCAAAGCGAAAGAGAAAAGGATTCACACATATGGCAAATGACAAGAATGTTCATAGCTCAAAACTGAAAACAATAATGCGTGCAACAGAGCAATGGATAAGTAAATTTTGGCATATCCACAAATGGAATACTACTCAGCAATAACAAAAACTGAACCGCACTATACACATAACATTAATACTCATAGATACTATGTTGAGTGAGAAAAAAAATCCTAGCACAAAAGTGTATACTATATATAAATGATTCCATTTATATGTAGATCAAGAACAATACAATTAATTGATGGTGATAGCAGTCAGTATAGTGGTTAACTCTGGGGAGGGAGACTATAGACTAAAATAGCACAAGGGAACCTTCTGGGGGTTATGGGTAGTGTTTACATAGGTGAATTACAGATGCAAATATTCATACAGGTATACACTTAACATGAGTGCATTTTTGCCTGTTTTATTGTATGTATATTACACTTCAGAAAAAAAGAAAGTAAAGAAAGAAAAGAACTCTAGTTCTGACACCATTAGATGACCTTTTTCTTGAAATGTTTCCATTCTAACAAGTCCCAGGATTAAAGAAGAGGCTCACTTTGTAATTTGAGCATCTGATATGTGGATCTAGAGGTTATCTCCTCATACAGAGTTGTTGCTCAGATGGCTCGGTTTTCTAGACTTGAGCAACATGTGACTGTATAGGGAAGTAGAAACCCTGTGTCACTGGTTCAGGAAGAGGGCCAGGTTTACATCAACATTGCAACAAATCTTTTTTTTCCTTCCTTTTCTTCTTATTTTTCATCTTCGTGTCCTTATACCTCCTTTTCTTTCTTTTCCTTTTTTCTTTCTTCCTTTCTTTCAGATTTTATTCATTTATTTTTAGAGGAGAATGAGGGAAGAAAGAGAGGGAGAGAAACATTAATATGTGGTTGCCTCTCACACGCCCTCAACTGGGGACCCTGCTGCAACCCAGGCATATGCCTTGACTCGGAAATGAAGAAGCAACCCTTTGGTTCGCAGGCTGGCACTCAATTCACTAAACCACACCAGCCAGGGCAGGCCGGCTTTTCTTAGATTGATTATTCACCCTCCCCTCATACAACATACCTTTTAAGGAGGGGAGCCTTCACATTTTCTTCACCTCTCCCAGTAGGTTACCTTCCCATTTTTCTAATATGCCTCATTAAACTCATATAGTCCATTTTCTCTTAGGAATCTTTTCCAGAGATTCATATCCTGTCCCCTGCCGGGGGCCCAGTAACCTTTACAGCTGCATTCTCAGACTTCTTTCTACTTTTTTCAAAACAGTGCCTGTGAAATTCCCACCTTTATTAAGGCATGCCAACTTTTAGGAAATCTCTGTTTTAGTCATTTCCCACCCAGCAGTCTCCTCATTGGCTAGACTGGGTCTAGTCTGTGTCATTCATCCTTAGCCTTCCTTAGGAAAACAATACAAAACATTTATTTCTCAAGAAAGATTAGTCATATGATCAAGTAATCTGAGAATCTAAACATGGGGAGTGATCAGAAATATATAAATGGAGAGAGAGCAGAAAGCTGAGTCGCATTATATGTGGCTTTTTTTTTTTTTTTTTTATACTGAGTGGCTCTAACTTCTTTATTTCTGTAGGCATCCATGTCTGTTTCATAGAGGGTCCTTAATAAATAGTTGCCAATATAGAGAAGATGACTGCATGAGAATGAAGCTGCAATGTGTTATTGAAAAATAACAGAGTAACTTCCACAAGAATCAGGGTGCAAGGGAACTTTCTGAGAAGATGCAAATCTATGCGGCGGTGGTTGCCCTGGTGTGTGCGTCTAGCTGTTTAGTGATCGACCTGTACACTTAAAATGCGTGAATTTTATTTTATATATTTTATACACAAAATAAATTGACTTAAAAAAAAAAAAACAGAATAGGGGTGCTGCAGGAGCATAAAGAAGGGGAAGATTTTGAAAAGGCCCGAGGCCGTGTAGAAGTGTGAGATGTGGAATGAACTGTAGAAAAGAGGGGAGAAAAAAAGCGCGAATGAAGATCTACGTGCGACTCAGCAGGCATCGTGTGGCAGCAGTAGGGGGTGCCGACTGATACTGCTGAGTCTAGTGGGGATGTTCGGGGACAACTTGCCTACACCAAAAATATCTCCCCTCGAAGCATAACCCCTGTACGACCTTGGACACCTCCGCAAAGTTGCCTGGAAATTGCAACTTTACCCAATTGAACTGCTAACGCCGGTTCCTGTCAGTATCGGGCCCCAGTGGAGGAGGGGGGGCAGCGGGGAGTGTGAGTAATGCCTTTCGTCACCGTCGGAAGACGTGCCGGGTGGCTCGGTTTAGCATTGCCCCGCGGAAACTCCGGGTCTACTGGCTCCATCCTGTCAGCTGGGGCAGACCCCCGCACTGTCACGTGCGCGTTCTTTTTTTCTTCCGTACGAGCTCTGGGTTTCTTCCTTGAGCCAATTTTAGCCAAGGAGGGAGAGATGCAAATGAAAAGAATGAAAATAAAAAGGGATAGAGGTATTGTCAAGAAAAGACTGATTGGCATGCAAAAGAGGGGAAAGAGGGGATGTGGAAATCCTATAGCCCTATGTGCACCAGGAAGAGAGGGAGACAGTAGTAGGGTAAGAGGACAGAGCTGTTACGTAGAAAAGCTGTTATTCTGAACCAATCAAGAGGGTGAGAAAGACGCAGCTTGGCTGGGAGTGGAAGAACAGCAAGAGTTAATGGAGGTGTTAAAGAAGAGAATAAACTTGTATGTATTAAGTGTCGTGCAAGTATTTGTTACACTTAAAAAAAAAGAAAGCAAACATACCTATTTGATTTTATATTTGAACACATATGCTTAGAGACAAATAGGCTACTGCTGTTCATGTATTAAAGTCTAGATCCCCATTCATTTTATGAACTGAAAGACTTTCTAAAAAGTCCCCAATTACATGTGAGAAGTTAAATCATCACAGAAATATTCTTTGTTGTAGTAGATAAGTCTTTAT
The DNA here is from genome assembly GCA_004026585.1 of Noctilio leporinus. Taxonomy (NCBI): domain Eukaryota; kingdom Metazoa; phylum Chordata; class Mammalia; order Chiroptera; family Noctilionidae; genus Noctilio; species Noctilio leporinus. Next base: position 46,157 of record PVIW01002886.1, on the reverse strand, counting down.
ACATATGGGCACCATTCTAAGTAACTTGCACATTAACTGACATAAGTTAATCATCATAACAAGTCTTATGAAATAGATAGATTCTGTCAATACCTTTTACAGATGAGGAAATAAGAAGCACAGTGAGGTTAAAAAACTTTCTCAAGATCACACAATGTAAGTAGTAGAGCTAGGATTCAAATCCAGGATACCTAGCTCCAGAAGATGTGCTTTTAGTCACACTTTAAAAATATGGAGCCCTGGCTGGTAGCACAGTGGAAAAGGTGCCGGCCTGCGAACCCAAAGGTCGCAGGTTCGATTCCCCAGCCAGGGCACATAACAAGGTTGCAAGCCAGGTCTCCAGTCAGGTCTGTGGCTGGAGGCAGGTGAAAGACAACCACACATTGATGTCCCTTTTTCCCTGTCTGCTTCTTTCCCTTCCCCTCTCTCTAACAAATAAAATCTTTATATATATATATAATTTTTTAAATAGAAATCAAAAGTAAAAATGCAAAGAAAAAGGTAAAAATGTCTATGTAATCCCAACCCATTCAAATTTAGATCCTATAAAAAAGAAGGATGGATTTCTCCTATCACCTTCACCACAGTTAGTATCTAAAATTGGGCCTGGCGCTGGTCAGGTAGTTCAGTCGGTTGAAGTATCTTCCTGATGCACCAAGATTGTGGGTCCTACCCCCTGTCAGGACATATATAAGAAGTAAGCAATGAATGCATGAATAAGTGCAACAACAAATGAATTGGTTTCTCTCCCTCTCTCTCTCTCTGTCTCTTCTTTCCTCTCTAAAATCAATCAATAAATGTTAAAAATAAAATCAATCAATAAAATAAAACTGGGCCTGGCAACATAGTTGAATTGTATGCGTGAAGGAATAAATTAACCCAGACCTATATCCCATTGTGGATTTCTCAGGCTATCTGCCTTTCTTCTTCACCCTTGCTATTACTATGTTGATCTGTTGCTGTTCATTAATAGTGTTGAGGAGAGGGAGCAGGCCAAAGGTTATCAAACTGTGGGGGAGGAAAAATAATTATCTTTCTATTCTTCTGACTGGTCTAATCATTCTATAAATGTTTAGTGTCCAAATGTTGGAAAGTCACTTTGAAACAGAGTAACAGGTGAAAATAACCAAACTTATTACGTGCATGTGGGGGTTCCATAATAATATGGGGCCCATTAAGGGAGATGAATGATGATAGACAGAGACTTAACTTGGGGTGGCACACACCACACAGTGTACAGATAATGTATGTGGAATTGTGCCCCTGAGACTTATATAAGTTTGCTAATCATCCTCACCCCAATAAATTTAACAAAAAAGAAAAACAAGTAAAAATCTGTTCAGACCCTCGAAAAAAAGTTTAATCTCACTGGAAAATGTTCAGATTATATTATTACAAAAGTAGATTCTAAACAATATAAACAAAAAAGATCTTTCTAACAATGCATGCGTGTACGTAGGTGGATAGAAAAAGGTATCTTGACATTACATAAAGCTAAATGTAAGTATGGCAGAAAAAAAAAGAACATGGAGCCCAGGACAGATAAGGTGGTTAAGTTTTATATGTCATCTTGAATTAAGAAGGAGAACAGTTCTGGTTTGGGACTCTAAAACGGACAAAAGCAAGTCACATGGCGGTAGGAAAGCAAATGTTAGATAAATAAATGTTTGCTAGGCCATCTTTAACAATGGCACAAAGAGGGGCTTTGATCAAACAGGCCTTGCTAGGCTTCTCCCTATCTACCATACTACCATACACTAGTTTATATTAAACTATAGTTATCTATGATGATAACTCCTGATGATTTGGTGCAAATCCCCTAAGTTCTTTGGGGGAGGTCAAAGATATTTTTTTTTTCCTGAGCCTTTCAACATAAGCAGCTTAAAATACATCCCAAAAAGAATATATGTTTTTTAAATTTTTAATTCATTTTTAAAGAGAGGGGAAGAGAGAGAAACATCAACTTGCGACTGCCTGGCCTGCAACCCAAGCAAGTGCCAACTGGGAATTAAACTGGCGATCCATTGGTTCACAGGCCTGCGCTCAATGCAGAGTCACACCAGCCAGGGCCCAAAAGGTATATTTTAGAGTGGTAAATTCTGCTTCTCCACAAAGCTAAGACCCAAAGCCCTTAAGGGACCATTTGTCAGTATTTAGTGGATTATCTCTTCTTAATTTTGTAAAAATATGTATGAACTATTTTAAATTTCTAATTAACTTAAAACAGCTATTTACAAAAATAAAAATTAAAAAACTAAAATATGGATGATTGGATCAAAAAACTTTGGTACATTTACACAATGGAATTCTATATAGCAGAAAGAAAGAAGGAACTCGTACCCTTTGCAACAACATAGATGGAACTGGAGAGTATTATGCTTAGTGAAATAGGCCAGTCAGTGAAGTACAAATATCATATGATCTCACCCATTACAGGACAATAATGAACAAAATTAACAACAAGCAAAACAGAACCAAATATATGAATACAGTGAATAGGCCTTCAGTGGTCAGGGGGAAAGGGGTTGTGGGGAGGGGGGAGGCAGAGGCAAGGAAGGGAGCAGTTTAGACAAGAACCTAGTATGAGAGAGCCATGGGCATGGACAACAGGTGGGGGAATGGGTGGGTGGGGAGGGAGACAGAGGGGAGCAAAAAGGGGGTGGATGTAATACAACAACAATAAAATTTTTAAAAAACTAAAATAGTAAAATCCCTATTTGCATATAATTGGAGTTAAACTGGATTTCAAAGTCTACCTGAAGGCCTGGATGGATGGCTCAGATGTTTGGAGCATCCTCCCAGACACAAAAAGTTTTCAGGTTGATTTTTGGTCAGGCACAATCCTAAGCCTGGTTGGGGAGTCTATAGGAGATAACTGATCAATGGTCCTCTTTCACGTTGATGTTTTCCTCTCTCTATTTCTCTCCCTTCCTCTCTATCTCTTATATCAGTAAAACGTGTCCTCAGTTAAGGTTAAAAAAATACATATATATATAAATATATAACCACACGATGTCTCTCTCCCTCTCTGCCTCTCTCCCTTTCCCTCTCTCTAAAAATAATTAATAAAATCTTTAAAAATATAGTCACCAAACCACCACCACCACCACCACCAAAAATAAAATAAAATTAATAAATAAAAATAAAAATATAGATAGATAGATAGATAGTGGGTAAGGTGCCGGCCTGTGAACCCAAAGGTCACTGGTTTGATTGCCCAGCCAGGACACAGAACAAGGTTGCAAGCCAGGTTTCCAGCTAGGTCTGTGACTGCGGGCAGGTGAAAGGCAACCATACATTGATGTCTCTCTCCCTCTCTCCCTCTCTCCCTACCCCTCTCTCTAAAAATAATAAAATAAAATCTTAAAAAAAAAAAGGGTCCACCTGGAACCTAACATTTGAAGAATTTACATTGTGGTTGTAATCAAAGTAACTTCCCAATATTTGAACACTAAAGTTATAGAATTATAGGGTCAGGCCATCAAAGTCAACGCTTGCTGCACCTACTTTTGAAATAGGTATATAGCCATTATGTTTACATAAAATCCTGCAAGAAGCACTCAAAGAGTTTCACACACCCATGAGATCATGGGATTATGTCAAAAAGGGACTAAGAACCAAAGAGGATAAGGAAAAGCCCGAGAATTAAGAAGGTGTTTATGACTGCCTGCACCCCTGGGTAGCATTATCATGGAAATAAATTCCATGGGGCGGGGGAGTAGCAGAATGGTGGGGGACCCTGAGCTTTGGGTCAGTTTTGAGTGATGGAACTGGTTGCTTTGGAGATTCGGCTGACGTTCTGCGAAGCACGTAGACACTAGCTTAAACCAGCCTCTTTATAGGCGGGGCTAATTTACAGGGTCGACACTGACTCAAAGAGATTCTTTGGTTTCTGGGCCCGTCTCATCCAAATATTTCTGTAAAAATTTTTTTACTACACAGAAAGATCACTTGGTACTTGTACGTGAAGCCCATGTAGAAAACATCGAATTATTACAACTACAGCAGCTAGAACACTGTGGTCTACTGGGCATTTAATAAAATTTGTAGAGTGCATGTAGAAAGTTTTGAAAAGAATACATGATTCTTAGTTTAGCTCTAGGAAGCTGAGCACTTCATCACATCTCATCCAGTTACTAAACGGAAATGCTAAAATATTATCATGACCACTTGGATGAGTAAGCATGAAGTAGTTTTCGTTTCTTCAAATTATTCCCTGTTCTGACGATGAGTTGTATTTTTTGCCAAAGCACCCTGATAGTTAAGTGTCACATTCCTGCACTCTGAGAGGACTGTTTTCTCCAGCTCCCGCCCCTGCCTGCGACCTCCACCACCTGCCAGGAGGGAATTAGAGCCTCTGGCTTGAAAAAGTTTATTCTTTGTGATTCCACTTGTAGCGGAGATCTTCGCTAAGAATGGGAGAAGATGCAATGTGAAAGCAGACAATGTCAGTAGTTTACACACGCCAGTTCCTCTGATGACACAGGAAGGGTCAGATTCTTCCCCTGCCCCCTCCCCTTTCCACCACACTCATGGTTTGTTTGGAAGCTCCTTTCGCTGTTTTCTGGGTTCGGTACTCATTTTTGAAACTGTAGTAAGAGCTTCTGGTCTGCCTCCCTCTAGGAAAAGTACCCTGAAAATACATTTGCATCTTAGAACCCCATGTTAATAGGTATCGCCCTAGGGCTGCAATAGTCTTTTTCTTCCTAGGGAACTTGATGATTTGTTTCCCCTGAGTGGCTCTGCTGCTCTGGTGGGTCATCAAAGTTAGGGAAGAGGTGTGCTAAAAGAACAAAGACCTTAAATTATGAAGCATTATACCGAAAAGCTGTTTTGCTCATTACCTCAATCCACAGGTTGGCTTGCTCCGGGTGTTTTGGAAGGGCAAGTGTGAGTCAGCCAGAATACTTCAGTTATCAGTATTCAGTAACTGTCTTCCCGGAAATGAGCCAGGAAGAGATATGCCGGTGATAAGACCCAATTAATAAACAAGAGGAAGGACATTTACAGTTGTAGAAGATTGATAAGAGTAAATTTGAAGAACTCAAAGAAAGCTTTCTGCTTCCAGAAAGCAAGTCTGTTTTCCCTATTGGCACGTGTATAAAAGTTAACCATTTAAATACTTGTTTATGGCCCTGGCTGAGTAGCTCAATTAGTCAGTCTGAATGAGGCAAGGTTGCAGGTTTGATCCCCAGTCAGGGCATATATAAGACTCAACCAATAAATGCATAAATAAGTTGAACAACAAAATTGACGTTTCTCCCTCTCTCCCTTCTCTCTTTCATTAAACAAACAAAACATACTTTTTTATGATCAAGCAATCACACTCCTTGGTACTTACCCAAATGAGATGATGAAAACCTATGTCCACACAAAACCTGTGCACAAATGTTTACAGCAGCTTTATTCATAATTGCCAAAAGTTAGAAGCAACCAAGATGTCCTTCAATAAATAGGTGAACAAACTCTCTGGTACCTTAAGACAATGAAATATTATTCAGTGTTGAAAAGATGTGAGCTATAAAGCCATGAAAAGACATGGAAGACCCTTAAATGCACATTACTAAGTGAAAGAAGCCAATCTGAAAAGGATACATACTGTATGAGTCTTAACTATTTGACATTCTGGGAAAGACATAACTATGGCAACAGCAAAACCACTGATTGCCAGAGAATGGGGGTGGGGTTGGGGGTGGGGACTGGGGAAGGAGAGATGAATAGGCAAAGCACAGAGGGTTTTTAGGGCAGTGAAACTATTCTATATGATACTTCAATGATGGACACGGTATTATACATTTTTCCAAACCCATGAAATATACAAGGCCAGGAGTGAACTCTAATGTAAACTATGAAGTTTGGGTGACTATGATGTATCTTTATAGGTTCATCACTTGTCACAAATGAACTACACTAATGCAAGATGTTAATAATAGGGAAGCTGAGAGGGTACATGGAAACTGTATGTACTTTCTGCTCAAAATTTTTTTTTCCCAAATGTTCTGTAAAGTTCAAATTGCTCCCACCAAACGAAGCCTATTAATTAAACAAAACAAAACAAAAACACTGCTTTATATGCCTCTCTCCATGCCCTTCCAGGAGACCTTAAAGGCCATTTCTTTTGTATCTTTTTATTCTCAGAATCTAGGGATGAAATAGAAGGGATATTCTCTTATTAGTGCCTATCCTAAAAATAAATCAGACTTAACATCTAAAACCAAACTCTTGACTTGACCTCTCAAAGCCCACTCATCTCTCTGCTTTACCGATTAAAGCAAATGGCAACTCCAGTTCTCCAGTTGCTCCGGCCAAAACCCTGAAGGCCATTCTTGACTTCTTTTTTCTCATGTGCACCCAACATCTAGACTTTCAATTATCCCTGTTGGTTCTATATTGAAAATATGTTTTAGATCCAACAACTCACTGCTTCTGAAACTGGAAAAGCTGGTGTTGGTGCTATCGTCTACCAACCCAATGAGCAGAGTCAGGGACTGAATCTTTTTTTTTTTTTAATATTTTATTTATTATTTTTACAGACAGGTTAAGGGAGAGAGGCAGAGAGGAGAGAGACATCAATGTGTGGTTGCCTTTCACCTGCCTCCAGCTACAGATCTGGCTGGAGACCTGGCCTGCAACCTGGTTATGTGCCCTGGCTGGGAATCGAACCAGCGACCTTTGGGTTCGCAGGCCGGCACCTTATCCACTGTGCTACCAGCCAGGGCTAGGGACTGAATCTTTATGAGTGCTTTATTTAGATTGGTTGGCAATCTAAGACAGTAGGTTTGTACTCTTAATACACTGTCTTACATTCCATTATAAACGGCCCTTTTCATAAGGAAAAGAAGGGTGTAGGTAAGGGGTTTGGAATTCAGGGGAAAAGTTAATCAGATAAAAGCTGCAGCATTCTTCCATCAGGGTCCTGGGTGGAGGTCTTTGTGTCCTGGGTAGAGGTCATCTCACTCCGGAGAATAATGGCTCAGATACCATCTTGATTGCTTGCAGACCTCCTGAGGCACAAAGGTGGAACTGCTTATGGTTACTTAGAGTTAAGGTGTGTCATCCCCTGAAGTTTATGGAACAAGAGCTTTTTACATACTTTGATTACTAAGCTTATTAGGTATTACCTGGAACTAAAATTTTCCAACCTTTGTGCCCCCTATCACTTCCACTGCTACTACTCTTGTCTAAGCTCTCATCATTTCTTACCTGGACCAATAACCTCTTAACTGGTTTCTGTGTTTCCGCTTTCGCTCTTCTCCATTCAACAGGGAATACTTTTTTAAAAACACAAATTAAGCCCTGGCTGGTAGCATAGTGGATAAGGCGCCAGCCTGCGCTGGTTCGATTCCCCAGCCAGGGCACATACCCAGGTTGCAAACCAGGTCTCCAGTCAGGTCTGTGGCTGGAGGCAGGTGAAACGTAACCATACATTGATGTCTCTCTCCCTCTCTGCCTCTCTCCCTTCCCCTCTTTCTAAAAATAATGAAATAAAATCTTTAAAATATATATATATATAATCTGATGTACCTCAAAACTCTCCCAGACTCTAACCATTACTCAGTTCCAAAGCCACTTCCACATTTTTAGGTATCTGTTATAACAAATATATAAAAAGAGCTTGTTTCAAAGCATTTTCTCACATGAGGCTAGGGCCTCCTTTCTTTCTTTCTTTTTTTTTTTTCACATGCAGACAATTCACCTTTTAAATGACTTTTTCTTAGTAACATTTGTATTGCCTCACCTAGGACTATACCTTGCATACAGTAGGTATTTAATAAATAGTTGATAAAACTGCATAAATGACCAACTAACTAAATATTTGCTAGTGCTTTAGATTTTGTTTTATTCACTTGCATTATCTCATTTAATTCTTACAATAATTTCATGACCTGCATATTGCAGCCTCCAATTTAAATACTGAAAGTAAGAAAGAAATTAAATTACCTGTTCAGATGTCTAAATTCTAGATCACATTCCAGATTTGTGACTCCAATTGTGCTCTTTTGAGTTCTAATCCTCTGTTTGGTCAATTGCACTAAAGAATTATTCTTTCCAGTGTTTATCATAAGGGGAAATAGATAACATGATAATGTCAAACCGCTGTGGGGTGTAAGGACAAAGAGTGAGTGAATGAGGAAGATATTTGTGCCCCACCCAAGGCAACTGTGCTAATAAGGGGAGGTATCAGAGAAGAAGCCTCTGTTTCAGTAATGAATGATAATTTTAGGAAAGCACCAAGAATCTCTGCAAAAAGAGAAGGTCACTTCTTTCTCTAATCCTGGAAGAAGACCAGTTAAAAAAAATACTGAAGAGTCTATAAAGATAAACCCAGTCCTGGCTGGTGGCTCAGTGGATAGGTGCCAACCTGCGAACCCAAAGGTCACTGGTTATATTCCCAGCCAGGGCATATAACCAGGTTGCAGCCAGGTCTCCAGCCAGGTTTGTAGCTGGAGGCAGGTGAAAGGCAACCATACATTGATATCTCTCTCTAGCTCTTCCTCTCTCTCTTTCCCTCTCTCTGGAAATAATAAATAAAATCTTAAAATTAAAAAAAAAGAAAAAAGATAAACCCCAAAATTTTTCTCTGCATTGCTTTTCAAAGTTAGTTTGGCATATGGGGATTTGGAAGAGTTTGGGGCTGATCTGTGGGCATGTGCTGTGTATAAAGCAGTAGTTCTTTCTTGTTTGAATCATGTCACACACACACTCACTTCCCCTTTTAGTAACTTGGTTCTTCCTTTTTCTTCAGATCTTTATCAACTAGAATGATAGTGTTCTTTGTAGATGTTGTTTAGAGAATATTCTGACATATTATTATTGATTATTAATAATAAGTATAATCCACATGATGCTATGGCCTGGTAAATCAACTTAGTCTCTGCCAATTTATCATAAGGGGAAATAGATAACATGATAATGTCAAACCTCTGTGGGGTACTTGATCCAAAAAATAATAATTATTTGGAATTGATAAACATACTTACAAAAGTCACTGGTTTGATTCCCCAGCCAGGGCACATAACCAGGTTGCAAGCCAGGTCTCCAGCCAGGTCCGTAGCTGGAGGCAGGTGAAAGGTAACCATACATTGATGCCTCTCTCCCTCTCTTCCTCTCTCCTTTCCCCTCTCTCTAAAAATAATAAATAAAATCTTTTAAAAAATACTTAAAAGCATGAAATACAGTTTCTAAGGAGTTAAATATTAAATAAAGACATATATTCAAAATGTTTTAGGGGTATGATATTAAACAAAAAAGTTCACTATTCTTTTCATAGGATGTTTTTACAACTTGATTAATTATTCAATAGAAATTAATAATTTGATTTCATTAAAGAAGTGACAAGGAGCAAGCCTAGTTGACTGATTAGGTAGGGCTTAAAAGGCAAGTTGTGATAGTGAAATTGACCAGACAGATGATAAATTTGTAATTCCTATTCTAGTTTACCTATAGGAATAAAGTTTATGTCCAATCAATACATTCTGTCCCATACAGAACTGTTTATCTCCAAAATGAAATTATTTACGTTCCCTAAAATACTTACCAAGTATGTACTCTAAATAATATACTGTGCCAAACATTGAGAGGGTGATAGAACTGATGTCAAAGGAGGAAACAGGAATAAAATGAACACAGCCTCTGCTTTTAAGAATGGAGAAGATTGCTTGTATAGGGAATTGATCATCTTCTTTTCTTTTCTTTTTCCAGATTTGTTTAGAGCAGTTTTAAGTTTATAGCAAAATTAGGAGGACAGTACAGAGATGTCCCATATACCAGTTGCCTCTACAGATGCATAAGCTCCCCATTATAAACATCCTCCACCAGAATGGTACACTTGTTACAATGGTGAACCTAGATTGACACATCATAATCACCCAATGCCCATGGACATTGTATTAGGGTTCATTCTTGATCTTGTACATTCTGTGGCATTGGACAGATGTATAATGACATGTATCCATCATTACAGCATTGCAGCCCTAAAAACCCTATGTTCTGCCTATGTAACTCTCCTTCCACAGCCACCCAAATCCCTGGCAAAGAGAGATCCTTTTATTGTCTTTGTAGTTTTGCCTTTTGCAGGATGTTCTGTAGTTGAAACCATACAGTAGGTATCCTTTTCAAATGGTCTTCTTTCATTTACTATTATACATTTAAAGGTCCTCAATGTCTTTTCATGACTCTATAACTCATTCTTTTTTAGCACTGAATAGTATTCCATTGTCTGGATGTACCACAGTTTATTTATACATTCATGTGTTGAAAGATACCTGGGTTGCTTTCCAGTATTGGTAATTATGAATAAAGCTACCATAAACATCTGTGTGCAAGTCTTTGTGTGGATGTGAGTTTTCAGCTCCTTTGGGTAAATACCAAGGAGCGTGATTGCTGGGTCATATAGTAAAAATATGTTTAATTTTGTATGAAACCACTGAACTGTCCTCCAAAGTGTGTGTACTGTGTTACATTCCCACTAGCAACATATGAGAGTTCCTGTTGTACCACATTCTCACCAGCATTTGGTTCTGTCAGTGTTTTAGATTTTGGCCAGTCATCACCATACCTAAGGTCATCTTGCTTTTCTCCTGATATCTTCTAGGAGCTTTATTGCTTTGTGTTTGCCATTTAGACCTATGATCCACTTTGAGTTAATTTTTGTGAAGGATGTGTCTAGATTTATTTATTTATTTATGTTGGGTTGACCCATTGTCCCAGCACCATATGTTGAGGAGACTGTTTGCTCCATTGTGTTGCTTTTGATTCTCTATTCTGTTCCATTGATCTATTTGTCTGTTCTTTCACCAAAACCACCATGTTATGATTACTGAGGTTTTATAGTAAGTCTTGAAGTCAGGTAAATATCAATTCTCTAACTGTGTTCCTCAGTTGTGTTGGCTCTTCTGGATCTTTTGCCTCTTCATGTAATCTTTACGGTTAATTAATTAATTTATTATTTAGAAAGAGGGGAAGGGAGGGAGAAAGAAGGAGAGAGACATCAATGTACAAGAGAAGCATCAACCAGTTGCCTCTCACAAGCCCCCAGCTGGGGACCTGGCCCACACCCCAGACATGTGCCCTGACTGGGGATCAAACAGGAGACCCTTTGGTCCACAGGCTGGTGCTCAATTCACTAAGCCACACCAGCCACGCCTAGAATCAATTTTTTGATATCCACAAAAATAACTTGCTGGGATACTGAGTGGGATTGCATTGAATCTACAGATCAAGTTGGGGAAACCTAACATGTTGGTAATATGAAGTCATCTTACCAAAGGAATTGATGGTTTCATTCATCAGTTTTGTAGTTTTCCTTATATAGATCTTATATGTATTCTGTTAGTCTTATATCCAAATACTTCCTTTTTTGGAAGCTAATATAAATAGTATTCTGTTTTTAATTTCAAATTTCACTTTTTTATTGCTGATATATTGAAAAGTGATTAACTTTTTTATTTTTTAAGATTTTATTAATCATTTTTAGAGAAAAGGGAAGGGAGAGAAGCAGAAATGGAGAGAGACATCTGATTGACTTTTATATACTAATCTTGTATCTTGCAACCTTGCTATATTCATTCAACTAACATCGTATATTAGAGCTCTCAACTGTTCTGGGCTAGACAAAAACAACCAAATCAGATCATGCTTTCATGGAGCTCTAGTTTAAATATCTAAAATTCAAAATAGAGCTCTGACAAGAGTGGCTCAGTTGGTTGGTTGTCATCCTGCAAAGTGAAAGGTTGCTCGTTTGAGTCCTGGTCAGAATGCGTGTCTGGGTTGTAGGTCTGGTCCCTGGTTGGTGTGTGTGAAGGAGGCAACCAGTCGATTGATGTTTCTTTCACACATTACACATCAGTATTTCTCTTTCTCCCTCCCTTCCCCTATCTCAAAAAATAAATAAAATCTTTTTTAAAAATTCAAGATAGAATGCTGTATCATAAATCATGTAAAATGTTCAAGTGGATTTTCCTTGGGTGGGAGAATTTGAATTGACTATTGAATTATGGGAACGATTTTTACAAATAAGGAGGAGAGATATGTAAGAGAGATAGTAGCAAAGTAAAACCATGATAGGATATGGGGCCTGTTTGAAAATTGACAAATAGTTTAGTTTGGCTTAAGCAAAGGGGAGATATATTTTTGAATAGCATGTCCCAAATCATGCTAAGGAATCCACATCTGCACTGTCTTAATTGGTAGTTACTTGCCATGTGTGGCTATTGAGCACTTGATATGTGGCTAGTATGGCTAAGAAATTTATTTTTAATGCATTTGAATTTGTATTTCAAAATCGAGGCAGTATAAAAGAATTTGAAACAGTGTAAAATGTTTTTGTTAAACACATTTCATTAAAAATTTAGTGTCCCAATTAAGATGGGCTGTTAAGTGTAAAATGCAGATTAGATTTTGAAGGTCTACTACCAAAAGAGAGAGAAAACTGTCTCATGAATAATTATTATATTAATTACATGTTGAAAGAGAAAATTTGGTTAAATATGATATATGAAAATTGACATCTTGCTTGTTTTCATTATTTTGTAATGTGACTACTGGAAAATTCTTAATTTCATATGTGACCTACATTTTCTATTGGGCAGGACAAAGTCTTAACTTTATTCAATAACCATGGAAGGTATTTGCATAAGAGAGTGATATGATTAAAATTTTAATTTAGGATAATGCCTCTAGTACTGGTATGTGGTATTAATTTTTGAAGGAATTGGAGGAGAGAAAGTGGTAGGAGTCTGGGAGCTGGGATTAGATCCTTCAGGGTCAATTGGAGTGATGAATAGTTGAAACCCATTTTAGATAAGAAAATCAACATTTCTCTTTTTTGCTTTCTTCATTTTGAGGGAGTATATTTTCAAAGGGTTTTTAGATTCAAAATGAACTTTGCCTACATTTAAACCAGGGGTGTCAAACTTATTTTCACTAGGGGCCACATCAGCCTTGTGGTTGCCTTCAAAGGGCCAAGTATGATTTTAAAACTGTATGAATGTAACTATTCCTTAACAGTTAAGCAAAACAAGGTGCCTGGCGGAAAGGTGCCAGTCTGGATAAAACAAGGTAGTGGACTGAACCCAGCCTGTGAGCCTTGTGTTTGCCACCTGTGATTTAAACTAATAAAGAAAGGTTAAAAAGAATATGCTAAAACAAAAGTTGTAAAAAACCCAAAAAGTTCTTTATGAGAAACATTACAAATACAATGAGTGGGAAGTAACCTTGGCAGACTTTAAAATAGTCACCAGCTTCTTCTGTGCCTTGAAATACCATTTACATTGTTACATGATAGAGGTAGTTTTCCCCGTCTTTATCTTAAAAAATAAAAACAAAAACAAAAGAAGAATGCCCATCCTGGCTGGCGTGGCTCAGTGGATTGAGCATTTGTTCAATTCCCAGTCAGGGCACATGCCTGGGTGGCAGGCTGGTTCCTAGTTGGGGACACAAGAGGCAACCACACATTGCTGTTCTTTTTCCTACCTTCCTCCCTCCCTTCCTTCCTCTCTAAAAATAAATAAATAATTTTTTTTATCTACCACATTTCCTCCCCTTCAGTTTTCAGTAAAAATGGAAGAACATCTCCCAGGAATCAAAGGACACAGGCTACAGATTTTAGGACATTTACCTTGTTTGTCTACTCAAATGTAGTTCATCTAGATTTATCACCAAGCTCTGACTCCAAATTGAGTGGAACTTGAAATCTAGTGGGACTCCCAAAGCACACCCAGAACCCCAATCAACCGATCAATCTTCCCCAAACACATCATCAAACAGAAGTATTGAGCAAGTATTATCTTTTGTCCACAGTGAGGGTTAGCTAACTTGGACCTGGGTGTACTCAACTGTGTACTGAACTGATTTTTGGCATCAGATTAGATTCCACTTGTTTCAGACTTTATGTCAATGTGTTTAGCTCACTTTAGATTCTTAAGATTTCAGTTGAATTCCACTTCTAAACTTTCAAATACATATTGCTAAAAGCAATCTTTCTCCCTATCAAAAATGCCTAGCTAGCATTTTTAACGTAATTCACTCAGACCAAGTTTCACCAGAGAAAACAAACAAGTTTCAGATGGCTCTCCCTTTCACCCTCCCTCCCTTTTACCAAGAAGAAAATATTCTACAGATGTCATATGGTTTTATACAAATTACTTGGGGAGAGTTCTAATCCTGAACCTTCACAAATGTTTCATTTACTTTCAATAAATCCTGAGCAAACAATTACTGGAGCAAATACAATGTTCTGAATTATATTGGAGCTCTGAGTAAATGAAAGGGGTAGGACAGACCTACTTTTAATTTAACTGGTGCCATTTGCTCCTGGAAAACATTAAAGAATACTTATTCTAAGGCCTGCAGTGGTCAGGGGGAAAGGGGTTGGGGGGAGGGGGGAGGCAGAGGCAAAGAAGGGGAGCAGCTTAGACAAAAACCTAGTATAAAGGAACCATGGACATGGACAACAGGTGGGATTGACTTTGGGGGGAAAGGGTGGGTGGGGAGGGGGACAGAGGGGATCAAAAAAGGGATGGATGTAATACAACAACAATAAAATTAAAAAAAAAAAAAGACTTTTATCAGAAACCTAAAAAAAAAAAAAAGAATACTTATTCTAAGGTTAGGGAGAGGGAGAAAGAAAAGACAAAGCAATTTAGAACCAAGAATGACATTTATGAGACAAATAATAAAGCCAAACATTGGGGAAAAAACAAAAATGAAGAAAAGACTAGAAGAAAGCAGGCATCATGATCATCTTATTGTTAGTTCCAAGGTAGCCCTTGAGAACTTACACCATGTCCAATGCAACTAAAGAAGTGAATGGCTAATTTTAGTTATTTAAAATTTGAAGCAATTTAAAATATTTTCCCATAAAATACAACTTTATTGTTTTGATAGAAAAATCTATTACTTTAACTGTAGGGAACTTAAGAGTCTTCAAATGGAGATGTAATATAAATGTAAAATGTACACTGAATTTTGAAGACTTGGCAGGAAAAAAGGAATTAACTTAATTTTTATGTTGATTACATGTTGAAACGGTATTACTTAGCATGTATTAGAAATTAAAGTTAATTTCTCTTGTTTCTTTAAAAAATTTAAAGTGGTTACTGAAATTTAATATTACGTAAGTGGCTTGAATTATATTTCTATTAAACAATGCTGAGATACCAGATATTCTTTGTCCTTTGGTCGCTAATTCAGTTGCTGTGGTAACTAACAGGGCCTCCAGGCTCAGCATTTCCTGGAAGACAGGATGAGATGGGAGAGGGACAGGATGAGATGGGAGAGGGAAGGTGTGCCCTTAGGGAAAATTTCCCAGCTTTAGAAAATATCTTGCTGTAGGGAAAGGATATAACATAATCTGGTTTGTTTCGAGTCCGGGAGTTTCAGTCAAATTCTAGGCCTGCAACCAAAACCCCAAAATAAGATACACTTCCCCCAGTTTACCTAGAAAAGTTGTGTTAATTTACTGTGATTTCCTCAACCCACACCATCTTCTCTCACACTTAAGGGGTTGCTGGGCTACAAATTATGGGCCCTAGGAGTTTGACCAATGATAAAGTGCTGATTTTATCTCTAATTTACCCAACTCTTTAACAACGACTAGTTTGCTTTGCTTTGTTTACCCGTACATTGGAGCCTCTTCTCCTTTTGTAATCCATCATCTTTCTTTCTCCCTTCACATTTTAAAACCTTTTTTCTATTGATCTGCTCAATTTTATTTCTTTTTTTTTTAAATTTTATTGTTGTTGTATTACATCCATCCCCTTTTTGCTCAATTTTCATGATTAGCTTAGCATATTTATCACATTTTTCTTTTTTAAAAAACTCACAGTCTATAATTAATAGGATATTGGTAATTGTCTCCAATGGTCTAAGAATCATTTTTGGCTTTGTTTCCCACCCCACCACACCCTACTTCACCCCATCCCACCCCACACTGAGCCCTACCCCACTTTTTTAAGTGGAAGAAGGAAATGCTCTAATTTCCTTAAGGGCCAGGACTTTTTTGTCCTATATACTGATGAATCCCCAGCTCCTTGGAGAGGAGCTGATACATATTATGTGTCCAGCAAATATCTGCTTAACTGAATTTGATAATTGTCCCATCTCTAAATGCTATACACTTGAGACTAGGGGCAAAACTTGCAGAAAGACTAGGATTCAGAATGGATGTTTGGTGGACGCAATATTAAAGAGTTTGGATCCTACTGCAGAGGCAGTTGATTCCTTCCTATAGCTGAAGGCAGTTGGTCTGGCTTCTGCATAATCAGGTTTCCTTTTTACCTGAAGCAATTATGTCAATCAGAGGACAAGTAGGGCCACAAATTGGCCCAGTTCTTCCCTTCCTTTTCTTCTCTCAGACTGTCCTTCCCTCCCCTTCAAGACTGTAGACAATCAAAGCAGCAGCTGATAAATTCATAGGATCATGAATTCTTACACTCCTTTAAACAACCTTAACTCTCAGATAGCAGCACCCACTGGACTTGGCCTTAATCGATAGCATTTATTCTCATCTTCTTACAGATTGATTGAATTCTGAGCAGATATGAGAGCATTAAATACTCAAATTTGCCCTCCCTCCACACTTTTCTACAAGCATTTTATCTGTGAAACTAAGAGGCTGTAACCGCTTTAGAAAAAAGGAAGGAGGACCAGCCTTTTAAAAAATGTACCCAGTTGGGAGAAGTATGTGGTTTTAAAAGGAGGGCAGAGAAAGCAGGAGGCAGTTGTCACCTAGAGCAGGGGCTGTATAGATCTTACAAAATTCTGAAGGTGACAGGATTATTTAGGGGTGGTTTGGGGGCAGGGCTGGGGGTTCCGCTACCATCCTGGCTCCACCCTTTGCAAACGTTATAAATAGGTGGAGCGTGAGGGTGAGGGTAAGGTGTGGTGCATTTCTGAGGACCTGAGATTTGCTGCCAGAGGACGTTCTGAAGGTTTTTGTTGGCTGGAAGAGGTGTCTCAGGAATTCCGCTCCTAGATCTTTCCTGAAGATTGGAAGAAAAGAATTAAATTAGGGCCATGGGGACACCGAAGGTAAGAACGATACAATGATCAGTTATTTTTGCATGGTCAGGGTACACTCTGAAAAGCCACCCATAATAGTGGTTGCTGTGTTCTATTTTATTCTAAGTCATCTTAGCCACCTTCAGATCTTCTTCAGCCTGCGATACTCCAGTATCATCAGTTCTCTTTGAATGTCCTATCTTAGGGAGGACTTATTCCTGCCTTAGGGAAAGGCACCCAGAGAAGCGGTGTTTGTTTCTCGGGTTTATTTTATGTAATTACACTCTACTGAGGATGAGCCGGTTGAGTGTGCAGGGAACCAGGAGCCACTCGCTCTGCGAGCGTGGGTCCAGGCCCAATGTGCGGACTGCTGTCAGGAGTCTTAGACCTTGAAAAGACGTGAGATTTGTTTGGGGTCCTGGTGTCCAGCCAATTGTTTGTTCTATGACCTGTGAGAGTCCCTGGATACTAAGAGAGAAATCCAGTTGTCCTTCCTATTGTGTTTATGATGGTGAGTTCACGATGTAATAACAGATTATTGTGTATTGTGTATGTATGCAGTATTTGTAGGGAAAAGGGCATTTTCACGAAAGCAAAATTATTTGAAAATAAAGGAAGGTAAGAGAATGGATGAAGAAAGTGGGAAGGTAGAAGAAAAGGCTCTCAAGGGTAGTATGATAAGGGGGAAAAGAGGTTTTTAGTAAAAAGGAAAAGGATTAAACAGCTAGGCCAGGGGATCTCAGGGAGCCTTATACCTAGTTCCCTGGGAAGGAAAGCCAATTTTGGGACCTGAAATCTTCAGCCTACCACTCGTTTAACTGGAGAAAGAATTTAATGAATGGGGTGATGTGAAGGATGCCCTTAAGCATACATATGGCGCTTCCTTTGACGTGGAAATCTAAGATAACACCTACTTGAAATATTCCTGGGAACTGAGAGGACTGGGTTGGTGTATGTCTGCCCTCTCCACCAAGAAGTGTCTCCTGTGCATTGGATTGAGAGTGAAACTTGTGCTCTACCCCTGCTGGGTGAGGGATCGCAGTACAGTATTAACCAAACTGGAAGAATTTCGGATGGGGCTGGACACAACGGGTAGAGAGATTGTGGATTACGTGATCGAGAGAGAGGAGAGAGAGAGAGGCAGAGAGGCAGAGAGGCAGGCGGCTGCTCAATGGTGAAGACACCGCCACCGCTGCTACTGTGGAAGTGAGGCTGCTGACGAGACCACACTGCCCCCAGCTGTTTCTAAAACGATCTCTTCTTCGGAAATCTAAATGTGGCTTTTCTTCCTCTGCGTATTCCCAGGTTATTTAATTCTCGGTGCAATTCTGCTTGCTTTACCTAGGGCAATTCTTTTGAATTCCAGACTGACTTCATCCAGTGCCTCTTAATTTTTCCTTCCCAAATTCCCTCACCCCTTTTCCCAAGTTTATATTGTCCATTATTTCCAGGTAAGGTCTTCATTTGATAACCTGTTATTTTGTGTACCCCATTCATTAACCTAAATCTCATTATTTTATTGTTCTTCTGTACCACTCACAGGCCATTATCTTAATATATGTCTCCTTAATTAACAAGAGACCGTTGTTATCAAGAGTTTTAAGGACTGTTTTTCCCCTTTCCTCTCCCACCCCTCAGATCACTGCACCCCTGATCTTTGCCATCACCATTGCTACAATAGGCTCTTTTCAGTTTGGCTACAACACGGGGGTCATCAATGCTCCTGAAGTGGTGAGTACCAGGCACCTAGAGTTAGAATTTGGAACAGGGGAACTGTTGCTTTAAGTGGGGTTTCAAGAATTAAGAATGTCAGACTGACTTGATACCTAGCTTGGTTATGACTGAAGAGGGAGAATAATATTGGTGGGAAGTGTACCTGAATCATTGAAACAAAACTTTGTTGCCCTTTATATACTGTACTATACCCATTTTCCCTCATACCCTGTGGTGTGAGGAATATACTGCCTTTGTTTCCCTTAGGGTTGGTTACGAAGGGAAGGAGAGGCTCTTAGGATAGCACCCAGGTACTCACTGAAATCAATGCTACTACCTACTGGAGTTTTTGGAACACACAAAAAATTGTGCCCTGGCTGGTGGCTCAGTGGATAGGCACTGGCCTGGGAATCCAAAGGTCTCAGACTCGATTCCCAGCCAGGGCACATAACCACATTGCAAGCCAGGTCTCCAGCCAGATCCTTAGCTGGAGGCAGGTGAAAGACAACCATACATTGATGTCTCTCTCCCGTTATTCCTCCCTCCCTGCCCTTCTCTCCGAAAATAACAAATTTAAAAATCTTAAAAAAAGAAAATTGTACTTTTCAGAGTAAATAACTTCAATATTGTTACCTCTCTTCCATCCCCATCAGGTCATTCCCTTGTTTCTCTCCCTAGAAAGTAGTAGTTGTAATGTTGTTCTCCTAAGGAAGGGAAGACCCACAATATTGTCTCTTTTCTCATCCAATTATAACAGTCTGCTCTCCCACCAATCATTTTAATTTGCAGATCATAAAGGACTTTATCAATTACACTTTGGAAGAGACTTTCGAAAACCCTCCCAGTGATGTATTTCTAACGTCCCTCTGGTCCTTGTCTGTGGCCATCTTCTCTGTTGGTGGTATGATTGGATCCTTTTCTGTTGGACTCTTTGTCAACCGCTTTGGCAGGTACTGGCTAGAAACTGGGCAAGGAAGGGTTGCTGTTCTGGTTGTACTGGGGACAGGTATTGAGAATTAGGATGGGATGGTGATGATGCATTTGAATGAAAGCACCTCAGTTTCTGATCAAGGGAAACTATTCCATCCAGCACTGAATAGGACCGTTCTTGCTTGGGGCTCTACTGTCCTGCATAGCTTTCATCCAACCATCAAGAGGTGGACCATGTGAATGACTGGTCTTCGAAGCCTGGGTTAAGCTGATTTGAGTTTTCTATTTCTATTAAGTTCACTATGGAGTTTCCCAGAAACATATTTATTATAAGATTGGTTGTTTTTCTGAACATTTTTGGGGTCTTATGCAAATGTTTTTGTTATTTTGCACAACAAGATAAGGTGGAAATACTTTGTATGTCCTTAGATGTGGATAATGGATCCACATCTTTAAAAAAATGGAATTTTTTTTAATGGATTAAAAAAAAATTGAAATGCTTTTCTCTGAAAAAAGAGAATTGTATCTTTTCACTTTATGCTGGCTTAATAAAGTAAATACCTTAGAGGGTAGAATACTTTCAATAATGACTGGTGAAAGAACCATTAAGTTTGCTAATTAGATGTGCCTGGAAACGTAAATGGAATTCAAGTTTTCTTTTTAAAAAATGAACACTTTTCTTTTTGGAGGCTGCGAGGCTAGGGCAATGACAAATGATCTCATTGTCCTACCAGCCCTCCAGCCCCCTCCCCAGGGCCCTCAATAAAATGGTTTGATCTTTCTACACACACACACACACAGCCCCCAAATGAAAGCAACCTATTACATTACTTGGTAATGTTTGATTCTTGTTTTTGCTTTTGAAGGTTTTAAAATTTTGTCTACCAAAGTTATTAAAAATACAGGGGTTTCCCAGAACGAATATGGTTTCTTTCTGTTATTTTATTAGTAAAAGAACCAATAGAGAAGGGAGGAAACAGGGAAATGAATGCCAAGAAAGGTCAAACTGAGAATGAGGGATGAGCTTTCTTCGAAAATGGCTCTACTGTGGCTGTACCTTTAGAGTCTCCTGGGAAGCTTTTAAAAGTCCCAGTGCCAGTCCTGGCTGATGTAGCTCAGTAGGTTGAGCACTGGCCTGGGAACTGAAGGGTCCCAGGTTGGGGCACATGCTTGGGTTACAGGCCAGGTCCCTAGCTGGGGGCCTGCAAGAGATAGCAAAATAGAAGTCCTAGTGTCAGGCCTGGTTCTGTGTATCAGTATTTTTCAAAGCTCCCTGTATAATTCCACTGGGCCAACCTAAGTTGAGAGCCAGTGTTGAAGTATTGGGGTGCTGCATCTTCTCAACAGTTTTAATAAGTTTTCAGGGTTAACTCTTTCACTTCAGTCTTCTATCAGCTGTTTTGGTGGCTTTGCCTGCTATGTTTTTAGTATACACATGCAGTGATTTATTACTTATTATTTGATACTGGTTATCAATACTGATTATTCATGACATCACCACAAATAAGCCTATAGGAGAGTTGAAGCTGACTGCCTAAAGTTTTTTTGTAATGTGGAAAAACTTGTCTGATAATTATCATTATTTTTATGTTGCTGATGTATCTATGCAACTACATTATAACTAAATGTCGTTAGAAGCATTGGCTCCAAAATATCTTTTGAGTATGTTCATGGACTGGCTATGCATATCAGAATTGCCTAGGGTAGTAGCTCTCTAAGTCAGTTTTTTGCATATAGAGATGTAAGAACCTTTAATCCTGGTTACCCCAACTAGAAATGTTCTTATGATAGAAAGTGGAAAAGTTAAACTAAAAGAGGAGATGTATAAGCTTGGGGAACACTATAAGAAAGGAAGGGGAAAGATAGGGGTTGTTTTGCTAACTTTACCTGTCTTTGTTTAAACTTGCAGGCGCAATTCAATGCTTATTGTCAATCTATTGGCAATCGCTGGTGGTTGTCTTATGGGATTCTGCAAATTAGCACAGTCTGTTGTAATGCTAATCCTGGGCCGGCTGGTTATTGGCCTCTTCTGTGGACTCTGCACAGGTTTTGTGCCCATGTACATTGGAGAGATATCTCCCACTGCCTTGCGGGGGGCCTTTGGCACTCTCAACCAGCTGGGCATCGTCATTGGGATTCTGGTGGCCCAGGTACGCTAGAACTTCAACTTAATGAGTATTAGTTTCAAGGCTCATTGAAAGTTAACATGAAGTACTCAAGAGAATGTCTGGTACATATTCAACTATATATAAATTTCAGATGGTTTAGCTCTCTGACAGCTGAAGAAGCTGACAGGATAGAAAAGGGGAAGGAATGTTTATCTTTTCCTGTGGTAAAAGAATGGATGACTTTTTTGAACTTTTGTATTTGTTTTAATTAACTTGCAGCCTATAAAGTATGGGATTTAGAGTATTATCTTTGTCTGTTTTCTAGATCTTTGGTCTGAAAGTCATCTTGGGGACTGAAGATCTTTGGCCTGTGCTGTTGGGTTTCACCATCCTCCCAGCTCTCCTGCAAAGTGCAGCTCTTCCATTTTGCCCAGAAAGTCCTAGGTACTTGCTCATTAACAAAAAGGAAGAGGACAGTGCTAAAAAGAGTGAGTATCCTTCACAACTTCACTATAGGAATTGTAAGGTTGTAGTTTGTTTTAGAATGAGTGTATTGGATCTGTTTTTGTCATCTCCTTTCCCTGACCCTCAGAACCCAAGTGAAGAGTTTTCTGATTGTTATTAAGCTAGGAACTTTTAAACCCTTATGAATAGAGTGAGAAGCCCTGGCTGGTGTGGCTCAGTTGGTTATAACCTCATTCCATGCACCAAAAGGTGGTGGATTCAATACCCAGTTGGGACATGTACAAGAGACAATTGATTGATGTTTCTCTCTCACATTGATGTTTTTCTCTAAATGTGTGAGGATTAAGAAAACAAAAGAAGAATGGAGTGAGAAGTAGCTGGGATGCTACTTGATTTGCTATGTCCAGGGCTCGCTTCGGATGGGTTCTCCCCAGCTGTCTTATGGGAAAAATGGGTTTGGAGCAACACCTTATCTTTGCCCTTTCCTCTTTGTTCTCTTCACTAGTCCTCCAGCGATTGTGGGGCACCCAGGATGTGACTCAGGACCTCCAGGAGATGAAAGATGAGAGTGCTAGGATGGCCCAAGAAAAGCAAGTCACTGTGCTGGAACTCTTCAGAGTAAAAAGCTACCACCAACCCATCATAATTTCCATCATGCTCCAGCTCTCTCAACAGCTCTCTGGAATCAATGCTGTGAGTATTGGCTTTTATGTCAAACGTATCCTACAATATCTCACTGAAAACACCTGACCAGAGATGAGTACCTCACCCTCACAATGCTTGCTCTGTGGAGCAGCCACTCAGAAAATGTTGGTTTTCCAGGTTTGGATTTGGTTTTGGTTTTATTCATTTTATTTACTTTTTGTTTATTTATTTTTTAATTTTAATTTTTTTCAAAGATTTTATTTATTTACTTTTAGAGGGGAAGGGAGGGAGAAAGAGGGAGAGAAACAGCAATGTACAAAAGAGACATCTACCAGTTACCTCTCACATGCTCCCAACTGGGGACCCAGTTTTTAACCCAAGCATGTGCCCTGACCAGGAATCAAACCAGTGACCTTTTGGTTTATAGACTGGTCCTTAATCTACTGAGCCACACCAGCCAGGGTACTATTTATTATTTATTTTGCTTACATTAAATTTAAAAAAAAATTTATTGTCATTGTATTACATTTGCCCCATTTCCCCCTATTTCTCTCCCCTGCTCCACCCACCCAAGGGCATTATTTTTACTTAGTTTTTAGACAGAGGGAAAGGGAGGGAGAAAGAGAGGGATAGAAACATCAATGTGTGAGAGAGATATATTGATTGGTTGCCTCTTGAACTCCCCCAACTGGGGACTTGGCACTCAACCCACTGAGCCACACCAGCTGGGGCTGTTGTTGATTTTATATCTTAAAATTATCTTTATAGCATGTGTTTTCCATGTGGGAAAATGAAGAAATAAATAAAAATGAAAAAAATTGCTTGCCCTTAGTCTTGGAATGGATAGTTAACATTTGTCCTCTTCTAGACTTTTTTCCATACGTAAGGCAACACAAAATTTTTGGCCACTTATTTTTTTATTTCCAGCCCTCTTTAACTCCGATCTGTTTTATGTGATATCAGTGATGATGTGGACCATACAACCAAAATTGATATTTGAAGATCTTTATGCTGTTGCTTTTCTCTAGGACTTGAAATTCTAAAATCAATGTAAAGCCCTGGGGAACAATCAGGAAATCAAGAATCTGGGGACATACTGGCAACTTCAGACTGAGGTGGCCTTCCCTGTTTATATATATTTTTACCACTAGAATAGAGACTATGATAGTTGAGAGTTGAAGACAAAATGGCAAGCTAGTAACTGGCAGATAGTCCACATTCTATATGCAAATATTAGCTTCCTGCGTGGATGTGGAAAACACCCTATTCCACCTCTTTTTAAATACTGACTCCTGCCTTGATGGTTTCTCATCAGTCTTTGATTGACACGATTAAATCATTTTATTGTGAAGCATTTTGCAAAACACAGTTGATACTCAAAATAGTAAGTTGGTTCTATTTTCATCTGCCATACTCAATTGTTGTTTCAAAGTTGCATCTTTTTTTGTTTACTCCTAGGTGTTCTATTACTCAACAGGAATCTTCGAAGATGCGGGTGTTCAAGAGCCAATCTATGCCACCATTGGTGCTGGTGTGGTTAATACTGTATTCACTATAGTATCTGTAAGTTGCCCACTTTGTCATTGGGTGACAGGGGGTTAGGGAAAGAGGAACTTTGAACTGGAAAAGGGGAAGTATAACTATAACAAGAACTTTCCTATTGTTAAGGCAGATTTGGGTGGCTCATACAGTTATGAAAAGCAAAGCAGAAGTATAATGTTTTATTCTTCTTTTAGCTGTTTCTGGTGGAAAGGGCAGGACGGAGAACTCTACATATGATTGGCCTTGGAGGGATGGCTTTCTGCTCCATCCTCATGACTGTTTCCTTGTTATTAAAGGTGAGTGTTCATTTAGTAAAGAAAAGGGAAGGGGAAAGGGGAGGTTACAGTTGAGTTTCTGTGACAGGGGTGAACAGTTGAGGCTGGAGATCGATAATCATATTTGGGAGAAACCGCATGCCCGGAGTTTTAAGAAAAGTAGGTCACCCCAGATAGGTAATTATATTGCTATAACCCTTACATCTAATACTTAGCAAGTAGCTTATTAAATATATTAAGTTACTTAATTCTCAAAGTAATCTTGGCAGTTACTTCAATTTTACAATGGATGAAAGGATCTCAGGCCAAAAATGATATATTGTGTGATCACATAGCTTGAATTCAAAGAGCCAAAACTTTTTACTCTTAAGTCCAGTAACTCCATGATACCATAGGACAGAAAGAGCTTTTCAGTATCAGTCAGTACTCATCTCTGAGAACCTGCCTGGATCCTGTCTAGGTCATGCTATCTTTAACATTAACATCTCTCTATTTTTTTTTTCCCTGCTACAGGATGAGTACACCTGGATGAGCTATATCTGCATTGGGGCTATCTTGGTCTTCGTGGCCTTCTTTGAAATTGGCCCAGGCCCCATTCCCTGGTTTATCGTGGCTGAACTCTTCAGCCAGGGACCCCGCCCTGCTGCAATGGCGGTGGCTGGTTGTTCGAACTGGACCTCCAACTTTTTGGTTGGATTGCTCTTCCCTTCAGCAGCGGTAAGTAAAATTTTAAGCTAGATTTTTCCCCCCTCCCATTTCGAATGACATATAGAGGGAAAATAAAGAAGAAGAAGAAGGGATAACAGCAGAAAAGACTGAATGAAGCAGGCATGTAAAACTGGGAACTTTTACAGAACCACTAGTCTGAAATGATATAGGCATAGTTCTGCCTAGAAACAGAATGGTAGTGATAGCCAAGCCTCAAAAAATTTCAGACCAGTACTTAAAATACATCATTTGAATTAACATTTTGGCTTCGTGGTCTTAAAGGCTCACTAAGCAAAGGGTGTTAATGAATGAGGTGGATGCTATTATAAAATGACCTGCAGCTGATTTTGATAAAAGAACTTGCAGTGGCCCTGGCTGGTGGCACAGTGGGTAAGGCACCAGCCTGCAAACCCAAGGGTCGCTGGTTCAGTTCCCAGCCAGGACCATAACAAAGTTGCAAGCCAAGTCTCCAGCCAGGTCCTTAGCTGGAGGCAGGTGAAAGGCAACCACACACTGATGTCCCTCTCTCCCTCTGCCTCTCTTCCTTCCCCTCTATGAAAGTAATGAATAAAATCTTTAAGAAAGAAAAAGAAAAGAAAGAACTTGCAGTGAAATCTATAATGCATTTCCTATTTCTGTGAGTCTTTCATAAACCCAAGTTTTAACAGAGATAATCTAAAATCCTAAAATACTCAGTAGGTATTCAGAAGCAGCTAACTTGAATGAATAGGAAAAGGAGTGACATAAAATTGCAGAGAAATAAAGTAAGCTAGCAGTGGAATCCTAAATGAATCTCTGAAGAAACTTACTGTTTTCATTAGGGCTTATGACTTGAAGTCTATTGAAAATATGGATGTGAAGGAAATTGGAGTTTGCCAGTGATCAGATTTTTATATCAACACCCCTTTGTATTCTTTTGCAGTTCTATTTAGGAGCCTACGTTTTTATCATCTTCACCATCTTCCTCGTGGCCTTCTTGGTCTTCACCTTCTTCAAAGTCCCTGAGACCCGTGGGAGGACTTTTGAGGAAATTACACGAGGCTTTGAAGGGCAGGCACAGGTGGCTAACAGAGATGAGAAAGGCCCCGTTGTGGAGATGAACAGCATCCAGCCCGAAAAGGAGGCCACCACCAATGTCTAAGCCATGCTTCCTTCCCAACTCCCTCCCAACATGAAAAATTAACCTCTCCCCACACGGGGGAGAGACCTCATCAGGTTGTAGCCCAGGACTGTTTCTGAATGCTGCTTGAATCTTTTGTCCGTCCACACTCCATGAGCACTCAGAGGAACCCAATGCTGGAGTTAGTTGTATCTTCAACGGCTTTTTTAAACATTTCATTTCTTGGACATTCTCTACTGTTTAGTAGAAGAGGCCAAGTGAGCCTACCTTCATTTCCAGAGGGACTGGCTGCTTGGTATTTGACAACCTTGCCAGCTCTTCCTCCTGTCATTTCTAATATTGCTTGTAGAGGGCTTGTAGGGGAGAAGGAGTTCCTCAGACTCACCAGGAAACACATGAGAGTGTGGAAGGCAGAGAGGGTTTACATAAGAGCAACTGCCTCACTTCTATACAGCGCCGCAGAGCAAATTGATTTGAGTTTTATTTATTTTATCTTCTGGTTTTATTGCATAAATATTTATTTTTGTAAGTGTAATTCTACCAAATGATGAAAACATAAGGAAATAGAGTTTAGAGGGAGGTTTTTAAAGAGTTTATGGGGTGGAAGATTTGATACTGGAGAGGTTCTAGTTTAATAAGGGAAGAATTTAGGCAGAAATGCAATGCATTATTGGAGGGTATATGATGTGGTGTGTGGGGTTTGCATGTTGCCTCATAATTTCTGTCCTTCAGATGGAAAGTCTCGAGTTCAATTCCTCAGAAAAGTCATGTGCCTGTATAAAGAAGCTACTGGTTTCCTCCTGAACTTTTTCCTTTGTTTAAGAATTTATATAGTATTACTTGAAACCTAGCATTATTACTAAGATGAGTATTGTAGTTGATGGTGGTTGATGGGTTTGATTTTTAGATGGAGTCCAAAGAAGGGGAGATTGTTTGTAGATATCAACCCTCTTTTCCCCTCACTGGAGCAAACAACTTCTTCCTCTTATGGTGGACTCACTTTTTTTTTTTTTTTAAAGTGCTCCCACTCATCTAGTGGTAGGGCAACCTGAAATATTGGTTCTTGGTGAAGGTTTGCTTTTTTCTCCACTTTGTTCTTTAGGAGGTTTTTAGATGTTTAGGTTTTTAAGTTTTTGTTAAGCCGTAGCTTTAAATGAATTCATAGGAGAATGTTCATAGCTAACTTGGAATTCGTAGCCTCAGCCCTGGGAGAGGATTTTTCCTGAATGATTATTACCTAGTTGAAGTATGTTGTTGCTTTAGGTCAGCCCATGCTTTTATATGTCTGTTACCATGTCAAGTTACTCTTGCTACCTTGTCACCATAGTATTATGTCATGTGCCGTAAGAGCATATGAATCTTCCCCATAGACCACTTTGGAGATAGTACGAGTAAATGTGCAGTGTAACCCACACTTGAGGGAGTATGAACGTATGTGCACTGTCACTTTGCTCTGAGTGGAAGTAGTTTACTGATAACTGGTTTCCTCTGTTCTTACAAACCCCTTTTGGACTGAATGTGTTAAAACTCAGCCCAAGGTGTATAAGTAACACTGCCTCTGCTGGGTGGGATTTGCATTGATGACTTATTCCTAACATGTAGAGGACTCTGCCTCACTCTAGACTCAGACAATGGAAGTAGGAGGGTGAGGTCAGGATATGTGGCCTCCTAGGGGAACTGGAAGGAAGTCGTGGGGGAGAGGGAAGTGTGATTTTCAAGGGAGTAAGAAAAACACATTGAAGCCTTGTAAATCTGAAAAGTTTCAAAGAATTAGATGAATGGAGATCTTTACACTTGCCATTGGTCATGGACACCTCCACAATCTAGTTTGCCAGTATTTTTATAAATGGAACTTTTCATATGTTGCTTGATCTCCCTTTCCCTCCTTGGTGCTTATACATTTTAGGCCCTTTAGCCAAACTCTTGCCTGTGACAATATTTGAGTTCTCAGTTCTTGCCATTCCTTCTGGTTGTTGAGCCTTTGGATAAAAACACAAGAGCTATGGCATGGGGCTTTACTGGGACAGGTCACTTTCCTCCAACTGCACCTCCACTTTTGGCTCCACAAAAGCTGTGGGTTGGCAATAATGGTATGGAAGTTTTCCCATTTCTCAGTGACCAGATTGTGAATATTTCCAAATATGTTTTATATTGTTAATGTTACTGTGGTTTTATGTTTTGAAATAAAAATTCTGAATGTACATTAGGCTTGGTTTTTGTTTTGCTTTTGTCCTTCCTCTAACAAAAAAAATTTATTTGAAATCCTGGTTTGGCCATTTGGTACCTATTGTATTTTTTTTTTTTTTTTCATTATTTTTAGAAAGAGGGGAAGGGAGAGAGGGAGAGAGACATCAATGTATGGCTGCGTTTCACCTGCCTCCAGGCACAGACCTGACTGGAGACCTGGTTTGCAACCTGGTTATGTGCCCTGGCTGGGGAATCAAACCTGTTGTGACCTTTGGGTTCGCAGGCTGGTGCCTTAACCACTGTGCTACCAGCCAGGGCTGGTACCTATTGTATTTGTCCCCATTTTGTCTTCCATCCATTCCCAGCCCCTCTCTCTCAGGCGATCACCACACTTATCTGTGTCCATGGGTTATGCATATATATTTTTTGGCTGATCCCTTCACCTTCCTTCATCCAAGGCACTCCTCCCCTCCAACAGCTGTAAGTCTGTTTCATGTATCCATGCCTCTGCTTCTATTTTGTTTGCTAGTTTATTTTTTCATTAGATTCAACATGTAAATGAGAGCACATAATATCTGTCCTCAGACTGGCTTATTCACTCAGTGTAATCTCCAGGTCTGTCCATGCTGTTGCAAAAGGTAAGCGGTCCTTTTTTTTTTTTTTTTACTGCTGCATAGTATTCCATTGGGTAAATGCATCACAGCATTTGTGTGTGTGATAAAAAAGTATTCAAAAGCAGCCTACCACAGCTTTTTAAAGATTTTGTGTATTTTTTTAAAATTTATTGTATTAATCCATCTTCTTTTTCCTTCCCTGTCCCCTTTCCCATTCACCCGCTCTCCACCAAAGTCAATCCCACTTGTCCATGTCCATGGTTCTTCCATGCTACTTCCTTGACTAAACTGCTCCCCTTCTTTGCCTCTTCCTGCTTCCTCCCCACTCCCCTCTGCCCACTGAAAGTCTATTCATTGTATTCATGTATCTGGCTCTGCTTTGCTTGTTTGTTTGTTCATTATTGTTCTGTAATGGGTGAGATTATACGGTAGGTATTCGTCTTTCACTGACTGGTTTATTTCACTAAACATAATACTCTCCAGCTCCATCCATGTTGTTGCAAAGGGTAGGAGTTCTTCCTGCTGTACATGTACCAAAGTTTTTTGATCCAATCATTCACTGATGGTCACTCTGGCTGTTTCCAGCACTTGGCTATTGTAAATAGCGCTGCTATGAACGTAGGAGTATATAGGTTCTTATGAATTGGTGTTACATATTTTTAGAAGGGAGAGGAACATCAATATGCAAGAGATAGACCAATTGGTTGTGGGTACCTTCACACACCCTCATCTGGAGACCTGGTCCTCAATCCAGGTATGTGCTCTTTGGTTGACAGACTGGCACTCAAGCCACGGAGCCACACCAGCCAGGACTGGCTTATTTCACTCCGCCCAAGCATGAGCCCCATACATCCTTCCTTACTCCCAGTGTAACCCTTAAACTGTGCCTGACTGACCCAAAAGAGCCTCAGTGAATACACCATATTTTCCATAATTGTGGTTATCTTCATTTCCTTTTTACACTTGGCTTCCTTATAATTCATTCTCCAGGTAACCAGACAGATCTTTTAAGAATCAGATCGGCCCTGGCTAGTGGCACAGTGAATAAGGCACCGGCCTGTGAACCCAAAGGTTGGTCACTGGTTCAATTCCCAGCTAGGGCACATAACCAGGTTGCAAGCCAAGTCTCCAGCCAGGTCCATGGCTGGAGGCAGGTGAAAGACAACCATACATTGATGTTTCTCTCCCTCTCTGCCTCTCACCCTTCCCCTCTCTTTGAAGATAATAAAATCTTTTTAAAAAATTCAGATTGCCCTGGCTGTGTGGCTCAGTGGATAGGTGCTGGCCTGCAAACCCAAAGGTCGCTGGTTCAATTCCCCAGTCAGGGCACATAACCAGGTTGTAAGCCATGTCTCCAACCAGGTCCATAGCTGGAGGCAGGTGAAAGGCAACCATACATTGATGTTTCTCTCAGGCTAGTGTCTTATCCACTGAGCCACACCAGCCAGGGCCTGCCTGACATTTAATTGATGTTTATTAAGTGTTGTCAGTCTGGCCCCTCTACAGGAAGAGATCACACATTGATTTAAACAATGTTTAATATAAAGAATATCAAACTATAAAAAGTAAAATATAAAAAAGTATAAGACAATTCAATATGGCATCCAAGATCTGGGGCAAGAATCCCAGTAAGAAAAGCTTTGGAAGGGGTGTTACCTCCCAAATGCAAAGGTTCAGATCTTACTAGGAAGGGCATGGTTGCAGTCCACTAGATAGCAGAGAAATTGGCTGGGTCGCATGAGCCAGAGCTGGTGAGCGAGCATTCCCCAGGCAAGCAGAAGACAACTCTTCAGGTAGGTCACAACTGGTAGTCAAATACATGAGTCAGACTACCAATATGGGTGGGAGGCCTGGGCCCTTGCAAAAGGGCTGCTAGATTTGGGTTGGGGCTTTCTACGGTGTCTGAGGAAGCTTGCATTATGGGGGCATGGCTAGGGCAGGACACCACTGAAGGTTATGTCATCATCTGTGATATAGACACTGGAACCAGCAGGGGAAATCCCCTACAAGGTGCAGCACCATCCACTGAGAAAAATTCATTGTGCTGACATTCTAAAAAAGAAATGGCCCTGGCTGGTGGCACAGTGGGTAAGGCACCACCCTGAGAACCCAAAGGTTGCTGGTTCAATTCCCAGCCAGAGTAACATAACCAGGTTGCAAACCAGGTCTCCAGTCAGGTCCGTAGCTAGAGGCAGGTGAAAGGCAACCATACATTGATGTCTCTCTCCCTCTCTGCCTCTCTCCTTTCCCCTCTCTCAAAAAATGGTGAATAAAATATTTTAAAAATAAAAATTAAAAATAAATAAATAAATAAATAAAAATTTAAAAATGATTTAAAGGAATCATATCCATTCCCACCAAGCAGGTTTTGAAGGATAAATTTGGAGCTGAGAGGCAATAGGTAACTGGCACGATAGTTCTTAGATGGCTGGCTGCAATAAGTCATCCTTGGTTGAAAGGATTTCCTCTTTTCACACCTCCCAAATCCCCTACACTTGAAATTAAATTCCAGTGGAAAGGTGTCACTTTTTTTGGTGGTGATGGGGCACCAAAAGTGTTTACTGCATAAATTAGGCGGAAGTTCCAACTAGGTGGCTCCAGCTAAGGTCGGGTCAGCAGGTCTGTCAAGAGCTAGAGGCGCGACAAGGGAAAGGCAAAGGGACACAAGCCTCGTCCTGCAGCCGCTGAGCTGCGTGTGACACGTTGGGGACCGGGCTGCAGGTGAAGTTGGAGCCCACTAGCTCTGGTTGGTGGTCTTAACCATAGCATCCCCTATCACCATGGAGAACCTCGTGAGTGTCGATTTCCAAAAAGTGGCCCCGACTAATCATCTAGCAACAAATCTGTGTCCTTGATCCGCCCCGCTGCGGTGGTCCTGCTGGGCCGCCGGCTCCCGACTGCGTCACAGTCCCAGGCTCCTCGCGGCTTCCCGAGAGCAACGCGCGCAGAGCGTCCTAAGGCGCTCAGTGCCCCCCAGACCAGGCGTGGCAATGCGACTGCAGCCGCCCAACCTCCCCAGGCAGGCGGTCGTGGGAGGCTGCGCCTCGCTGGGGAGGAAAACCCTAGACCGTGTTGCCTGCGAGCCGCCCGGCTGCGCAGGCGGGAGTGGTAGACCGTGTCACTTCGTATAAGCCATCTCTAGCGCTAACACAGGGTATGTTTGGAACCCAGCAAACTTTCAAGTGCAGGTGTTTTTTCCCTTTCTTATTCTGAAGTGAATTTACCCTTCCTGAATTGTTGTCGGTTTTGTGACTTAATTTGATGGGGTTGAATCATCTGAAGTAAGGTAGATTTCAGAGATTAAATTCAAATCTCTGTCTCTGTCTGGCTCTCAATTGAGCTCAATGTTTGAGTTGGCAAAACTGGAACTGGCACCCTTGACTTTGACTAAATGCTCAATAACTGGAATGCAGTTAAATAGCCAAAAAAGCTGTAAGTGTGCCAGTGGTTTCTACACTTTTACCAATATGTTTTATTATCGAACATTTAATCCTCATCAATCTCAGGTAAGAAAGGGGTTCTGTACTAGGATTGCATTTTATAGAGATTGAGCTCTCCAAAAAAAAAGAAAATTTCCCCCCGCATTGTTAGGAGCTATTTGTAATCTTTTTAACAGGAAAAGTGGACTTTTTTCTTTTTCTTTTCTTTTTCATTCTTTTTTAAATTGTATTTTCCAGTATCATTTTTTTCTTCCTTTCTTTTTCAAATGTTTTACTTTTTATTTTTAGAAAGAAGGGAAGGGAGGGTGAACCAGAGGGAGAAAAACATTGATTGGTTGCCTCTTCTCCGTTGGGAGATAAGGCAGGCATGTGCCCTGACCAGGAATGGAACCTGCAGATGATGCCCAACCCAGTGAGCCATACCAGGTGGGACTATTGTATTTCTTTATCTGTGAATCATTTGTATAAATCAGATGAGGAATATTTTGCAAAGGCTATGTCTTGGAGCAGAAACAAGACAAAATATATAAAATACAGTTTATAAGTAAAATAGTTTTCATATGACCCAGCAATTCCACTCCTAGGTATATTATTCAAGAAAAGTAAAAAAGTATGTTCTCACAAAAAAATGTTCATAGCAGCATTAATCACAAAAACCCCAGATTTTAAACATCCAATAGAACCATTACAGGTGAAAAACTAAACAAAATGTTATACATCCATAAATGCAATATTATTTGGCCATAAAAAAGAATGACATACTGATATATACCATAATGCAAGTAAGTGTGAACACGTAAGTATATGAAACCAGTCACAAAAGACCATATATTATATGATCCAATTTATATGACTTTCCAGAATAAGAAACTTCTCTAGAGAGAAAGAAGGTATGTTAGTGGTGGCCTAGAAACTAAGGGGAGGAAATAGAAGGGAGGTGGGAACACAAAAAGATAGGGAATGACTTCTAGGGGATACAAAGTTTTTTACTCTAAACATCGACTACCATAGTGGTTCCACAACTCTGTAAAAATAATGAAAATCATTAAACTGTACACTTTAAATGGGTAAACTTTTTCATGTATAAATTATGTAAAAATAAAAGTTAAAAAGATGAAAATTAAAATAAGAATGAAAATAAGAAAACTGCCCTGGCTGATAGCATAGTGGATAAGGCACCAGCCTGCAAACCTGAAGGTCGCTGGTTCAGTTCCCAGCCAGGGCACATAACCAGGTTGCAAAGCCAGGTCTCCAGCTAGCTCTGTAGCTGGAGGCAGGTGAAAGGCAACCATACACAGAAAAAAAGAAAACAAGAGAACTAAGAAGTTATACAAAAGTCTAAATGTGATAGGAAGCAAAAATAAATTTAGAACTATCCTATAATTGGATATTATGCAGATATTCAGCATAATTGAATTGGTAGATATTTTTGTGTTGTATGTATATGAAGGATCCGATTTCTCAATATCCTCAAAAACACTTGTCAATATCTAACTTTTTGAGTATATCCTTCTAGAGGTATAAAGCAGTATCTCAATGTGCCTTGATTTTCTTTTCTTATTTTTTGGGTTAGTTTATTTTGTTCATTAGATTCCACATATGACTGAATCATATGGTAGTTGTCTTTCTCTGACTGGCTTATTTCACTTAGCATAAGGCTCTTCAGGTCCATCCATGCTGTTGCAAAGGTAAGATTTCCTTCTTTTTTTTTCATGGCCAAATAGTAAATAGTATTCCATTGCGTGAATGTACCTCAGCTTTTTTTATCCACTCATCCATTAACAGACACTTGGGCTACTTCTAAATCTTGGCTATGTAAATGACATTGCAATGAACATAGGGGTGTATATATTCTTTCAAGTTAGTGTTTTAGGTTTCTTCAGATATATTTCCAGAAGTAGAATCTCTGAATCATAAGGCAGTTCCATGTTTAATTTTTTTTTTTTTTCTTTTTTAAAGATTTTATTTCATTATTTTTAGAAAGAGGGGAAGGGAGAGAGGCAGAGAGGGAGAGAGACATCAATGTATGGTTGCTTTTCACCTGCCTCCAGCCACAGACCTGACTGGAGAACTGGTTTGCAACCCGGTTATGTGCCCTGGCTGGGGAATCGAACCTGCGACCTTTGGGTTCGCAGGCCGGCGCCCCATCCACTGTGCTACCAGCCAGGGCCCTCCATGTTTAATTTTTTGAAGTAACTCCATACTGCTTTCCACAGTGGCTGCATCAATCTGTATTACTATCAACAGTGCATGAGGGTTTCCTTTTTTCCACTTCCTCACTAGCACTTTTTGTTTGTTGATTTATTGATAATAGAGCTCCTAACAGGTGTGAGGTGCTATCTCATTATGCCTTTTTTATTTTTATTTTTTTTTATCAATGTATGGTTGCCTTCCACCTGCCTCCAGCTACAGAGACCTGGTTGCAACCTCATTATGTGTGCCCTGGCTGGGGAACCAAACCAGCGAGCGACCTTCAGGTTCACAGGCCAGCATCTTATCCACTGTGCTACCAGCCAGGGCTCATTATGCCTTTTTAAAAATATTTTATTTATTTATTTTTAGAGAGGGGAAGGGAGAAAGAAAGGGAAGGACAAAAACACCAGTGTGTGGTTGCCTCTCGAGTGTCCCCATATGGGGACCTGGTCCGCAACTCAGGCATGTGCCCTGACCAGTTACCCCTTCTCTCAGGCCAGTGCTCAGTCTCCCCCAACCAGGGCTCATTTGAATTTCATTGGCTTTCATTTGAACCTCTCTGGTGAATCAATGTGGCTTTGACTTTATTTCCCTAATAATTGATGATATTGTACATCTTTTCCTGGGCTTTTTGACCATTTTTGTATCTTCTGCGGTGAAATGTCTATTCAAATCCTTTGTTACTAGAGTTTATAAAACTCATTTATTACTTGTAAAGTTTTTTATATAGTCTAGATATGAGTATATTATCAAATATGTGATTTTAAAATCCCATATATATATTTTTTACTTTCTTGATAGTGTTCTTTAAAGGACAAGTTTTGTTGTTGTTGTTAAAGATTTTTTATTTATTATTTTTAGAGAGAGGGGAAAAGAGAAAGGCAAACATCAGTGTATGGCTGCCTTTCACCTGCCTGCAGCTGCAGGACTGACTGGAGACCTGGCTTGCAAGCTGGTTATGTGCCCTGGCTGGGGAATTGAACCAGCGACCTTCGGATTCGCTGGCCAGCGCTTTATTGATTATGCCACCAGCCAGGGCTTAAAGCACAAGTTTTTATTTGCATTGGTGGGCTTGTAAAATGGTATAACTATGGAAAATAATATAGAGGTTCCACAAAACTTTTAAAATGGAACACTATGTGATCTAGCAATCTCACTTATGAGTCTTTTTCTTTCCTTTTTAAAAGATTATATTTACTTATTTTTAGAGAGAGGTAAGGGAAAGAGAAAGAGGAAGAAAAACATCATCCATAGCTCATACACCCCCAACTGGGCACCTGGACCTCAGCCCAGGCATGTTCCAAAAATCAAACTAATGACCTTTGGATTTGAGGTATGACACTCAACCCTCTGAGCCATACCAGACAAGGTGAAAGCAGCATCTTAAAGAGATTTGCATACCCTTTCTGAAAACAGCCCAAGTGTGAAGTTTCCTTCATACCTGAAGGAAGTAGGACATTAGTCACATTTAGTCAAATTCTGGAAATCTGCCTTCACTTTTCTCACAATCTGGACTGCTCCAGATCCATCCAAGAAATTGCCAATTTCCTTTGCCCTGGCTGGTGGCACAGTGGATAAGGCGCCGGCCTGTGAATCTAAAGGTCGCAGATTCGATTCCCCAGCCAGGGCACATAACCAGGTTGCAAGCCAGGTCTCCAGTCAGGCCTGTAGCTGGAAGCAGGTGAAAGGCAACCATACATTGATGTCTCTCTTCCTCTCTGCCTCTCTCCCTTCCCCTCTTTCTAAAAATAATGAAATAAAATCTTTAATTAAAAAAAAAAAGAAAGAAATTGCCAATTTACTGTGGAAAAAGACCACAGAAATAAATTGGAAATAAACCACTGTCATTTATAACAACTTTGGTGTAGAAAGAAAGCAAAAGTGCTTTTCAGGCAGAATCTATGTACCAGCACCCCACATTTTAAAATTAAAATTATAGGTAGGCTCTCCTTTATATACATGATTATACTAAAGACCCATTTCAAGGTTTGCCTAATGGTAAGTAGAAAAAGAGGGGTTTCATGACACTGGTATGGAAGATTAGACATTTGATGCTTAGAAGGTAAGGAAAAGGTAGACCTTATAACAAATCAGCAAATGCCAAAAAGGTTATTGGAAAGTTATACCGATAACACATGGGAAAGGGGTACTGATAACACATTAGAAACAAGGTCAAATACAATTTGAAAACAAAAAAAAACAAAGCAGAGTATAATATTGAATATCTATAAAGGTATTGTGATGTTTGTTCAAGGGAGTTAAACATTAACCATCTTTTCTGTTAATTGAAATTTTATCTTAATATGTGACTTGGAGTTATCTTTATTATGTTGAAAGATTGATTTCTTTTTTATAGTCTAGTAAGGTAAGAACTGAGAATTGCCATTGGATTTAGCAACATGGAGATCATTAGTGATTTTGACAGGAACGATTTTAATGGAAGGATATTTTTGAAAATTTGTGGACTCTTGGCCAAGACGGAGGCATAGGTGGACATGCTGTGACTCCCTCACAACTAGAAGAAATGTACATCTACCTCAAAACTAAATAAAAAAACAATGGAGAAATTTCAGAAAATCAAACTACATGGAAGTGCAACAAATGAAGAAGTAAAGAAATAGCCAGACAGGTAGGAGGGGTAGAGCTGGTGAGGAGAGCTGCAGCGGTACCACCAGAGCTGAGGACACAGTGAAAAGTGCAGTCACACATTTAAACCTGGGAAAGGATTCCCACGGCCACACCCCACAGCCTGTGATTCCAATACCAGGAAAAATAGAGCCATATTGCTTTTGACTCTGAAAAGCATTGGGGGTTAGGGTAGAGGAAGTAACTGGTGGTCTCAACATACAAGCGGCATTGTCCCTTTTCAGACCCCACCCCTCCCTGTATACAGTGTCACAACACAGTGAAATGGGTCACCCTGTACTGATGAATTCCTAAGGCTCCTCCCCTTACACTGTAACAAGCAAGACAGAACTACCTAAAACGCAGAGGCACAACAGAAAGCTATCAAGCTGAGGAAACAGAAACATGGCTCAAAAGAGGGAGCAGATCAAGGTGCCAGTGGGAGAACTGAGCAATGAACAGACAGCCAACCTAACAGATACAGAGTTCGAAACATTGGTGATTAAGATGCTCAAAGGCTTGACAGATATGCTCAAATACAGCAAACACAGAAAAGAAGAAGTGTGAAACAGAAAATTCCACATGAAACCAAGGATAAAGGGAACAAAACAGAGGTTTAAATCAATGATTTGGAACAAAAGGAAGAAATACACAATCAAACAATATAGAAAGAAAAGAATTGAAAAAATTAGGAGAGATGTAGGAACATCTGGGATAACTTTATTATTTATTTATATATTTATGTATGTATTTATTTATTTTCATTTTCCTCAGTCCTCTTGGGATAACTTTAAATGTGCCAATATCTAAAGCATAGGTGTGCCAGAAGGAGAAGAGGAAGAGCAAGAAACTGAAAACTTTGGTGAAAAAATAATGAAAGAAAACTTCCCTAATTTGGTAAAAGGAATAGACATACAAGTCCAGGAAGCTAGATCTGAGAAGGACCACACCAAGACACATTATAATTAAAATGCCAAGGGTTAAAGATAAAGAGAGAATTTTAAAAGCAGCAAGAGAGAAAAAGAGAGTTACCTACTATAATACCATTAACTGATTTCTCATGAGAAACTTTGTAGGCAAGAAGGGCCTGGTAAGAATTATTCAAAGTGATGAAAGGCAAAGACCTAAAATCAAGATTACTTTATCCAGCAAAACTATCATTTAGAATGAAAGTGCAGATAAGTGCTTTCCAGGCAAGGTAAAGCTAAAGGAATTCATCATCACCAAGCCATTATTAAATGAAATGTTAAAGGTACTTACCTAAGAAAAAGAGGATCAAAAGTATGAACATTAAAAAGACAACACCCAAAGGTCGCAGGTTCGATTCCCCAGCCAGGGCACATAACAAGGTTTCAAACCAGGTCTCCAGTCAGGTCTGTGGCTGGAGGCAGGTGAAAGGCAACCATATATTGATGTCTCTCTCCCTCTCTGCCTCTCTCCCTTCCCCTCTTTCTAAAAATAATGAAATAAAATCTAAAAAAAAAAAAAAAAAAAAAAAAAAAAAAAAAAAAAAAAAAAAAAAAAAAAAAAAAAAAAAAAAAAAAAAAAAAAAAAAAAAAAAAAAAAAAAAAAAAAAAAAAAAAAAAAAAAAAAAAAAAAAAAAAAAAAAGACAACAAACACAACTATCAACAACAGAATCTGAAAAATCAAAACAAAAACTAAGCAGACAACCAAAGAGGGAACAGAATCAAAGATATGAGAATTGTCACCTGGGAGAGGGAAGGGGAAGAAGGGGGAAAAGGCACAGGGATTAAGAAGCATAGTTGGTGGGTGCAGAACAGACAGGGAGATGTTAAGAATAGTACAGGGAAAAGAAAAGCAAAAGAACTTACATGCATGTCCCATGGACATGAACTAAGGGAGACTTACATGCATGACTTATGGACATGAACTAAGGGGGGTGGTATTGCTGGAGGGAGGGGGTGCTAGGTGGAGAGAAGCAAATGGAAAAGAATTGGAACAACTGTAATAGCATAATCAATAATAAAACAATTTTTTAACTAACAAGGGGAATGCTAGGGGAACTCAGGAGTTAAAGATTTTAGTCTTAAAAAAAGTTGTGATGGGTTCAAAGTAGAATGGGAGGATATCATATAAAATAAACATCAAGAGAAGGAGTATTAAAAGAGAATAACAGAAACAGAAAAAGAAAGAGAATGAGGGGGATGGGGGGAGGAGGAGGCAAAAAAGGGGGGCAGTTTAGTCAAGGAACTAGTATGGAAGAACCATGGACATGGACAACAAGTGGGATTGACTTGGGTGGGGAGTGGGTGGGTGGGGAAGGGGACAGAGGAGGAAAAAATGGATGGATGTAATACAACAATAAAAATAAAATTTAAAAACTAATAAATAAGAGAGGAAGAGAATGATAAATGATTTTTTAAAAAGATTTTATTATTTTTAAAGAGGGGGGAAGGGAGAGAGGCAGAGAAACATCAATGTATGGTTGCCTTTCACCTGTCTCCAGCCACGAATCTGGCTGGAGACATGGCTTACAACCTGGCTACGTGCCCTGGCTGGGGAATCAAACCAGCAACTTTTGGGTTCGCAGGTCGGTACTGTGCCACTAGCCAGGGCTGATATTCTAAACAAATATTTAAGTGGTTTTTGCATGTGGAAAGTTTCCTTTTATGAAATATGAATACCTAAAAAGTTGTACCAACTTGTTTAGGGGCCCTTGGAATAGATGCTATAATCAATAACTGCTTTCTACAATATGTAACATGCCTTTTATCTAAGAAAGCCTTACCAATGAAATTGATATGTAAAGTGACAATATCCTTTCACTATATAGTATGTGATATTGAATGCAAATAAATCAAAATATTGAATTTGTAATTTTCTTGGATATGCTATAAAATATAATGACAAACACAGTGAATGCTGAGAATGACAACTGTTTCCACATTCTAATCATTTTCTAGGTCTTTTTTTCTGTTTGTTTGTTTTGATTAGAAAAACTCCAAAGATCATTTTAATTAGGATGGTATATGGATAGCCAAATGGGTATAATAGAATAGCCAATTGGAAGCCATTAAAAGATTTTGAGCCCTGGCTGGTGGCACAGTGGATAAGATGCCAGCCTGCAAACCCAAAGGTCACTGGTTCGATTCCCCAGCCAGGGCACATAACCAGGTTGCAAGCCAGGTCTCCAGCCAGGTCTGTAGCTGGAGGCAGGTGAAAAGCAACCATATATTGATGTTTCTCTCCCTCTCTGCCTATGTCCCTTCCCCTCTCTCT
Source organism: Noctilio leporinus (assembly GCA_004026585.1). Taxonomy (NCBI): domain Eukaryota; kingdom Metazoa; phylum Chordata; class Mammalia; order Chiroptera; family Noctilionidae; genus Noctilio; species Noctilio leporinus. The sequence continues at coordinate 5,350 of PVIW01002886.1, read as the reverse complement.
GGAAATAATGAATGAAATAAAATCTTTAAAAAAAAAAAAAGGTTTTGAAGTATAACATACTTATATTTACATTCTATTGTCCCTGTATTATGAAGAAGAAATTAGAAGGTGATAAGACCAAAAACAAACATTAAAAAAAACTTTTCATTGAGCCCTGGCTGGTGTGGCTCAGTGGACTGAGCACCAGCCTGTGAACCGAAGGGTCACTGGTTTAGCTCCCAGGCAGGGCACAAGCCTGGGTTGCAGGTCAGGTTCCCAGTTGAGGGTGTGCAAAAGGGAAACATGCTGACGTTTCCCTCCCTCTCTTTCCCCCTCCCTTACTCTCTCTCTAAAAATAAATAAAACCTGTAAAAAATTAGATTTAGACAAATACATACATGTGCACACAACACAAAAATAGATGGAAGGCGCAGGAGGCACCTAACACTCTTACCTAGTCTCACAGTAAGTATCTTTATACACCAGAGACATTCGACACCCATAACTCTTAAATTGACCATCCATTAATTACACCTGTTCCAGCCTCATGGGTATTTTGACTAACTCATGAAAATAAATTCCATAGCTGCTCATGAGGCTGAGAACTATTTTTGCAGCCAGAATACTTGCCCTCAGTGTCTGTGATAGTGCAAGCCTATGTGTGTGTCCAGGTACCTTTCCTCTGCAACCTCAAGTTCTGGTCCCCAATCCTTGTCCTTTGCTCTTGTCACCACATCATGTGTGAGAGGTGGGTCATATGAACATTGCCACCTCTTCTACCCAACTTGTATCCTATTCCAAGTTCACTAGCATGACCCACCTCATTCCTCATACTTCATGCCCTGGGTTTAATTAATTTGCTTCTAACATCTTAATTTGGTCTGTGAGACATTTGTTGTGGTGGTGGTGGTGGTAGTGTATGTACTTGGAGATAGTGCTACTTTTGCATTAAAATCCTTTTCTAGGCATTTAACTGTCTAAAAGTCTCAAGGACACGTCCTTCCAGGACCACAGGGTGTTTACATCAACCACCCAGAAACCAGGAACCGCTTCAAGAGAGACTGACCACTACCAGCTGCTGCTTCTTTTCAATCAGGTTACACTTCAACCTCACACCAAGGAACCTATTCAAATGCCTACATTTCGGTATCCTTAGTCAACCAACTTCCTGTGCCGGGAAGCTTTTGTCTGCCCCAAAGGTCTTCTTTATTTAACAAATTCCCTTTATCTTCCGCTGGAGATATAGCTCACCTGGCCCTGAGCAATATTTACTTTACTAAAACGCCCTCCTCCACTTTCCTGCCCCTGTCAGTTGTCTGCCTTTAAGTTGGGCTGCAGTCGTGGCCTGGCTTTTCCCTGTAGACACAACTTTTCTTACTATCAACTGCAATCATTTACAACAGAATTAAATGTGTCTTTTACTATGAGATTTGGGTGCTTGAAATTCACCAAATAAAGTATATACATCTCCCATTTCTTCCTTTTCTTTTTTGCATGTTCTTTACCTCTCAAAAGTAGATAAAATAGATGTTAAGTTTCATGGGTTATAGGAAAGGTGTGTTCTCCTCCCATTTCTGAGCTTTGAGTCTAGCCAAAGTCAGAAGACCCAGGGAACTCAGTCTAGTGTGTCTTTTTCCCTTAAGTTAAAAACTGTAATGGGAGTGCAAGCTGAAAATCGAGACAAAGTGATTTCTAAAAGCTAAAATACAAAGTGTGGCAAAAGTAGGTTTACAGTTGTGAATACAGGAAAGTTTCTTCTTTTATTGATTATTGCCCTACTTTTGTCCCACTCTGTATAATAAAGTAAAATATGACATTGGAAATAATAACCACCTCTTTTTGGGAGAATGGAGAGCAGGATTTTGAAGGGATGTGAAAAAGATTGAGGTTGGCAGGTGAATTTATAATTAATTTTGCTTTTACCTTAACTCCTTCTATACTAGTTAATATTCTTTGTGATTCTGTGACCAACAGAGGTAAGCTTAAAAGCATTTTTTTCTTATCATCATAATTTTTTTTTTTTTAATATTTACTTTTAGGGAGAAGGAAAGGAAGAGAGGGAAGCATCCATGTGCATCTATTGGTTACTTTTCACAGGCCCCAACCAGGGACCTGGACTGCAACCTACCCACGTGCCCTGACCCGGAATGGAAGTGGTAACCTTTAGGTTTCTAGGCAACTGAACAATCCACTGAGCACACTAGCAAGGGCTATTTTTTTTTGTTTTTTTCACATTGTATTTTTTAAAATTTCCATTTCTCCCCCTTATAGGAGGTCTGTCCCAAAAGTATCAAGCCAATGTCAATATAATTAAAATTTTTCGAGGCCCACTTGGGACAGGACTGATTGTACTTTCACCTTCATCCCCTCTTCTGCCTGAAAAAGTTTAAGTTGGGCTTTTGCCTCTCCTACTTTAAATCTTTATTGATTTTAGTGAGGGAGAGACATTTTTATAAAGGGAAAGAAGGAAACATCCATGTGTGAGATACATCAATACCAGTTTTGAACGTAATTATCAATTTTTATGATTTTTGCAAATAAATATTTCTAAATTCTGACACGCAAAGATATTGAAGATGTCATGCTAAGTGAAAAAAGTTTTCAAAAGAAAATGTATGGCCTTGGCTGGGTTGCTTAGTTGGTTAGTGTCATCCTGTAGTTGTGGGCTTGAGCTCCTGTTACGGCACATACAAGCAGCAACCAATGAATGAATAAATTAGTGGAATAACAAATCAATGTCTTTTTTTTTTTATTTAAATATTTTATTTATTATTTTCAGAGAGAAGAACAGGGAGAAAGGAAGCAAGGGAGAGAAGCATTAATGTATGGTTGCCTTTCACCTGCCTCCAGCTACCGGCCTGGCTGGAGACCTGGCTTGCAACCTGGTTATGTGCCCTGGCTGGGGAATCGAACCAGCAGCCATTGGGTTTGCAGGCCGGCACCTTATCCACTGTGCTACCAGCCAGGGCTATATTATGTATTTTTAAAAATATTTTATTACTTATTTTTAGAGAGAGGAAGGGAAAGAAGCAGAGAGGGAGAGAAACATCAATATATGGTTGCCTTTCACCTGCCTCCAGTTAAGGACCTGGCTGGAGGCCTGGTTTGCAACCTGGTTACGTGCTCCAACTGGGAATCAAACCAGCAACTTTTGGGTTCACAGGCTGGCGCGTTACCCTCTGTGCCACCAGCCAGGCACAATGGCTTAAATTTGTTTTTAATAATAAGCTTTAGTTCTGCAATCAAAACATCCAATTTTATAACAAGATAAAAAAATGTCATTTACTTCCTTGATGATTGATTTCGCTATACTCTGCTTTAGGTTTTTTCAATCTTTTTCCTTTTTCTTCCTCCAGCATCCAGCATGATGCTTTGAAATAGGTAATCCTGTCCATTCTGCCACTCTACATCTTCCTTAACTCTTAGCTATTCCTTATGTCCAGTAAACCAAACTTAATCCAAAACACAAGCACTAATCAGGGGTATAAAAACTGTTTCATGACATGGTTCAGTACTAAAGAGCTAAACTTAAAAAAGTTTTCTGGGCTCACTCAGGCTGGTGTGGCTCAGTGGATTCAGTACAAGACCGTGAATCAAAGGGTACCCAGTAAATTCCCAGTCAAGGCACATGCCTAGGCTGCAGGCCAGATCTCTTCGGTTGGGGATATGTGAGAGGCAAACACACATTAATGTTTCTCTCCCTCCCCCCTTCTTCCCCTCTCTAAAATTAAATAATATTCAAAATATAAGTGAAAAAAGCAGGTGACACAGACAGACCAATATTTCTTTCAGAGTCACAATTGAACATACCTGAATTACAAAGCTAAAAAGTGGTGACTTACAAAATGGCGTTTCATATACTGTTTTGCATTGGTTAATAAATGATTCAAGTTATCTACTTGGTTCTTAAAATTATGCTTGCCACAAAATTTAAATACTTGACAGTTGAAAGGAATAGCATGTTGTCATTAGACCTTGGCAGAAATTAATTATCCCTGCCTTTCTTTTCTTCTGTCAAATGTCTAGATAACTGGATTGGATCACATTATAGAGCAAAATTGAAAGGTCCTGGCTGGTGGCACAGTGGATAATGCACCAGCCTTAGGACCCAAAGGTTGCTGGTTCGATTCCCCAGCCAGGTCTCCAGTCAAGTCTGTAACTGGAAACAGGTGAAAGGCAACCATACATGGATATCTCTCTCATTCTCTGCCTATCTCCCTTCCCCTCTCTCCCTAAAAATAATAAATAAAATCTTAAAAAAAAAAAAAAGGAAAGAAAGAAAAGAAAAGCTGGGGGAACCATGAGGAAAATGACTAAGAAAACTGCTCTGGTTATTCTCTGCATCTCTGATGCTTCAGAGAGCTGGAAATTTCCATGGAGCCAAGGGCAGGGTAATGAATGAAATGTCCTCGCAATCCATAAACTTGGGACAGGGATGGATGGGAAAAGGACAGTAAAAAGGGGGTTATTAGTATAACGTATAGGGAGGGGGCTGCTTAGCTCCTTCTGAGTTAAGAACATAGTTTACCTGAAAAAAAATTCTGTTTCACACTAGCCCTTGTATTTACTTGTATGTTACAGGGTAACATTCCAGTATTTACCCCCATTGTGTGCCTTTACAAACCCAAGAGTTCTGCTTATCCTGTCCCTTTCCAAATTTTCCAATTCTTCTTTTAATGGAAAATAACCACAAATTTTGTTTCAATGATATTACACACACAAAGAAATGTTTGCTTAGGTCTAATTAATCAATTCAGCCAACCTATCATCATATTCTTGGTGACTTTTCCTTTACTCACTTCTAAGATAGCAGTCTCCCCAAGTAACATAGCAGGAAGATTTCAGTTCATTGCCCTCTTATATCAAAAGCAATAAATAGCCCTGGCTGGTAGCACAGTGGATAAGGCGCCGGCCTGCAAACCCAAAGGTCGCAGGTTCGATTCCCCAGCCAGGGCACATAACAAGGTTGCAAACCAGGTCTCCGGTCAGGTCTGCGGCTGGAGGCAGATGAAAAGCAACCATACATTGATGTCTCTCTCCCTCCCTGCCTCTCTCCCTTCCCCTCTTTCTAAAAATAATGAAATAAAATCTTAAAAAAAAAAAAAAAAGCAATAAATACACATTTTTTAACTCATTAGACTACCCACCGGGTGAAATTAGGGTAGAGCCAACTAATGGGAAAATAGAGGATTTATTTGTATTTAAGCTTATAAACCAACCAAGCCAAACTGGTATTATCACGATATAGCAAAACACAAAACATCTTTTACAAATAGTAGAGTAATGAACAAAATGGGGGTTGTAGTAAAACAGCAACAGGGGCAGAGGAAATCAGTGAAACATAATATAGTTTAACCATTCACCAGAATTG
>PVIW01002885.1:0-193714 GCA_004026585.1 Noctilio leporinus | reverse complement strand
AATGTATAGTTGCCTTTCACCTGCCCCCAGCTAAGGACCTGGCTGGAGACCTGGCTTGCAACCTGGTTATGTTTTTAAATTCAGAGTTTTATATGTTAAATCTTCTTACAGGGGTCCCATTTGAAGTAATATTCTGGCTTTTTTTTTTTTTTTTTTGAGAAAGATAAATTACTAGATAGTAACTAATCTCACTTCTCTTCAAGGTCTACATATGCCAGGAAACTCAGCTATGGCCAATCAGCTTTGTTCTGCTAGCTGTTCCCATTCTGCAAACTTTCGTCCTTCTAGTGTGACATCTGGACAGCTCAAGAGCGTCACTCCCAACCTTCATGTCCTAGAGCTTTTCAAATTGTGTTCAACTGCTCTCTGGGTTTCAACTGCAACTTATAGGCATCTGTAGCTGGTTTTAATGAAGTGGCTTATAGGGATGTGTGTGTGTGTAAAATTACTGAGGTTTCTTATTTTAACATTGAGAGTATAATTTTGAATCCAGTTCATTTTTTGTTCTGTCTTCAAAGTCAACTCCCATCTTTATCCTGCCATGGGTCATCTGTTTTTCAGCATGACTATACCAGGAAGATGAAGGTATAAGTGGTGGTTCTCCTGTGCAGAACGTTTGTAAAATTTATATTTCTGTCACCCGCATGAAGAATATTAAAAGAAAAATTTAAATATAAAACATTATGGTAATGCAGTCAGAAAAATCTATTAGAAAAACGGCTGCTGCAACCTTCATCCACAGCATTCATATGTGTATACATATGACTTACAGCTATTGTTATTTATCAGTTATTTCAGGATGGTTTCTCCTCATGGAGGTCCCAGGATGAATTTTGATTGAGGAGCTTTGCCTGTTTTCTGAACAATACCAAAGCACTATCAACTAAAACATGGCACTGAAGAAAGCAATCAGTGATGCCTTGATACATGTACATTTGAAGTCAGGGCTTCATGTCACCCAGGAGAGGTGACTCATTAGGGTGGATAAAGCTTGTACAGGAGTTATTTTAAGAATTGTTTGAAAAATATAGGACATTTGCTCAGGCTAGAGAGGGTGCCCCATGGGTCAGGATATAGGAACTGGACAAACAGAACTGGGCCACTAAATGGGCAGGAAAGAGGAGCTGAGGGCAAATTTTGAGAGGTGTCTAAATTTTATCTCAGTTGACCTTGGTAAATATGCTTTAATTTTTTATTTTGATTAGCTGTGTCTAACATCCAAATACCAATATATTCAACCCACACAGGAGAGTGTCACACAGCTGTAACAATGAATAAGGACTATAAAGAGCAATCCTGGAAATACTGATACATGGTTAGTGAAAACAAAGCAAGGTAGAGAAGAATGTCTGTAGTATGTTACTATTTTATCTAAGGAGGAAGAATTCAGTATATGAAAATGGTTTGCTTTTCTTTTTTCTTTTTCTTTCCTTCTTTTTTTTTTTTTTTTAAAGAATTTATTTATTAGTTTTAGAGAGAGAGGAAGGGAGGGAGGCAGAGAGACATCAATGTGTGGTTACCTTTCACCTGCCTCCAGCTACAGACCTGACTGGAGACCTGGTTTGCAACCTGTGCTTTTCTTTTTTAAGTAAAAGAATGAAGCATAAAACTTTGATTTTTTTAAAAAATATTTTATTTCATTATTTTTAGAAAGAGGGGAAGGGAGAGAGGCAGAGAGGGAAAGAGACATCAATGTATGGTTGTGTTTCACCTGCCTCCAGCCACAGACCTGACTGGAGACCTGGTTTGCAACCTGGTTATGTGCCCTGGCTGGGGAATCAAACCTGCGACCTTTGGGTTTGTAGGCCGGCACCTTAACCACTGTGCTACCAGCCAGGGCTAAAACTTTGATTTCTAAAAAATGATTATGTGGAAGAGAGGAAACAAGGTAGAGGGAACTAGAATAGCAGACACACTCCTCTGAATATGCCTGGTATTGTAGATTTGACTTTGGAAGCTTGTAAACATTTCACATAACTCCTGCCCTGACTGATGTGGCTCAGTTGGTTGGGAGTCATTTTGCAAAGTGAAATGAAAGGTCACTGTTCAATTCCCTGTTCAGGGCACACGTAAGAGTCAATTGATTGATGTTTTTCGCATCAATATTTCCCAGTCTCTCTTTTTTCCTCCCTTCTTCTCTCTATAAAAAATAAATGAAATATTTAAAAATTTATTTTAAAATGTTAAATCATTTCTTTTAAAATAGTAATTCTTAAAAACCAAAATCAAAATGAAACAAATGAACTGAAATGTATGCTCTGAGTTGGTGAAATAATCACACAGAAAAGGATTACTTCAAGTGACTTTCATTTGATTTTTATTATTATACCCTAAAAACAAAATAACTACATAACAATATTAAATGGATTTCAATAATCATATTGGTGATCATGTTGGGACACTATTCTAAGTTGCATATTTATTGTGAAATAAAGCAGTAAGAAATTGTGTTGATGTCTTTGAGAATTGGGGCTTTTTTGATAAGAGAGGAAGAAAATATAAATGTTACAGTGGTGAAGTTACATCTTGTAATCCTGTTTGAAATGTCATATGAACTCGTGATGTATTTTCTCTAGAAGAAGAAGATTTCCTAACTCTTCCTACCAAAATGGTAGGAACTATGATCAAGTAGTCTGATGACACTAGAGCCCAGAATATTATCTCTAAATCTCATTTTCCATTATAAGGAATCAGGGCCCTTGAAGAAATGGCTGGTACCAGATCTGAGGCAGAAAATATATGAGTTGAGTCTGGAATATAAGGGATCTTGTCATACTAGAAATCAACCCAATTACTAGGATCATGTTAAAAATGCTGTACTATGAAGCCAACCTGAATATACTCCCACTGGTCAAAGATGGCACAATTAATATATTATTAAGAATAATAATGGTAATAGATTGAAATGCATAAAAAATCCACATGTTCATAATGATACTTAAAACAAAGTCAAACCCCTTACTTGCCAATTTTGGCAAATACTAGAGAACCAATTCATTATTTTGAAAATTAGTAAATAATCAAGCATTTCCTTTATAATTTGTACTTCACAGTGCAAACAGTTGTTGAGGAGATATTTGTCTTTGTAGGAATATTCCAACTAATAAATGAAGAAGGAATGATAGCATTAGAATGAATTTACAACTCCTAATGACCTAATGGCCTAGACACTTATCAGTGGCTGGTTACATATTAAAAAGAGAGCCGGACATTATTGGCTTCCTAATGAGAAATACACGGTAACATCCATGAAGAGAGGGGTGGGGGTATAGATGATATGAGATTAAACATAAATTGATAATTGTAGAAACTTGATAATGTTTTCATTGTATGTATTTTTTCTACTTTTTAATTTTCTTAATAAAAAGATTTTCTTTTTTTGTTTGCTTGTTTTCTTTTTTCTAAAGGGCACTATACCACCCTCCTAATGAGAGCCAAGTAAAGCCAAGAGTCAGGGATGCCTCTTTGCACGTACCTAGAAAAAGCAGTGGATCAAAAAATCAGGAAATCAGAGACCTGGGAGAGACCTTCAGGGTTATCCAGCCCTGTTCCTTCCTGTGAGGCTAGAACCACCTCTATCTACATTGTCCCTGAAGGTTGTTGCTCCTTTTCTGCAGGATTACCTTAAGCCCATGTCATTTGTGACTGCTTTGAAAGTCCTTATGTTGAGCAGAAATCTGTCTCTCTATTCCTTCCTTCTTCCTTCTAGAGATTATAGCGCTAGCCCTTCCTCGCACAACAGTATCTTTCAAATGTTTGGAAACATGTATTCACTCACCTGCCCTCTCACACTAAGGCCACATGCAGGTCTTTTGAGCTCCAGCCTAAACAGCCCTAATTCTGTCAATGATTCCACACACCCGTGACTGGTTCTCTGCCATCCTGGCCGCTCTGCTCTGATCTCAGGACAATTTGACTTGGAAGTTATGTGCTCTGGAATGAAGTGGTCTGGGTGTGGCCTGACAGTGCAGAGAACATTATCCTTTTTTAGTTAAGTTACCTCATTGCTTATTACCAGGGGCTGGAGCCTGGGTGCACCAAGTTCCAAGAACTGAGTGATAAAGGTTCAAGAATTTCATGAGCCAATTTATTAAAACACAGCCATAATGAAAAGTAAAATTATATACAGTTATAATTACATATTATTACAAAGGTATAACTTAAAACTTATCACTTCCTAATTATTTTGCTACATTTTACTATCATTTTTTCTTGTGATTATTTCCATCTATTTGTGTACTAAAAATATTTTATAATGGCATACTAGTGTACATCTCTTCCAAACTCTGTATTCAGTGACATCACATCAGTAGCTTGAAACTGGCCATGGTGGGAAGATTTACACTACAGAAATTGGCAAGTACTATATAAATCAAAGTGATTCTTTTCCTCCAATTGTTAAATATTTACCATGCCACTGTACCCAGTTGAAAATCTTAGGGGTGTTTTGGTGACCATATTACACTTCTGATTCAAATTAGGCTAAGGCTCTGAGCTACTTCTGTAACAAGTACAATGAAACCTATTCTAACTGATATAATTAGTTCCTTAGATCTTATATTAATCACTTTTAAATGTTCTCCTTTTAGATTCAACCCACTGATTTTCATTCTGTTATCCAAGTATTCATCACACCTCCAACATCAAGTTACCTATAAATCTGATGAGTATGTCTTTTATGTATTCTGGAAGAATTTATGAGGGGCAGATGCAGTCCTGGGAACTCATCATTATGTACTTTCTTGCAGTTTGATATTAATTTGTCAGTCAATATGTTGTGTAAATAATCAACTGATTTATCCAGTATGCCAGGGTCCAATTTATATTTTTCCATCTTGTTCAAATTTTCATTTAATGAAAATTAAGTTTTTCATTTAATGAAAAACTCATTAAATGTCTAACCAATGTTAAAATATGCTCTATATGTATGGGCTTTCTCAGAGCTCCTGGCCTGGTAACCTGGTCACAAAGGGAAGGAGGTAAGTCAGCCTTGGCTTGTTCTTAGTGAAATCATTCTGGTTCTTAATTATGACTTCTTCTCTTTGTGCCTGAAATTGTTCTTCTGGTAATTTATTCTAGATTCTTGCCTGAGATCGAAGTTATAGATATTTGCCTATAAACTGACTCTGTCTTTTTTCTCTTTCTGTAAAGTATAATATTCCAGTCTATCTCCAGTCTCTCCAGTCTTCTGATCTGTCTTCTATTTTCAGTGATGCCCCAAAGATCACTGACAATTATCTAGTGATCTCATAATAAGTTTTTCTTAGGGCCCTAAGACATTATTCCTCAAATCTGGGGAGGGAACTCACTTGAAGTAGCTATGAGCTCTGTTCTATTCTATTACTCCATCTTGGATGTTCATCTTCCTTTACCAAAGTTCATTCTGTTTTTCTATTCCTCTTGACCTTGCTCATTTCATGTGGAGAAGAAATGTCTTTGCCCTGAAAATCAAAAACAAAAGAAAATAGAAGAGCTCTGTTTTCTCTATATGCTCCACTGACGGTGACCCCAAGCTACAGGGTTTATCCTTTATTTGATGCTTCGCTTCAAAATTATGCTAAAAAGAATGGAACACCCAAATGGCAGCCATAATATAACCTTGTACTTTTAGAATAACTTGTCCTTATTTGGAGCTTTAGCCTTCTCTGTACTTAGACTGCGTCCCATGCATATTCCAGTACAGGTAATGACAATGTGATGGTAGGATAGATATTTGATAAAATTCTTGACCTTTCAGAAGTTATGACACCATATCCTTGTTTGAATTTGCAACAAGTTCCCTACCTATCCAGGTGCAACATAATATATATTTTCTTTTACTTTTCAGTTAATTTGGCCTTTAGAATTTCTTATTTTGAAAAATTTAGGGAAAAACTATAGATACTTCTAATATCACATGACAATCAAGAGGATATACAAAGATATTTAAGTATTTTTCTTTAAGTTTACTTAGCTGATATTTAACATAAAACAACCTCTCTATATCATCAACTCTTGTTATACAGCATTCCTTTACATGGAACTCTCTAAATTGCCCTTATGCATAGTTCCAAAAAATGTTAAGAATGTTTATGGCTTTTAACCCAGAGGCCCTAACTCAGAGGTATGAAGCCTGGGTTTTCCATTTTGTTCCACCACGAATCTGCTGAGCAATCTGCAACAAATTCCTCTGCCTCTTGTTCACATCTAAATGTTGCAAGCCCCTTCCACATCTCAGAAAGAGCAGTAAAATATCCAGCTATTCTGTCTATGAGCTCTTGGCTGTCTCCACCTACTCTCTGTATTTGATGTGAGTATGCAGACATGCATGGAAAGACAGGGAAGAAAGGTTTGAGTTGAGAGAATTTTGGTTGGGAAAGAAGGAGAAAGAAGACAGACCATATCATTCCTCCTAGGTTTTTCACAAGAGGTAACTTCAAAACAAAACGAAGTCAACCTATGAAAACAAGCTAATGACAAGGGAGAAAGTAAAAGTTTTTGGCCAGATCCATCTCACAATCATTCTTTTCCTGCCCCCACAAAGCTATCTGAGCTGAGATCTTGTTAGTGGACTTCCATTTCTAGTAAACATCACTCACTTAGAACAAAAACGGGAAGCTCCCACATGTAGCCACTGGAAACAGTCCCAGATGCAGGAAGAGGTTTGTATGACATCAACCAGAAAGCTATGCAGGAGGAGATTAGAATAGCTCACCTAGGAGTGAGTTCCTTTTACTAGCAATTTTTAGCCAGTATTTAGAAGTCCCAAACTTCTTACCAAATGTATTTATTGATATATACATTTGTGTATATTTAACCCATTTGTAGACACTCAAACACTAGAAAAATGTTATTCATGTATGCAAGCATTTAATTAAAAAAAAAACAAAAACAGGCAAATGTTGTCGTCCTTCTGTATGTGAAAAAGTTTTGTTCATATTTTTTAAAATGATTTAGTTTCTTAGCGAAAAATGATACGTGCTTGCTCATTGTGAAATACTGAAGCAAATCATAAAGGCACAAAGAAGATTAAAAAAGTCACCTGAAGTCTCATGATCAAGAAATGAACGCTGACAGATGTGTGTAAGGTCTCTCCAGACATTTTCCTTTTCATGTATATGTTAAATTTTGCACCAGTGACATGTTCTTTTTTTTCTTTTTAAAGATTTTATTTCATTATTTTTTAGAAGGAGGGGAAGGGAGAGAGGCAGAGAGCGAGAGAGACATCAATGTATGGTTGCTTTTCACCTGCCTCCAGCCACAGACCTGACTGGAGACCTGGCTTGCAATCTTGTTATGTGCCCTGGCTGGGGAATCGAACCTGTGACCTTTGTGTTCGCAGGCAGGTGCCTTATCCACTGTGCTACCAGCCAGGGTGACATGTCCTTTATTTGCAGTATTGTATTCTTCCTTCCTTCTCAATAAAGTCATTAACATCTTTATGTGCCACCATATATAGATATATAACGGGACTATTAGGATCTCCATAGTTTTCCTTTTTATTTTGTTTCACATACATATTTAGTTAATTCCATATGGATGGAAATATAGGTTGTTGAGAAAGAACCTTTTTTTTTTTTTTTAACTTGAAAAGAACTGTTATGTAAAGGATGTAAAGTTATGTAAAGTAACACATATGCACAAGAATCTGGCTTGGTTGTTCCTACTGTGGAAGCTTGAAATAGTGTATGCAAACAGTGAGTGCTCGAGATATGTAAGATGTGTTTATTATTACTGAGCCATTAAATTAAATTAAACTTTTTAAAAAGCAAAGATGAATCACAGCGTAAAATAACAGATTTGACAATATAGAAATCTAACATCAGAAAGAAAGTTTAAAAACAAAAAACAACTTTTAAAATAGGTATAGCAAATATGACAAAGGGTTACCATACCAATATAAAGAGCTCATATAAACCAATAAGGACAGTAGCTCACAATAGAAAAATAGGCAACTAATGGTTTACAAATAATACTTACTGATAGCTTAATAATATAATATAGTTCCATATCACTAGTAATCAAAGAAATGAAATTAAAACAATAGAAAACTTTTTTCACCAATAATATGAAACATTTTGGAGTTGAGCTAATAAACAGTAAATAATTAGTTCAGCATCTGGTAAAAACTAAGTGTACAATGAATATTGGGTTTTATTCCTGTTCAGTAGTGATAAGATTTCTTTTGAAAGTATTAATTTGTAAAACTTTTTCAAAAGCAAGAATCTTAAAATGATTTATAGTCTTTAAAAAAAGATTTTTTGTATTTATTTATTTTAGCAAGAGGGAAGGGAGGGTGAAAGAGAGGGAGAGAAACATTGATTGGTTGCCTCTCAGATGCCCTCAGCCAGGGACCCAGCCTTCTACCTCTGGCCCAGACAGGCACCCTGACCTAGAATGGAGCTGCCCACACCCAATCCACTGAGCCACAACAGTCAGGGCGACTATTTATAGTCTTTACCTAGTAATGCTATTTCTTGAACTCTTTTTTAAATAATAATTTGAAATGTGGACAAAACCTTTATACACAAAGCAGATCACCACATTATGTATAACAAAAATTGCGGCCCTGGATGGCAGCACAGTGGACAAGGCGCGGGCCTGCGAACACAAAGGTCGCTGGTTTGATTCCCCAGCCAGGGCACATAACCAGGTTGCAAGCCAGGTCTCCAGTCAGGTCTGTGGCTGGAGGCAGGTGAAAGGCAACCATACATTGATGTTTCTCTCCCTCCCTTCATCTCTCCCTTCCCCTCTCTCTGGAAATAATAATAAATAAAATCTTTTTAAAAAGAAAAAAAAAATTGCACATGTCCCAAATGTTCTAAATAAAGGAATGATTAAGCATATATGATATAGCTGTGTCATAATACTCTGAAGACATTTAAAATTATGTTTATGAAGTAACTGTAATAACTAATAATGTATATTATACACTATTAAGTGAAAAAAGGAAGACACAAAATTTTAGGTATTATAATTTCTACTATGAGTATAAGAAATAGGCTAGGTAAAATTACACCAAAATATTAACAAATATTTATTGGAGCATGAATATGGGTGATTTTAAATTTTATGTAAATATAAAATTTTATTTTCCAGACTTTCTACACATATTATACTTACTTTTTTTAAAAAAGATTTTATTTATTATTTTTCAGAGAGAGGGGAGGGGAGAGAGGCAGAGAAAGAGACATCAATGTATAGTTGCTTTTCACCTGCCTCCAGCAACGGACCTGGCTGGAGACCTGGCTTGCAACCTGGTTATGTTGCTCTTGCTGGGAATTGAACCAGCAACCTCTGGGTTCTCAGGCCAGTGCCTTATCTATACTTACTTTTGAAACCAGAAAAATTACTTATTAAAAAACCCTGAAGGTAATAAATACATATTTAATGAATTTAAAATAAGCATGAACACAAAGTAATATTTAAAACATAACCTTTAATAATTCAAATTCATAAGAGACTTGAACCCCTAAATTATCTTTTATTGTTTAGTAAAAATTGCCTGGTTTTTCATATGTCTTCATCATTTACTAGGTGTGACACTTTGCTGTCAACTGAATGTTTGTGTCCCCCCAATTTATATGTTGAAACCCTAACCCCTAATGTGATGGTATATGGAGGTGGGGTGTTTAGGAGGTGATTAAATCATGATAATGCTGCCCTCATGAATGAGGTTAGGGCCCGTTATGAAGGAGATCCCACAGAGCTCCCCTAACTGCTTCCACATGTGAAAATACAAGAAGTCTATGATCTAAAAGAAAGTCTACACCTAACCGTGCTTGGCATCCTGATCTAGGGTTTTCACCTTCTAGTGCTGCAAAAAAAAAAAAAAAAAAGTTTCTCTATAGTTTGTAAGCCACTCAGTTTCTGGGATTCTGTGATAGCAACCTGACAGGACTAAGACAGACTTTGAACAGGTTAACTACCAGTTCTGTAACTACCACAGTTTCAAAGTCTTTTCCATTTCCTATAAATCTACAAACCACATCTGTTAAGTTTAATTTTTAATTTACTTTTTTCTTTAAATTAAAGATTGTATTTATTTTTAGGAAGAAGGGAAAGGAGGGAGAAAAAGAGGGAGAGAACCTTCAATGTATGGTTGTCTCTTGCATGCCCCCATTGGAGATCTGGCCCACAACCCAGGCATATGCCCTGACTGGGAATTGGACCGGTGACCCTTTGGTTCACAGGTTGGTGTTCAATTCTCTGAGCCACATCAGCCAGGGCTAATTTCTCATTTATTTATTTATTTATTTTTAAAGATTTTATTCATTGTTTTCATAGAGAAGGGCAGGGAGGGAGGAAGAATGGGAGAGAAACATCAGTGTATGGTTGCCCTTCACCTGCCTCCAGCCATGGACCTGGCTGGAAACCTGGCCTGCAACCTGATAAGGAGAAATTTCTTTATTCTCTTGCTTCCGAACCTACTATTCTGAAACTTAATGCATTTTATCATTAATATATTTATAATTTATATTTTGTCATACTTCAAAGTGAATTTGAGGCAGCTAAAGTTATTATTATTTAGTAATTAACTTTGTTTAGTTTTTTTTAATTAAAAAAATATTTATTATTTCGAGAGAGAGAGGAAGGGAGAGAGGCAGAGAGGGAGAGAAACATCAATGTATGGTTGCCTTTCACCTGCCTCCAGGCATGGACCTGGCTGGAGACCTGGTTGGCAACCTGGTTATGTGCCCTGGCTGGGGAATCAAACCAGCGACCTTTGGGTTTGCAGGCCAGTGCCTTATCCACTGTGCTACCAGCCAGGGCCAGTTTTTTTTTTTTTTAAACTCTTATTGTGGTAAAATATTCCTAACATAAAATGTACCATGTTGATAAAATTTTAAAAAAGATTTTATTAGTTCCAGAGAATGGGGATAGGAGAGAGGCAGAGGGGGAGAGAGACATCAATGTATGGTTGCCTTTCACCTGCCTCCAGCTACGGACCTGGCTGGAGACCTGGCTGGAAACCTGGCCATGTGTCCTGGCTGGGAAATTGAACCAGCAACCCCCATGTTTGCAGACTGGCACCTATACCTTTGCCACCAGCCAGGGCTGATCATTTTTAAGTGTACAGTTCAGTGGCATTAAGTACATTCATATTGTTGTGTAACCACCACAACCATCATCTCCAGAACTTTTCATGTTTCCAACTGAAACTCCCATTAAACAATAACTTTCCATCACCCTTATTCCCAGCTCCTGGTAACCACCATTCTACATTCTACTTTCTATCTCTATGATTTGGCTGTTCTAAGTACCTTAACTTCGTTCAGTTTTAAGCACTAAATAAATCTCTTCTCTGTCTTGGTTACAAATTCCACTAGTTTGGAAGAGAAAACTTACTTCTGAGCACAAACGAAAGAGCTTACCTTTCCTTTTCTTTGCTACTGATAATATCTTCTTCGGGCCCTCTTCTATGGCTACTATCTTAATGCCAGATAGGACATTGGAGCCATCATGATGCTGAGCCACAACCATAGCCAACTAGGAGAAACCATCGTTAGTAGTTGACACGGCATAAGATAGCTACACAGCCAACAACATGACCTGCCTTTGGAGGGGGTTGTGAGCAGTCCCCAGACCAACACACCCCATAAGCTTTAGCTCCACCTCTTTTGAACACTCTACCTGAACAGCCATATTCTACAAAATCTATGAATTTGCATTACCCCCAAAAACTAAGGTGACAATTACATACAATAAAATACACACAGATATTTAAAAATATAAAAATTTTATCTATCTTTATGTGAATGTACATGTGATAGCATATCAGCATGTCTAAGACATGAGACTCATATGCTAGTTGATTTTGGAGTCCTACATCATACACCTACAAGAAATAACAGAATGCAAAACAATGCTGTGATGCCACAATGTAAAAAAGAATACCTTTATATGGAGCAAGACTATAGAAAAGGAAGACTATAGAAAATAAAAATATTAGCAAACAAATTTAATTAGCAGATTAATAATTTATAGGAGGAAGGGCTGATAATAGTACACCATATCTCAATGTTTCTAGAAAATCAGTTCCTGTGAAAACTTTCCCATGCCTAACCAATTTGAACATTAAAAGCATGCATATTTTTTCTCTCCCTGAAAATAGACACAGAAATCACTGGATGCTTTTGTAGAAAGGCTGTCCCATTAAATTTCCATTATACTTATACACGTTAGGTACAGTTTCTTTCATTGCCTTACTCAAGAAGAAAAGCAAATGCCACTAGTTCACTCTTATCAATTCATAATTCTCCATTTCTGACACAGTATGTTCCCTTTGATTACACACAGGGACAAAAATAGAAAACTGTGAGTTGGTGCCTTTGCTTTTGCCAGTTGCCCAGATGACTTTCTGAATAAGAAAGTGTTATATGGGTAGATGGGTGTAAGAACTTGGCTTAAATGTGAAAAGGACAGGAAAAGACAGTGAAGAAATCCTTTTCTCATTGGAGTAGAGCCCAGCTTGCCAAGCCAATCTGAAATTAAGCCCAAATCCTAAAAAAAAATCTAAATACCTGTTTGTCAGCCTCCTGCAAATGGGCCAGGTTTCCCAGAGAATGTTAGCTTAGAGTGCTGGCACAAGTAAGGAACACGACAGAGGCTCACAAAGACTTCTTCACCATGTGTCTATTTTCTTGTTCTACCAGCAGCTCACCAAAGTGCTGACAATGGCTCTGACCAATTCAGTGAGCACATCTTGGACACTTCCTTTGTGCCAGCTACAGTGGAAGGAGCGGGTGGATAATGGCTCAAGCTACCAGAAACTTATGAGTAATAAGAATGAGGCTTTAGGTAGTTTGTTATTAGCATTATTGTGTCAATAGATAACTGATACAACAACAACAACAAAAATAATATGCCATGTGGCTAGGAGAAAATCAAGAGAAAAAAAAGAGTTAATATCAATTTTGCTACAAGATCCCCATATATCACATCACAGAATATTTTGTCCCTTTGTCTAAGGATAGGCTGGGATACTTTGTAAATTAGACTAAATCTTAGTCTATAATACTTTTATGAGACCTTTTATCTTTTAGCAACATTATTGAGGTATTCACATACTATACAGGTCACCCATGTCAAGTAGATAATTCAATGAGTTTTAGTATATTCACAGGGTGTGAAGCTATCACCAGAATCAGTTTTAGAACATTTCATCACTCCAAAAAGAAATCTTATACCCATTATGGTCATTCTCCATCTCCCTCCCATTCTCCTCAACCAACTCTGGCCCTAGGTGACCACTAAGCTACTCTCTGTCTCTATAGATTCACTCCTTCAGGCCACTCCATATAAATTAAATCAGTATGTGGTCCTTTGTGACTGTCTTCTTTCAATTAACATAAAGGTTGATCCAACTTGTAATATGTATCAATTCTTCATTACTTATTTTTATGTCTATTCTTTTGTAAGTTGTATTTTTTCCATTACCATTTATCCCCCTTATACCACCCTCCCCTCCAGCAATCACCATACTGTTGTCCATGTCCCTGAGTCCTTTTTCCTTTTTGCTTAATGCCTCCACCCCATTATCCCACTAGAGCTGTCAGTCTGCTCTCTATGTATGAATCTGTCTCTATTTTGCTTTCTAGTTCAGTTTATTCATTGGATTCACATAGTGAAAACATATGGTATTTGTCTTTCTCTGACTGGCTTATTTCATTTGGTATACTGTTCTCCTGGTCTATCTGTGCTGTTGCAATGGGCAAAATGTTCTTCTTTCTACAGACAAATAGTATTCCATTGTGTAAATGTCCCATAGTTGTTTTATACATTCATCTACTAATGGACACTTGGGCTATTTCCAGATCCTGACAATTGTTAATAAAGCTGAAATGAACATATGGGTGCTTATGTTCCTTCAAATTAGTGTTTCAGTATTTTTCAGATAAATTCCAAAAAATGGAAACACTGGGTCATAATTTTTTATTTTATTTTATTTGTGGTAATTCCACACCGCTTTTCACAGTGGCTGCACCAGTCTGCATTCTCATGAACAGCGCAAAAGGGTTCCCTTTCTTCACATCCTTGCCCTCACTTGTTTGTTGATTTGTTAATGGTGGCCATTCTGGTTGTTGTGAGGTGAGATGTCTTATTGAAGTTTTAATTTGCATTTCTCTGATGATTAGTGACATTGAGCATCTTTTCATTTGTCTTTTGGCCATCTGTATGTCCTCTTTGAAGAAGTGTCTATTTGGGTCCTTTGCCCATTTTTTAAAGTTGAAATTTTTTTTTTTTTTTTTTTTTTTTTGGTGTTGGGTTTATAAGTTCTTTATAAATTTTGGCTATTAACTCTTTTATCAGATGTATTGGTGAATATGTTCTCCCATTCAGTGGGTTATCTTTTTATTTTGTTGATGATTTCCTTTGCTGTGCAAAAACTTTTCAGTTTGAGGTAGCCCCATTTGTTTATTTTTCTTTTGTTTCCCTTGCCTGAAGAGACATATCAGAAATAATATTGCTATGAGCAATGTCTGAAATTTTACTGCCTATGTTGTTTTCTAAAACTATATGGTTTTGGGGCTAACATTTAAGGCTTTAATCCATTTTGAATTTATTCTTGTGTGTGGCATAAGAAAGTGGTTTAGTTTAATTTTTCTGCACATATATGTCCACTTTTCCCAATACCAGTTATTGAATAAACTATCTTTAGCCCATTGTACTCATGAAATACCTCATTGGTATCTTGATAGGAATTGCATTGAATCTGTGGATTGCCTTGGGTAATATGGACATTTTAATGATGTTAATTCTTCTTATCCATAAACATAATATGTGCTTCCACTTATTTGTATCTTCTTCAATTTCATTCATCAGTGTCTTATAATTTTATGAGTACAGGTTTTTTACATCCTTGGTTAGATTTATTACTAGGTATTTTATCCCTTTTGAAGCAATTGTGAATGGATTTACTATCTTAATTTCCATTTCTGATAATTCATTATTGACATGTAAAAATGCAACTGATTTCTGGATATTAATTTTGTATCCTGCTATTTTACTGAGTTTATTTGTCAGTTCTAGTAGTTTCTTGGAGGACTCTTTGGAGTTCTATATGTACAGTATCATGTCATCTGCAAATAATGACTGTTTTACTTCTTACTTTACAATTTGGATGCCCTTTGTTTCTTCTTCTTGCCTAAATGCCATGGTTACGACTTCCAGTATTATGTTGAATATAAGAAATGAAAGTGGACATCCTTTCAGACCTCATTTCTGATCTTAAGGGGAATGCTTATACTTTTTACCTATTGAATATGATGCTGATTGTGTTAGTTTTTTCTATTACCATGTTGCTGAGAGTTTTTATCATAAATGAGTGCTGGATTTTATCAAATGCTTCTTCTGCATCAATCGATATGATCATGTGGTTTTTATCCTTCATTCGGTTATGCAGTGTATCACATTTATTGATTTGCAAATGTTGTATCAACATTGCATTCCTGGAATAAGTCCCACTTGATCATGGTGTATGGTGTATGATCTTTTTGACATATTGCTATATTTGGTTTGCTAATATTTTGCTAAGGGTTTAAACATCTATAGGTATATTGTTCTATAGGTATATTGGCTTATAATTTTCTATTTTTGTAGTGTCTTTATCTGTTTTTGGAATTAGGATAATGCTGGCTTTGTAAAATAAGCTTGAAAGTATTCTCTTCTCTTGAATTTTTTGGAATAGTTTGAAAAGGGGAGGGTGTTAGTCCTTGGACTGTTTGGTAAATTCACTTGTAAAGCCACCTGGTCCGGGACCTTTTTTCGTTGGAGTTTTTCAATTACTGCTTCAATTTTACTAGGTGTTATCTGACTATTCATATTCTCTGATTCTTCCTGCCAATCCTTTCTGGCCTGAAATATTACTGTACTTCTTAGCATCCAGGCTTAAGATCCACATGGCGGAGTGAGAGGGATTCCTGTTAGTGGGGCTATTGCTTCCCCTAAGGCTGATGCCACATAGAAGGGAGTGCTGTGCTCCAGAAAGCTGGCTTTTGCAGTGTGGGGAATGACTCAGCACTGGGATCTTGGTGGCTGACCCTTCAGCTGACTCCCAAGCCACCCATCCTAGATTCTCCTTATGTGGCTCTAGTCCACTCTGATCTCTCTGCCAGAGCCCAGGGTAAGTGCTTGCACATGAAATTTTGTGCATTGGTCCTTTAAGAGGTTCTCTGCATCTCTAGTCATCTCTCCCTGGTGAACAGAAACTCTGCTGCTTTTTATAGCCAGATTTTCTTGGGTTCCTTTTTGGGTTCTGGTCCTCTAGGCAGGGGAGCCTAGCACAGTGTTTAGACCTCACACTTTTTATGAGGGATACCCACAACTGCTGAAATGTCCCTCTGGAACTTCCACTGCCAACCATCAGAGCCCAGCCAGCCCTCCCTGGCCTTTACACTTTTTATCAGTCTCTGGTAAAGTAGAGTCTTCTGGAAGTCCTTGATTATAAGGCTTCTCTCCAGCTAGAGTTCAGTTGGTTATTCAGGATGATTTTTCTATAACTTAGTTGTAATTCCAGTTTGGTCCTGGAAGGTGGTTAGTATAGCTTCCACTTAACTCGACCACCATCTTGGGTCTCCCCCTATTAATTCTATGTTGAACCTTTTCAGGAACTGCCAGACATTTTCCACTGGCTGCACATTTTACATTTCTATGAACATTGTATAATGGTTCTAATTTCTCCACATCCTTGCCTACACTTGTTTTCTTCTGTCTTTTTTTATTATAGCTAGTATAATTGGCATGAAGTGGTGTCTCATTGTGGTTTTGAGTTACATGTCCCCAATAACTAATGATGTAGGCAAATTTTATGTATTTATTAGCTATTTGCATATCATCTTTGCAGAAATCTCTCTTCCAATCTTTTGCACATTTTAAAGTTAGGTTATTTGTCTTTTATTGTTGAGTGGTAAGAGTTATTTATATATTCCAAATGCAAGTCATTTATCAGATATACAATTTGCAAATATTTTCTCCCATTTTGTGGGTTGCATTCTTGTTTTCTTGACAGTCTGTTGAAGATATTTTCAATTATGACAGGACAGGCTTGTGACATTGACTCTATTTTAAATGTAATTTCAGTTTTCCTGTGGCTACTATGCATGATTTTTGATGAGCAAGTCACTTGTTTAAAATTCAGTGTGAATCACCTGACTGGTGGCTCAGTGGAAAGGTGCTGGCCTGTGAACCCAAAGGTCACCAGTTCGATTCCCCAGTCAGGACACAACCAGGTTGCAAGCCTGGTCTCCATCCAGGTCTGTAGCTGGAGGCAGGTGAAAGGAAAATCATACATTGATGTTTCTCTCCCTCTCTACATCCTTCCCTTTCCCTCTCTATAAAAATAATAATAAATAAAATTTAGTGTGAATCAATAAATTAAAATTAATTTTTATTTTTAAGTATATTTTATTGATTATGCTATTACAGTTGTCCCAAATTCTTTTCCCTTCATTCCTCTCCACCCAAGACCCCTATTCCCTCCTATAGTCCTCTCCGCATTAGTTCATGTCCATGGGTCATACATATAAGTCCTCTGATTTCACTCTTTCCTCTACTATTCTTAATTTTTCCCTTCTAGCTTGTACCCACCAATTATGTTTCCTAATCCCCGCACCATTTCCCCATTTTACCTCCTTCCCCCTCCCAGCTGATAACTCTCCCAATGATCCCCATACCTATGATTCTGGCTGTATTCTAGTTGTTTGCTTAGTTTGTTTTTGTTTTTATTATTTTTTTAGGTTCTCTTGTTGATAGGTATGAAGTTCTTATAATTTTAATGTTCATAATTTTGATCCTCCTTCTCCTAAGTCCTTTTAACATTTCATATAATACTGGCTTGGTGATGATGAATTCCTTTAGCTTTACCTTCTCTGGGAAGCACTTTATCTGCCTTTCCATTCTAAATGATAGGATTTGCTGGATAGAGTAATCTTGGTTGTAGGCCCTTGTTTTTCATCACTTTGAATACTTCTTGTGAGTCCCTTCTTGCCTGCAAAGTTTCTTTTGAAAAGCCATCTTATACTCTTATAGGAACCCCTTTATGGGTAACTTTTTGCTTTTCTCTTGCTGCTTTTAAGATTCTCTCTTTGGCATTTTAATTAGGATGTGTCTTGGTCTATCTGATTCGGATCTAGCTTGTTTGGGACTCTCTGTGCTTCTTGGACTTGTATGTCTATTTCCTTCACCAAATTTGGCAAGTTTTCCTTCATTATTGTTTCACACAAGTTTTCAATTTCTTGCTCTTTCTCTTCTCCTTCTGGCACCCCTACGATTCAGATGTTGGTGCATTTAAAGTCATCCTGGAGGTTCCTAACCCTATTTTTTTTTTCCAAGTCTTGTTTCCTTTTTCTGTACTAGTTGACTATTTATTTCTTCCTTATGTTCCAAATCATTGATTTGAACCCCATTTTCCTCCCCTTCACCATGGTTTCATGTGGATTTTCCTTTGTTTCACTTAGCCTAGGCTTTACTCTTTTCCCTTCTGCATTTGCCATACTTAACAATATCTGTCAAGTCTGTGAGCATCCTTATTACTAGTGTTTTAAACTGTGCAGCTGTTAGGCTGAATATTTCTTCATCACTTAGTTCACCTACTGGGACCTTGATCTGGTTCCCTCTTTTGGGCCATACTTCTCTGTCTCCACAACTTGACAGTCTCTGGTGTTTGCTTCTGTGTTTTAGGCAGCGCTCTCACACCTGTTACGTTGTAAGGGGCAGAGCCTTAGGTACTCATCAGTGCTGGGAGACCCATTTCAGCACGTTGTGATGATGTATGTGGGGGGTGGGTCTGAAAGGGAACAATGCTGCTTGCTCAGCGATTGCCCCTTTTCCAGGTACTTCTCTTGCTTCTCATATGGGACTGGAGCCTCTCTAGTTGTTGCCCTGGCTGTAGTTCCTAGCATGGGTGGGTCTGTGATTGCTCCAGGACCATGGGGGCCTCTAAATGAGTGGACTCTGCTGAGAGACCAGCTGTTTCTTCCATCGCCCCAACCCCCACTGGTTTTCACAGTCATAGGCAATGTGGCTTTATTATACCCCTGGTCCTGGGTGCTGGAACCATGAACCTTGTGGTGTGACTGAACTTGCCACTGGTTGATCACAGTTGCCATCCCACCATTGCTGCTGCACTGCCAAACTGCACCCTGCCAGACTGCGCCCTTTCTGTCCCAGCTCCACCCCTCCCACCTGTTGATGAGTATTTCTCCTTTATATCTTTTGTTTGTTGGATTTCCATGTAGCTAGAATTTCTGGTTGTCTCTAGTTTTGAGGTAAATGTATCCATTTTTGGAGGAAGATGCTGCCTTGTCTATCTATGCCTCCATCTTGGATCCTCTCCTAAAATCTATTTTTAAAAACACATGATATTTGTTTCATCTATTGTCAATCATTTTGTTCATCTAGTTGAATGTTAAATATTTTCAATCCCTAATTTAAAATAAAATATATGCTATCTGCCAGGCCAAACAGTTTTTAGCAGTTTGTACCTTTCTCTTTTATAAAATGTACAAAGAAAGTTTGAACATGATAGCTAAAGAGTAACAGGGTTATTTCTTTTTCTTTTTTTTTTTTTTTAGAAAGAGGGGAAGAGAGAGAGGCAGAGAGGGAGAGAGACATCAATGTATGGTTGCTTTTCACCTGCCTCCAGCCACAGACTTGACTGGAGACCTGGCTTGCAACCTAGTTATGTTGCCCTGGCTGGGAATTGCAACTGTGACCTTTGGGTTCACAGGCTGGCGCCTTATCCACTGTGCTACCAGCCAGTGCTATTTCTATTTTTATATATGACTCTTATTATAAAAAGCCAAACACTTATATATGAAACATGCCACACATTTAACAAAAAGAATGCAATGTCTTTTACCACACTCCTTGCTTAATAAATAACTTACTTGTAACTTTAGTTACATATTATTTCATTTTTTCAAAATAAGGAAATAGTATTTCTTTTAATTTTGTTTTCTAACATAAAATGCAAAAGCAAATTATTAGGTCTTTATTATTTTAATCTTGATTACTTTTAGTTATGTTGTCAGATAGTATTTATAATTTTATTTTCAATGACTTGTAATTTTTAAAAACATATAAACACATATTTGCACTTAAAATAAAGTTAGGGGAGAAAAAGCTAGACTTTTCTCTTTTTTTTTTTTTTTCAAATTATACGAGGAAATTTATTTAGTAAGTCACAGAGGTAGAAGAAATGGGTTCAGGAAACAAATTAGGAAAAGAAAGGTCCTTGGAACTTAAGAGAGGAAGGTAAAGGTAACCCACCTGGAGGGAGGAGTAGGGAACAACTCATGAAGGGAGAGAAAATGGTCGGTCCTTCTCAGGGCTTTTTTTAAGGGTGGACATTTTAGGGGAGGTCCCAGAGGCTCAATAGAATATTTGTCAGCTTTCCAGGTGCATCCTTTCAAGGTCCTGGTTCCCACTGATTGATCAGTGCCAGGGAGGAAGTCATTAGTCAATGCAGCTGGGCCTGAGGTCCGCTATGGTGTGGCTTGTCTGGTTTTGCTGCTTTTCTGAGCCCAGAGCTAAAATACAACTGAGGCCTAGATGTTACCAATAGGGAGGAAAGTTCAGGGCTTTAAACCCTATGACCAGAGACATGCTAAGGAAGGAAAGGTCACCCTGTTGGGGGAGGTCCTTGTTTTCCCAGTTTGGCCCATTACTAAGCACCTAGGGCTTTCTGCCTTGGTGATAGACTTTTCTTGACAAAGAGGTCTGACTTTACTAATCAGAATATATGACATATATTTTTAAAATTAAATGAATAAAATTTATGTCTACAGTTTTGACAAAACATTTATATCACATTATAAAATAGCACTTTATTAAGAATTACTAAATTGGTAAAGGTGCTATGAAATCAACATTACTTTTAATTTCTCAATCCTTTTAAGAATATTAGGTTAAATAAAGTGTTTCTAAAGGAAAGAATAGAAGTCATGTGGCAAATCTTGGTAAAACCTTTTTTATGTATTTCCCAGAAAGTGAGGAAGTGAATAGTTCCAATAGCTGCATAATACATTTCTGCAAGTGGTAGTTTTATTTTTTCTTTGCTTTTGATAAAATTATAAAAATATCAATCAAGTTGAAGTTGATTTATAGTTAAAAGTAATTTCTGAGAGCCCTGGCTGGTGGATAGGCACCGGCCTGCAAATCCTAAGGTTGCTGGTTTGATTTCCAGCCAGGGCATATAACTAAGTTGCAAGCCAGGTCTCCAGCCAGGTCTGTAGCTGGAGGCAGGTGAAAGGCAACCATATGTTGATGTTTCTTCCCCTTTCTTCCTCCCTGCCTGCCCTTCTCTCTCCAAAAATAATGAATAAAAATTAAAAAAAAAAAGTTAACTTCTGAGGATAGACCCCTTTCATTTCTTTCTTTCTTTCTTTCTTTCTTTCTTTCTTTCTTTCTTTCTTTCTTTCTTTCTTTCTTTCTTCCTTCCTTCCTTCCTTCCTTTCTTTTGCTCATATTTCAGGAGTGCAAAAAAGATAAGTGATAATGCTAAAGGAAAACTTTTTTGAGTCCCATCCATTTATGCATTTAATAAGTTTTCCCCTTGCTTACATCTATAAGATTAATTGATGGAATTAATGATCAAATTTTTATTTATTTTCTTAAAGATTCCATCTATTATTTTTAGAGAGAGGGGGAGGGAGAGAGGGAGAGAAACATCAATGTATGGTTGCCTTTTACCTGCCTCCAGCTACAGAACTGGCTGGAGACCTGGCTTGTAACCTTGTTATGTGTGCCCTGGCTAGGAATCAAACCAGTGACCTTTGGGTTTGCAGGTCAGCACTTATCCACTATACCACCAGCTAGGGCCCAATGAACAAAATTTTTAAAAGCTCATTCACCTTATGAAGAAATACATTCCCAGAGTATTCTAACATTGTCAATTTATCAGATTTCACATTATATTATTTCAATCAATTGTATAAAACAAATAATTGTCATGAAAACCAGAAGAAATGTAATACTTTGAGACTTATACTTACACAAAATTAAAAACAAGTATATTTTGCTATGGAGAAATATAATGATAAAATCAATGAAAAAAATTTAAGCACATAGTTATATTATTTTAGTATAAAATTCTGTGGGAGATTTAGAAATATGTGTTCTAGAGGGTAAAGTAATTCCTAGGTGTTAGAGAATAACTTAGGTGTTTTTAAATGGGGATTGTGTTTATATTTCTGGGTGAAATTCCTAGGTATTGAAAAATAATTTAAGTATTTTTTAAATGGGTGACTCTATTTATATTCCATCAAATATGTGATATTTGGTCTCCAATGCATACAGTAAAAAAAATTAATGGAACAATTTTATTTTAGTTTTTATTATTTTTAAATATTTTATTTATTATTTTTAGAGAAAGGGGTAGGGAGAGAGGCAGAAAGAGAGAGAGACATCATGTATGGTTGCCTTTCACCTTCCTCCAGCCATGGATCTGGCTGGAGACCTGGCTTGCGACCTGGTTATGTGTCCTGACGGGGGAATCAAACCAGTGATCTTTGGGTTCGCAGTCTGGCACCTTATCCACTATGCTACCAGCCAGGGCCCAACTTTATTTTTAGATGACAGTATTTATAAAACACCATAAATCATATCCTTTGCAATTATTTAGGCTTATGATGAAATTTTTATATGTCAACTTTAAATCATATTAGGGAATACAGGGTTTTTAAAAATGAACTTGGTGATTATCTCAGTGAAAACATTTGAAGACCAGTGTAATAATTCCCACGTAAACTATGATACTTGGGTCCCCTTAGGAAAGGCCCAGTGGAAAACCTGTAGATTTCTACTGTGATTGAATCTCTGCCCTTTTGTTAAATCAATCCATCAGCAAAAAAGAACTATTTGGAAAATGTTTGCTGAGAAGCACTTCAACTCTAGGGTCAGTTTTGCATTTGCTAGTTTATTCAATGGTTATGACCATGCATCATATTCTAAGGCTCCTCACTGAGGTACGGCTGAGGACTGGAGCCTGGCTCTCAAATTTTGTGAAGGCTGGATGATGCAATTAAATATGCAATATAGTGTGGGCCTTAGTGAAGGTCCTTAATTAATTTTTGTCCCCTTCCCTTTGATTCCTCTAAGGATGCACCACACTTTTGCCACCACAGGGTTTGCTATGATGTGATTTAGCCATATCACAGGTCAAATAATTTCCTCTAAACCTAAGAAACCATGCACATCCCTCTGCTACAAACAGAATCTTTACTCTTCATCTATAAAATTGGGGATAATAGTGTAATAGTATTTACTTTGGTATAACAGATACTAATGTCACATCACAGAGATATAGACATGAAGATTAAACTATATACTAAGCACTTAATACAGTAATTGTTATATAGGAGATAATAGTAAATGTGAGTTTCCTTTCCCCTTTCATTTAATTGGTACTGATCCATATAGTATCTTCCGGTCCAAGTTCAGAAGCTCACTTAGCCCAGAATAACTCAAATCAATCTTACCACCTTAATCAGACTACTGTCTTCTGTGTCACATTTAATTTGAAGTCAGTTAGTTGGTTTATTTAAGTACTGTTAAGAATACGCTTTATATAAGCTACTGTATTGAATGTTTAAGGAGATTAATAGAAAACTATTCCCTGAGCTTGAGGCACTTGATTGAGGTGATAATATGCATTAAAATTTAAATGGGAATAAAAGCAGGGTGGGACAGATTATACAGAAAGTAATTGTGGTAGAAGTTTTGAGATTACAGTGGCTGATCTATTATTATTTTGTACTCAGGAACTAAATAATTATTAAGAGATATAAGTGAGTTCCACTTTCATGGCTGAGAAAATAGGACCAGAGTTCTAATTAGCATAAACTCACAGCTCTGGAGTGGCAGAGGTTCCCTGTCTCCTGGTCCCACACTGCTGTTTCCAACTAATTTCAAATATATTAATTAGTTTATATTTGATCTTTCTAACTGGGTAGTTTTGTGTAGTTAACCACTGGGTTCTGAAGCCAAAAATGTTTGAGTTTGAGTCCTGGCTTTGCCAGTTACTATCTGTGTGATTCATCTCTATGCTTCAGTTCTCCCATCTATAAAGAGTATAATAATAGTACCTTATTTCATAGGGTTGTTGTGAGAATTAAGTAATATATGTAAAGCATTAAAAAATGGTGGTTTTGTCACTGTAATTGTTCTTAGTCTCTGAGAGGATGTAAAGCAAAATGTTGAGTCTTCTAATGCTTTCTTTAAAAAAAAAAAAAAAGATTTTATTTATTATTTTTAGAGAGAGGGGAAGGGAGAGAGGCAAAGAGGGACAGAAACATCAATATATGGTTGCCTTTCACCTGCCTCCAGCAACAGAGCTGGCTGGAGACCTGGCTTGCAACTTGGTTATGGTCCCTGAGTGGGAATTGAACCAGCAACCTTGGGTTTCACAGGCTGTCGCCTTCAATGTTTTTTTTTTTTTCTTTATTTTCTTTTTTATAACGTCTTCCCTCAGATTCTGATTCAAGTATCCAGGTGGGTACTCCTAAATACTAGTTATCTACCTTAATCCTATTAGATAAAAACAAGTTTTTGTACCTCAGAAGTGGGATTTTTGATTTGTTTTAAGGCTGCCCTGGTCTGGTAACAGGAAAGTCTAGAAAAGTAAAAACAGATAGCAACAGATTCTGGAACCCAACAGAGCTTCTTTTAAAAAGACAGTCAAGCCCTGGCTGGTAGCACAGTGGATAAGGCCCCGGCCTGAGAACCCAAAGGTCGCAGGTTCGATTCCCCAGCCAGGTCTCCAGCCAGGTCCCCAGCTGGAGGCAGGTGAAAGGCAACCATACATTGATGTTTCTCTCCCTCTCTGCCTCTCTCCCTTCTCCTCTCAAATAATAAGATCTTAAAAAAAAAAAAAAAAAAAAAGCTTCCTGGCTGATAGCACAGTGAATAAGGCGCCGGCTTGCGAACCCAAAGGTCACAGGTTCAATTCCCCAACCAGGGCACATAACAAGGTTGCAAACCAGGTCTCCAGTCAGGTCTGTGGCTGGAGGCAAGTGAAAAGCAACCATACATTGATGTCTCTCTCCCTTTCTGCCTCTCTTCCTTCCCCTCTTTCTAAAAATAATGAAATAAAATCTTAAAAAAAAGACAGTCAAGATCAATAGATGCAGAGGAAAATGGAGGTTAGTGAATCTAATTCCAAATGAGCTTTCCCATCTATTTTACCAACTATTCCAAACTTCCTTAGACAAAACCTAGCCTTTTACAGATAAGTGCAGAGAACATGCCTCCGTGGGCTTGCTTTGAGGAACTGTTTTAGCAGGTGCTGCGTTCTACCCTGGAGGTGGCTGCATGAATTTGTGAACTGCAGTGACAATATTGACTCCCTTCAGAAGAAAAGGTGCTGTCTCTACACAGGAAGTTTAACTGCAATGGCACTATTTGAAACAAGAAGGAAGGAGGAGGAGGGGAACAGGCAGAAAGAAAAGAGGGAGGAGAAACAGCAGCAACGCAGCTGTCAGCCCAGTCACAGCTCCGTTCAATGTTCAGATTAGAAAAAGCAAGCACCATTTTTTCCTGGAGCACCCTTCTTTAGGCTCCTCAAAGGCCCGTTTGGGGGTTGGGGGGAGGGAAGTTGGGACAAATTACAAATTAATAGGGCTGTCGCAAAAATTAGGAAAGGGGAGAGCAGGTGAAGGTGAGAAAAATCCCTGTATTCAAGGGTTAGAAAAAACCTATATTCAGGGAATTTTTTGGGGTGGGGTGGGCAGAGATTTGGCATCCTTTACCAAGAAATCCAGGGATGGAGAAGGGTACAGACCAGCATTTGACAGATTCAAATAACATTGTCTACCCCCACCCTCCGCGCTCTAGCGATATCAGGTAAATTAAACATGGGGGGGGGGGGGGGCGGAGCATAAAAGGTCAGCCCAGGGTTCTTGTATGGGAGGGGGTTAGCATTAGCCAAGGTGGGAGAATTTAGGGTCACCGTCAGCTGACAAACCCCGAAGTTTGGGGTCGGAGCCAAGGGGTCTTATCTGCTGGCAGAGTGGTACCCATCCTGCACACACCCTGTAAGTTTCATGTTTTGAGTTTCGCCCGTAGATTCTCAGACCTGACACTACGTTATTAAGTTGTTCTCACAGTGCAAAGCTGAGCTGAATAATGCTGGGCAGGTTCACAGTAACATCTGGGAGCAAAAGAGGCTTTTGAGGTTGGGGACGGAAAAGCGCTGGTTTTATTTATGTTAGGGTGTGGTCTTTGTACCAATCGCCAGCAAAATTTTTCCGATCACCGTTGGTCTTCCACCTTCTGTCCAGGTGACGTAGGGAAACCCCGCAGGACTTGCTAGGGGCAGTTAAGCTGCGTCCTTCAAGTGTCAGTCTCGATCCTTTTGGAGACCACAACCCCCAGAATCCCTTGTGCAGGGAGTTCAAGCCGAAAGTAAGATGGCTCCACAAGGGTGGAACATGCTGTAGGGTGGAAACCCTAGTCCCTGGCAGTTTCTTTACCGGATGTGTTTAAATAACTGAATTTCCACAAATGCACCACCCCACTAACCACCTTGGAGGCCGAGGAGGCCACTGTCACTGCCTAGCTGGCTTTTCTGGGGACACCCTGGGAATTGTAGTCCAGCCGCTGGCCTGCGCCGAACTATCTTTCCCATGATGCCCTGCGGATCAGGCAATATCAACGTTCTTTTCCAAAACTCTCAGCACCAAGACCACCTTTCCCCAGTCCCCTTCTTTCTGATGACCTCTTCCCGTCTGTCGGTACAGACAGGCGGCCGGAGGAGGGCCCGGCAGGTTGCCACGCGGCCATGAGAGGCACTTCCGGCGGCTGTTCACTTCCTGGTTGGGTGGCTGGAGCCCAGCGGGAGCGCGCGCGGGGGAGGGGCGGCGGGTCAGTCTCCGCCTGGCGCTCGGGGCATCAGCTGGCGGGCGGGCGGGTGCCGTACGCGCCCGGCTCTCGCTGCAGCGCCGCCTCCTTTCCCCGACGCAGGCCGGCCTGGCGGCCGTGACAATGTTGCGGGGTTGGTAGCTGGGTGCTAGCCGTTGAGCGATCTCAAGTGGGTGCCGCCGGGATGCTGCCTCTCGGGGCGGTAGGGAGACCGGG
Source organism: Noctilio leporinus (assembly GCA_004026585.1). Taxonomy (NCBI): domain Eukaryota; kingdom Metazoa; phylum Chordata; class Mammalia; order Chiroptera; family Noctilionidae; genus Noctilio; species Noctilio leporinus. Next base: position 166,660 of record PVIW01002885.1, on the reverse strand, counting down.
GAGGAGTGGGGCTGGGGGTGGGGGAAAATGCCCAGCTGAGTCGGCGCTGCTCCAGGCGGCTGAATTCCTCCTTTTTCTCCAAGTCCTGGGCACAGGGTCCTAGATTTGGGGGCTGGGGACACATTTTCAGCCCCAGGGTTATCCTCGCTAAGAAAATGCGGGAAGCATTTCTCTAGGTTGATGGCTTTTGCTCGATCTAGGACTCAGCGGTTGAATTTTGAAGAGTGTTACTGATTCATCCTCTCTCTCTCTTCCTCTGTCATCGCAGGTTTAAACTTATACGAATCGCTCTTTTGAGGAGGAGGGGACCGCTGCGAGATTGACGCGCATATTCCTATAGGCATCCTCCCTCAGCCCCCACCCCCACGGCGGGATTCGGGTGGCTCCTCTCCGAACTGAAATCCGAGAAGAAATCCTTGGATCTCTTGTTTTCTTTCTTTCTTTCTTCTTTTTTTTAAACCTAGAAGCTGTTGGTATTTTGCTTTGCTGCTTCGTATTCGCAAGATGAAGAAGTTTTTCGACTCGCGGCGAGAGCAAGGCAGCTCTGGCCTGGGCTCCGGCTCCAGCGGAGGAGGGGGCAGCACCTCGGGCCTGGGCAGTGGGTACATCGGAAGGGTCTTTGGCATCGGGCGACAGCAGGTCACTGTGGACGAAGTGTTGGCGGAAGGTACGCTGGGACTCTGAAGTGCGCCGTAAATGAAAATCTTGGGCTGATGCAGCAAGATTCTGGTTTCTGGTTGTTGAACGTATGAATGGATTTTGACCAGTTGACACTCCCTTCCCCTTCCTTTGCCCTGTGAATCATTGCCCTTGAGAAATTTAAAACTGAGATTTGAAAGCGACGAGGTTTATGGGGCATGGGGAGGTTGCGGGACATTGTTTACGGTGGCCTTTTATTTAAAAACAAAACAAAACAATGACAAAGTAAATCTTAAAGATCAGAGGAGAAAAACCTATGCCTGAAAATATAAAGCTTTACATCAAATGTAGAGGGTAGGCTTGTCATTCTCCTAAAACTTGAAATAATTGATGTGAGGACTGAAGAGAGGGGTTTCTCCTCTTTTCTTCTGCCCAACTTTCCCACTGCCATGAGCAGGCAGTGGAAGGAAGAGAGGGGTTTTCAGAGACTGGGAATGTTTTTCTAAGGGCTAAGGCTCTTGGTGGGTTTGACAAGGTTTCCTGACCCAGCTGTAATCAGGTCCCCAGGATGTAGCTAAGATAACAGAAATTACATGAAATGAATGTGGTTCTTTTGAAATCAGTCAGTAGGCCCCTCTTCCTTCTGTTTTAGTTACTGTTATTTTTTTAATGCTGAAAGAATTACTTGAGATTTTTGTTTTCTCAGTATTGGCGATGTTATTTAGATCTGCTGTGTTTACTCCGTGAATTCCATATCTAAATCTATATTTTTATTCCCCGGGCCTTCTGGAAATTTTTCCATGTCTTTTTTGGTAACCTTAACCTCGACCTTCATAATTATACCAGACTCATACTTTTTACAGCCCGTTGCCTGCCTAGCGTGCTTTTATTATTATTTTTTTGAAGCAGCAATTTCCTTGGCATGAAGCTATTCAAACTAATTGGATGGGGCCAACCTGCTCTAGGATGTGTTATTTGCCTGAAGGGGACAGGGGAAGGGGGAGGCCTGCATTACTGCAAATGGTGGTGGTGGTGGACCTATTTATTACTGGGAAGGAGACTTTTTGTAAGCTAAGGTTGACGCAAGAATTCCATCCTGGGCCTGGGAAATGCCTGCGGGTGGGTTGGGAGGAGGAAGAAGCTGTTTGGCTCACAGCTTATCTAAGCAGTTGATTCAGCTGGGCCCAGTGTTCTGGAGATGGAGTTTAAAGCCTTTACTTTAAAAACAGTATTTTAAAAAATACATGACACTGTCCTTGTGAAATTATTGCTCTTTTCCATTTTCATTGCTGTTCTAGCTAGACTTAATCTGGGGCCTGAGTCACTCACTGTACTCTGGATCTTTCCTTGTGGGCTTTGATGCAGGATGGGAGACGTTTCTGTGCCAGCTGCCAGATCCGCACCCTTGAGTCTGATCTCTCTCTTTCATCCCTGTGCCAAAGCCCTTTACTGCAGTGGGATGGAGAAATGGAGAGAGTGTGAAAGAGAAATTGGGAGAATGATGGGGTGCATAGCTCTTTTCTTTCCTCTGAATGGCCTCTGCTGACTTAGGAGCATTTTGTTCAGCATGGATATTGCCTCACTGTAGGTAGTGTTACCCTAAGTTGTGCATGTTCTCAGAGTCTGAGATGGGAAAGAGAGAAGGCAAAATGGGTCTTTGTTACTTGGGTTGCTCTTTACCTTCCCAGAATTCACCCCTGAGAACTGTGCATCATGCATTACATTTTTAAGTAGAACTTAGGGCTTGAAGTTCTGCATTCATTCATTCATTTGTTCATTCAGCAGACTGTTATGGAGTGTCTCTGATGCACCAGACACTGTGCTAGGCTCTGGTTATATGATACAGAACTAGATGCTGGAGTTTACAAACTATTTTGAGAGATGGAAAATAGCCAGTTAGAATGAGGGATATGTATTATCATTGAGATAAATTTAGGATGGCCCCCAATTTTAGAGAGCCAAGAATTGATTTCTGCAGGAAGTTACTGACTGAGGAATGAGTAGGAGTTACTCAGGTATTGTGAATCATAGACAAAGACTTGGAGTAACAAGAGAAAGTCTCATATAAAACTAGGTCTGTCAATATTGCCTTCTATGTTTTTTGAGTAGACTTGGGTTTGAATTTATGCCTCTAAGACATGTGGCTATGTAGGAGCCAGCATACAAAGTATTTTTGTGGCACCTATTAAATACAAAGGCATCACTGGGTTCTGAGAAGGATATAGGGAGATCTGAAGTGTAATGCCTGCCTATATGGAGCTGTCAGTGAATTTGGGAACACAAGGCAAACATTCACCCATCCAACACTATGGTTACCAGCACTGTTACAGTTAGGTATATCTAGGTTCATATTCTGGACCTGTTCTTTACTAGCTGTGAAACCTTACATAAGACATTTTAAACCTCTCTTAAATCTGTTTTCTTATGGGCAGCTCCTAACATGAAGAGCCTGGATCAGGGAGCTTGTTAAAAATGCAAATTCTTAGGTGCACTCCATAAACCATGGGTGTAGGGCTTTAACAGGTTCCTGGAGTGATTCTGATGCAAGCTAAAGTTTGAGAAACACTGCTGTATGGAAAGGTCTTGAAGATTATATGAGGAGCTATATATAAATTAACATTTTTTTCAGATGTTTCAATAAATGGTAGTCCTTACCTATCAGCAATATTATATCATACCTATGCGTACAATTAAAGGGGAGTAAGAGTGGCAATGTGAAGGCTAGTTTGGTTACAGCAATCTTTAGGAGAATTTTTCCCTGCCATGGTGGGTGGACAGAGCCAAATGTTCTTTGCAGAGGTCTCATCAGCCCCTTAAAGGGTCAACAGATGTTTTGGGTAGTCGTGTTCCTTCCTGGACCCTCTTTTGTTTGTGGTGTCAGGTGCTGACCTGGTCACCAGTCCCAGCCAGAATTGTCTAAGGTTGATGAAAGCTGTGCATCAAGCGCTCAGGGCAGTGGCCAAGCCCTTTAGAAAGAGATGGTGTGGTGGGCTTCAAACACAGACCTTATTACCACCACATCCCATTGATGATCTCTTCTTCCCTAATATGGGTATCGGCCTATGCTTTATAGTGAAGAATTGCAAACACCCCATGGAAGAGGTATTGAAGTAAGACAGGAGAGGGCCTGGGCTGCCATCAGCAGCATCAGCTCTGCTTGCCTAGTTGCACTGACTAGTGGGGGCTTGTTTGTCCTGGGGAAATGAAGGTTCTAAGTCATGAATTCAGAGGGATATGGCTATCTCTAGGCTGGGTGCAAGGGAGGATGTTTTCTCTTAGCTTCCTCAGCAAAGATGCCACAACAAGATGCTAGATCATGTCTGATGTAATAGGCATATGAAGTCAAGGAAAGATTTGGTGTAAGTTTCCAGAATGAGCTCAGTGAGAAAATTGGAGCAATGCTTAAAGAAGGGCTGAGAAGCTCTGCTTTTATCATACCTCCTTAGCTACATGAGGCCTTATATCTAAGCGTTAAACCATAAGTAAATGCTGAATACCAGGTCCAAGACTGTTTCAGTCCTGTTAAGATGGACAAGAAACTTCAGAACAGTTTCTCACCTATGTTAGAGGAATCCAGGCCTATCTAGGGCTAATGAGAACTATTAAGTCTTCAAGTCAATAAACTTTGACAATTTCTTCTACCTATAGCGCAAGGTAGTGAGGTTTAAAAATGTGAGATTACCTCAAAAATAAACAAACTTATACATTTGACATATGTGCAAGGTCTGTCCCAAACTTATCTAGCCAATGTGTCAATATAATTAAAACAGTTTGCACTGGATACCTTCAGGACAGGCTCTGTGTAATTAAACATGGTGGTGGTATCAATATATTGCATGTGTGTATTCATTTAGTGTATGTTTTTGTTAGTGCCTTCTTTGAGGCCGGCACTGTGTTAGGTTACAGAGCTACAAGATGAAGGGACTTTAACTCAGCTCTTACGGAGATCATAGACCAACAAATAACCCTAAGATAAATGCTCAGCACTTAGCATGGCCCTTGATGTATATTAGGTGGTAAAAAGATATTAAGAGGATAGAGAAAGAGCGTGGGGGTGAGGGTTTATAGATGACGTGTGCTTTGAACAGGAATGGAAATTGCCCAGTGGATGTTCCAGATGAGGGTTACCTGAGGCCTTGTAAGTGGAGAGAACAGCATTTGCAAAAGTGTGGAGTGGTGAAATGGTATGAGTTCCAGGAATAATGACTAGTCTAGTGTTATCATTTTAGTTAGTACAAGTTTTCCTTCCAGCATCAAGGAAAGAAGAACATGGAATGGTAGGAGGAAATATTTTTACAATTTGCCCCCTAGATATGCTTGCTGCTCACTTTCCAAAGTGGTCCTGGGCCTTTTGAGTAATTAATTATTGGATTGGTGTCTAATAAGCATTGTGGGACAAGGGAGTGGCTAGTGTCTGGGGAAGGAGTGGCTCTGAAGGTTCAAAGAAAAGGGGAAAGCTTGCCCTGACTGGTGTGGCTCAGTGGATTGAGTGTGGGCCTGCGAACCAAAGGGTCACTGGTTCAGTTCCCAGTCAGGGCACATGCCTGGGTTGCTGACCTGGTCCCCAGGTTGGGGTGAGCAAGAGACAACCACACGCTGATGTTTCTCTCCATCTCTGCCTCCCTTGCCCTCTCTTTAAAAATAAAGAAACAAAATCTTAAAAAAAAAGAAAAAGAAAGCCTATATGATCGATTGCTTGCTATTCCTGTTGTGTTCATGCACATAATCAGGCTAAACTGAAACTGGACTTAACACAGTAAATGACTTGAAGAAAAAAAGAAAAAGAAAAGAAGAACAGAAAGCTTGAAGCAGAAGCGAGTGGGAGAGTGAGAGACCACTGCTTCAGAAAGGAGTTGCCAGGGGAGATAATGAGGATGTCCAGCTAGAGCAGAAGACATGTCGGAGAGAGAAGAAAAGGAAACAAGGTTATGGAGAGCTTTAGTGCCAGGCAGAGAGGCTAGTTATAAGCACCTGAAGTCTTTTCTTGCTGCAAATACCAGTTTGATCCCTCCCACTTCATATGTCTGCCTGCTCGAAGTCTGGTTTTTTAGTGGCAACTGCAGATTTTCAGGGGGAGGTTTGTGAATGGTGTCTTCTTTCTGGCTTTGGGCATGAGGACAGTTATAGCTTCGTTAAATATAACCAAATCTAGATTTCAGAAGTGAAATCCGGAATAAGCAATTACATGGTCAGAACCTTCCTTTGTTCTTTCTAACAAAGTCATGCTCTTTTAATGAGAGATGAGAAACAGTTTCATGTGGGTTTTGAGTGGGAGAATTTTGGGGAGGCATATACTTGTATCTCAGTAGCTAAAACTACATGTAGAATATATAGGAAAAGCTTGATAAATATTAATAAAGTGCATATGAAAAATATCACTGCATTAGAGCAGTCATTTTAACTAGCAGTATTTGAAAGCTGATATTTCATAAAGGGACTAACACTATCTGCTGTCATCTTTTTTTTTTAAAGATTTTTTAATTCATTATTTTTAGAGAGAAGGGCAGGGAAGGAGGAAGAAAGGGAGAGAAACCTCAATGTATGGTTGCCTTTCACCTGCCTCCTGCTATGGACCTGGCTGGAGACCTGGCTTGCAACCTGGTTTTGTGCCCTGACTGGGAATCCAACCAGCGACCTTTGGGTTCACAGGCCAGCGCCAATCCACTGAGCCACCAGCCAGGGTTTACCTTCATCTTGTACTTTTCAAAAGGATAAGTGCTTTCTGAACCTGTTTAAGAAATAACTGTGACATCTGCATCTGAAAGAGCCAAACAGTGATAATAATAGAAATGGTATTGTCTACTGAAGTAAGCATCTAACACTTTGAAGTAGCAAAGAGTAACTTTCTACTTTTCTGGAGCCATTCTTTTGGTGCAGCGAAAGGAACCACTGAAGTATAAATTGGGAAATTAAGGTTTGTTGGTTCTTTCATTGCCATATTTGGTAACTGTTGTTGAGCACTCGCCATGTGCTGGACATCATACAAAGGTAAATCAAACAAGTCTCTGCCTTGAGCTCCTAGTTGTAGAACTTCAGACACATGAGCAGATAGCTCTAAGGATATAAAAGGCCTAGGAGAACAGATATGACAGAGCAATTAATCTTATGGGGTGAGAAGTAGTCAGGGAAAGCTACTTGCTTGCTTTGGAGAGTTGTCCCAACCGAAAGGTTGCAGGTTGAGTTCTGGTCAGGGCACATACTTAGGTCGTGAGTTAAGTCCCTCGTCCAGGGGCGTACAGTCCCTGGTCAGGGCACATACTTAAGTCATGAGTTAAGTCCTCAGTCTAGGGGCGTACAGTCCCTGGTCTGGGCATGTATGGGAAGAAACCAGTTGATGCTTCTCTCTTGCGTCAATGTTTCTCTCCTTTCTCTCTCTCTAGAAGCAATGAAAGATGTCCTTGGATGAGAATTAAAAAACCAAACCAAACCAAGAACTCATCACTAGGTGGACAAGGTAGAGAGAACATTCTAGATAGAATAATATGGCCAAAGACACAAAAGCAGAATGTGCACTCACTGCTTGCTGGAGCTATGTGCTTTGGGATGGTGGTAATTGTTACTGGTCCAGTGCTGTGCTGTCCCATAAAGTAGTCATGATGCACTAATGACTATATGTAAATCATCTTGCCATGGTAAACAGAGAAGTAATAGAAGACTTGACTCTGCCTTCCTAATTGACATGATGACCAATACACACAAAGTAAGTGCACCCTACAAGCCAATAGCTATTGAAATGCTGGGATTTGTGGCATAGTCTCAAATTCTGCAAGGGCTGAGGAGAAGGCAATGAGTGAGGATTGCAATGGTTAGAAAAGGTTTTGTGAAGATGGATTTTTCTCTTTTTTTTTCTATTAAAAAAATTTTTTTTAAAGATTTTATTTTATTATTTTTAGAGAGAGGGGAAGGGAGAGAGGCAGAGAGGGAGAGAATCAGTGTATGGTTGCCTTTCACCTGCCTCCAGCTACGGACTTGCCTGGAAACCTGGCTTGCAACCTGGTTATGTTCCCTGGCTGGGAATCGAACCTTTGGGTTCACAGGCCGGTGCCTTATCCACTGTGCCACCAGCCAGGGCTCTGGATTTTTCTTAACAATCTTAAGGCTCTTAAAAGAGCCTTTTTCTCTGGAACCTCTTCTTCGAGGAACTTTGTTTTAGGCAACATATTGAGGTCAGCATGTTTGCATATGGTATATTCTTAGTAAAACTGAAGCAAGTATTGTGACATCTTTGGTCTCTTTTGAGGAACAAAAGTGTCTCCATAAGTAAATCATATGTTCTGTGTTTACCCCCAAAGCCAAAAAGCCTTTCATTCTATGTGATTTTAAATTACATGAATATTAGCACATTAAGGTAAACTGGCTGCAGCATTTTCTGCCTACTTTCTTCCTTCATTATTATCTTTATTATTATTAGACTGTTATCTTTATTATTATTTAGCCTATTATGTATACTTTAAACAACCGCAGTTCTATTGAGTTACAGCCAATTGTTAGGAAAGAGGAGTCCTATGAGCGAGACTCCCACCTTGGTGGAGGGTGAGTTCCTCAAGTTGGAACAAAGTTGACAGAATAAAAATTTGGAATTTTGTTTGAAGTCTGCTGTGAGTGAATGAGCTTGTGCTGGTCAGTTTTCTCCTTGGGCTCTGAGTTAACCTTGGCAGTTAATGGATGGCAGTGCCGACTAAAGCTGTGTTATTTGTGATTTCTGAAGAGCTGAGAGATTATTGGATGAAAGAGTTTATGGCATCCTTGTGTTTTTATAATAGAAGACCAGGCATAGCATTGATGTTAGATTAGCACTTGTAATTAAAATGATTTTCAATAATGATGCCTTTCATCTAGGACTTGAATCTTGGAGGAGGTAGTATAGTGCCATGCAATTTGTTGCTGTTTTTGAGGATGCTTATAGTTCTGTGCTGGGATCTTTAGGATGAAAGAAAGACTATTGTGCTCTGGTACTGAGCATGAATTTGAGAACAAAATGGAGATTTATTACTCTTTGGGGACAGAAAAAAAAGAAGAGAACTCAAGCCTCATCTCTTGGACTCTTCTGGGAGGATTGGGGCCTGAGCTCCATTTACAGAGGTGACCGGATCCCTGTTTGTCCCCCTGACTCATCATTTTCCCTGGTCAGTGAATCTTGTCCTGGAAGTGATGATTATCTTACAGGTTTGTTAGACTTGCTTAATTTTCCATGTGGGTAGCCTACCCTGTTCTTCAGACCTTTGTTCTCTACTAGTTTTAGAAGCCTGAGAATCTTGGTAGAGATGGGATGGGCGATGTTGAAGAAACACTTGTATGTGGCCTTTTGGCTATGGAAAAAGTCTTGGTTTGACAAGAAGGTGTAACTCGGTAATGATTGGGGAAAACCTGATATCCGGTGCTGTTTTTCTTCCCCTGTACCCCCGGGATAAAGGGAGCACTATGATGTTCTCCTTAGGAAAAGACTTTCAAGGTTAGCACCATTTTTGGTAGTCTAAAAACATGGGAATTGGAGGTCCGCAGCCCTTGGCTTGAACCCTGGGCCTGTCCCTATGATGTTGGGCAGCTTACAAAGATCCAGGTTTCTTATTTATAAAATGCAGCTGATACTGTTGGTGATTGTAAGGATTAGATAAAATTATGCAAAACATTTTGCATAGTGCCCAGCACATATTGCAGTTAGTCTGTAAATGGTAACTTTGTGAAATTTTTGTAAAGTAGCTTTTATTTATTTTTAGAGAGAGGGGAAGGGAGGGAGAAAGAGAGGGAGAGAAACATCCATGTGCAAGGCCTGCAAGCATGAATCAAACTGGCGGCTTTCAGGTATGCAGGACAATGCCCAACCTGGACCACACCCAGCCCGCTGAGTGACAGCAGTCAGGGCTGTGAATGATAACTCTTCATCTTTGAGTGTATGAATTTTGTTCTTAAAGACTTTATGTGTTTTTAGAGAGAGGAGAGATGGAGAAAGAAAGGGAGAGAATCACCAATGTGTGAGAGAAACATTGACTAGGTACGGTACCACTTGTATGTCCCCAGCTGGGACCTGGCCCACAATCCAGGCATGTGTCCTGACTGGGAATTGAACCAGCAACCTTTCAGTTGATAGGGTGATGCTCAATCCACTGAGCTACACCAGCCAGGGCTGAATTTTGTTTTTATCAGACAGTAGTTGTTTTTCTGTCTGATAGACTCTGATGATATACATATGTGTGTATATCTACATGTATATGTCTATATACCTATGTACATATCTCAGCGTATCTACAAAGCCCAGGATGGGGAATAAGAAGAAGAGAGAGAATCTCAGATAGATATTGTGTTTTGATGTTTTTTCCTGCTTGAAAGCCACCTGTGTTAGGAAAACTTTCCTTGTCAAGTTGCTATTAGTTATGATGGGCCTCTGCCTCTGAGGAATGCCTGACCAGCTGCCTATCCAGCTTCATATCCTTGTGTTCTAAACAGATCTGCTTCATTCAGGCCTATGTACTCCTCATCCCCCATTTACCATGGATATAGTTCTTTCCAGTGCTTTACTCACATTGTTCCCTGTACCTGGGATACTCTACCCTCTCTCCCACTCCCTATCTTAGACCCACCTGACTAACCTTTGTCCTACCTAACCCTAGTACTCACCACACCTACCAAAGAGATCCATCTGTCCTGTCACCTGGATAGTCTCATTCTTGCTGTCTGTGTTGACTGTTTTGCGTCCATAATCTCAAGTTTTATTTTGCTCTTTAGCTGTTTCATTTGTATCTACTTTCTAGGGTTAGATAATTGGTTCTTTCCCAGGCAGGATGTAAACCTTAGGTTTATTTTGTATCCAAATCTGAACTCTTAAATTTGAACAGTGTAACAGTGGGTACTGGAGAATAAATTAATCAAATAACACAATAAATCAGGACTAATTCAGATTCACTGGCCAGACCTTAAGAAACCAGACAAATTTGAAAGCTATAGACCTATTTTATCTTTATTTTGATAATGTAATAGATTTATGTTTGGGATCTTATTACAATGTGACGAGATATTGAATCTTTTAGGTTTTTGAAAGTTGAAAATGACAAATTCAAAGCAAAGTAAAACACCTTCCAGAAAATGATGTAAATTTCTCTTTATTGATTGGATTCAATTATGAGTTACTAATACCATCTCAAAAGTAGTGATACAAGGTAAAAGTATCAAATATATAAAGGAATTCTAAAGCTATTTAAATGCTATATTGGGAAGATTAGGTCAGGTATCAAAAACTTAGATATTTTTATTTTGTGATGGTTGTTGGCCCACAGTAAATTAGGGCAGTGATTTTCAACTTTTACGTAGGGTAGTGAGTATGGGAACAGGGTACAGTTAGGAGGGGAACATACCATTTGAAAAGCACAGGCAAACTCCAGGTCTAGTAAGGAAAGGAGATAACCTTAAAGAGGAGGGGAAATAGTGGTATACCCTCTCAAGAAGCATATACTGTAGACTTAAGGGAACAGGGTGGGGAGAGGACATGAAACATTTATCAAGAGGATATGGTTTTTAAAAGGTTTATAAATATGGCTCTTGCAGCTCAGTTATAAATTGAGTCTAGAGAGGTGGTATTCAAAATTGATCACTAAATGTAGCTCCTAGACTATAGATAGGCACCTGTTTCTCCTTATTCTTGCTAATTTCAGAAAGGTGAAGTGAAAAGAGGGATCAACAGTATATTGTTTGGTGGTTTGCCCTGTGAGCTCTGTGACCTTGTTGGAAGGTCATCTCTTGGTGGTTCTTGACCAATGTTGAGAATTCACTTGAAAGAAGTTACTTTTAGATAATACAGAATTTTCCAGAAGATGAAGTATTTATTTTTCTTTTAAAATCATAGTTCTAGAATATTCATGTGTTATATTAATAGTAACAAATGGGTTAAATGGCTGCCTACCTACTCCAATTTTGGAGTTGAATTTAAGGTGATATGATGGAATAATGTCCAAGGCTGTATATTCAAGTTCTGGTCTTGGGGTTTGCTCATAGATATGAGCAAACAAGCAAGGGAAGTAGATTGTCTAGTTTCGTCAGTGATCATGGACACATCGCTATCTTTCTCTGAACATGTCTTTCCTTACATAAATAAGGAAGCCACTGGGTCATCTTGAAGGTCTTTTCTAACTCAGACATGGTTTTTAAGTTGTGTAGTTTCTGTTGAGGCCATGTGGGAGGGGCCATTAGGGTAGGATTGATTAGGTTGAAGTGTAAAGACATGTGTAGCTGGGACTAAGACAACATACCTGAGATGGATTATTAACCGTTACCGGATTATGAGCCAGAATTAGTGGAGGTGAAAGATTCCGTTCCTTTTTTACTCAACTTCTTTCATATCTTTCCCTTAAACTGGAAAAGTCAGTGTTAAATAATTAGATGTTGGGGGTGAGAAGGATGCTGGACTTCTGGTTTCAGTGACTGGGTAGATAATGGTATCAACAAAAAGAAGAAAGAACAGTGTTTGAAGGAAAGAGAATGACTTTAGTTTTGGACTTTTTAGCATGACACACCAACGGAAATCTGGTGTGGATATACTAGTTCAGGATACTTGTTGGATAGGACTGGCTTAGATGTGAGAGAAAAGTTTGGTGGGAGTTGTCTTATAACTGAATGGTATTAATGAAAAGTGAAATGGAATGTGATCTTACAAGGAGACTGCATGGAAGAACAGAGAAGTGGCTGTGGGTAGATTTCTTAGGAGCAAGGGGCAGGGAGAGGAAGGGGAGCAAGCCTAGAATCAAACCCCAACTCCTCACTCTGACCTGCAATCCCTACAGAGCTTGCATATCTTCACCTCAACCAATATGCTTATTTGCTACAATGATTCCTCTCTATCTTTTTGAGCATTTAACATAGTTTCCTCTTCAGTGTCTTTGGCTTGGCTGGGTCCCCTGTCTGGGATGTTCTTCCTCTTGCTCTTTCTGTGGCTGGATTCTGATTCTTGCCGTTCAGATTCCACTTAAATCTCACCTCAGAAAAGCCTTCCTTGACCATCCAATGTAAGGAACCTGTCATGTTTTATTTTACCAGGTAGCGTGTGTCAAGTGATTTTCTTGCTCATTGTTTATCTCTCTCTGCTAGAATTTTACCACCTGGAAAGGAGAGACCTCGATTCACTTGTTTATTGCTAAATCCCCAGTGTCTAGTGTGGTGCCATTTGAGGAGCTCAGTGAAAACCGATGGAAAGAGTGAGTGAGCACATAAGGAGGCAGAAGGAATAATCAAAGATATACATGTAGAATCAGGAGATAACAGCGATAAAAATGAATATTAAGTAGCTTTAAAAGAAGGAGGGTGGATACTTCCAGTGGTTAAAAATCAGAAAGGGCTACTGGATTTGGAAATATAGAGATCATTCATGAGTTTCGTTGGAGTAGTTTAAGTGAAGCAATGGAGTAGAGTCTAGGTGGCAGTGAAATGAGTGAATGGGAAGTGAGATAGATGCTGAGTTAAGGAGGAATTTATTATAGTGGTGGAAGAGTCTTCAGTATGTGACGCGGAGAGGAAGAGGTTAGAGATACTATATAGCGGGGATTCTTGATGGAATGGTGCTAAGGAGATGATGGAATCATGAACACAGGTGGAGGAGATGACTTTGGACGGGAGAAAGAGCACATTATTAACTGACCTGGAAGGAAGAGGTGCAAGAATGGGTACACAAAAGGAATTGGTAGGGTTTAGCAGGTGGAGAGAGATCTTGCTTCACGGCCTCTGTTTTCTGTTCAATGCTATGGACTGGGAGTTGAATTGAGGCTTTAAAGAGAGTAGGGAAGGATGTGGAAGAGCTGCCTAGGGTCAGGAGAGAAGAACTAACAAAGATAAGAATGGCTTGGTCATATGAAGAGCCCATTTGAGATGACTCATTGTGGAAAAACAGGTTTCCCTGGTCCCTGAGCGTTTATCAGTGTTGAAAAGTACACTATTTTGGGTAGGACTTTTTCTGAAATATGTAAGATATTTCCTAGCTTCTAGATTATATGCCACAGAGGCAGCATGATATAGGTAGAAAGTATTCCTGATCTGAACCTGACAGTGGGGACTGTCATGCCCTGTCCTCTGGACAAATTCATTCCTGACTCTGTCCATCAGGTTCCTTGTCTGTGAAATGAAAACTAGATGATGGTAAAGTTAGGTGCTTTTAACATCTTACTGTTTTTTGTTTTTTTTTTTTAATTTCTCAAATGCATTATTATTAGAATGTTATTGTTTTGTTAGAGATTGAATAGAATGTTTGCTTGAGACAGGTAAGATAGTTTGCTTCTGAATAAAAATTAAAAAAATTGACCTGGGTTAATATGCCCCCGTTTTTTGTTTTTTGTTTAAAAAGATTTTTATTTATTTATTTTTAGAAAGAGGGGAAGGGAGGGAAAGAGAGGGAGAGAAACATTAGTGTTTGAGAGAAATAGTCAGTTGCCTCTCACACTGCCCCAGCTGGGGACATGGCTCACAACCAGGCATGTGCCCTGACTGGGAATAGAACCTGCGACCTTTTAGTTCATAGGCCTGCATTCCCTCAATCCACTGAGCCACACCAGCCAGGGCTATACTTTTTGAAGTTCGTGTGTGTGAAAGATTGTATTTATTTATTTATTTATAGAGGGAGAGTAAGGAAGAGAGAAAAAGAGGGAGGAAGCATCAATGTGTGAGAGAAACATCAATTGGCCACCTCTCACACCCCCCAAACTGGGGACCTGGCCTATAACACAGACATGTGACCTGACCAGGAACTGAACCTGGGATTTTTTAGATTGCAGGCTGGCACTCAGCCCACTGAGCAACACCAGCTAGGGGTTCATGTTTGTGGGTTTTTTTATTGTTGTTTTTTTTTTTTTTTTTAAGATTGTATTTATTATTTTTAGAGAGAGGGGAAGGGAGAGAAACAGAGAGGGGGAGAAGCATCAATGTATGGTTGCCTTTCACCTGCATCCAGCCACGGACCTGGCTGGAGACCTGGCTTGCATCCTGGTCATATTTATGTTTTATAGTATCTTCTAATTCCTTTCTTATGAGACTGTCAGCTGTCATTTCTTTCTGCTGCCCAAGTGCTTCCTGAATTAGTGCCTCTCTAATTTGCCACTTTTAATCTGTGGATTTGAAACTAGATGACTAAGCTTGTTCAAACTGCATGCAATAATAAAGAGGCTCTTAGTGAGAGTTCGAGGGTGTTGTCTATGATTAAAGTACATGAGCTGCTGAGCACAGGCTTTATGTCTCTTATTGGCACAGAAGCCAGTTTCTTATACCTTACGTTTTACAAAGCTTGAGTTCTAAAGAGATAATGAGTTACCATTTGATATTTATTATTTGCGTTTATAACCATTTATATGAAAAGTTGTGTATCAGTGTCATAGGGATTTAACCTGTTTCCATTTTTTGTTTTGCTCCGTCTCTTTTCTTATCCTCCCAACCTGCCCTCCACAGTATAACACAATGTTTTAGGCACCATTATAGCATCATTTGAGTCATTCCATTTCTATTTATTTGAAGCCACAGAGAAGTTTCCAGGATTATAATCTGCTATTTAATGCTGTATGTGTTTGTCTCCCAGTAAGGGCTGTGGTGGAGACTCTCAGATAGTATTTGGGTTTGGGACCTGGAAGACTTGAAATAATTAAATGAATGCTAGTTCCATATATAATCTTTGATTGATTGGGAAGAAAACAGTCAAGAAGTCTTTTAAAAGTTTTTTTTTTTTTTTAATATGAATTAATCCACGGTGATAGTAGAATAAATTAGAAGGTAAAGCCAGACAAAAAGAGAAAACTACCTATAATCCCATAGATTACTATTGTTAACATTTTTTTTTTAAAGATTTTATTTCATTATTTTTAGAAAGAGGGGAAGGGAGAGAGGCAGAGAGGGAGAGAGACATCAATGTATGGTTGCGTTTCACCTGCCTCCAGCCACAGACCTGACTGGAGACCTGGTTTGCATCCTGGCTACGTGCCCTGGCTGGGGAATCAAACCTGCGACCTTTGGGTTCACAGGCCCGCACCTTATCCACTGTGCTACCAGCCAGGGCGTATTAACATTTTGGTGTCTACCTTCCAATCTTGTTGTGCCTTTTACAAAATAAGGATGTAGTTTACATCATCTTCAACAATCTGCTTCCTCACTAAACCATATATCCAAATTATTTTTTTTGTGTGTTAAGTGTTTGTATCATCAGTTTTAGTCCATTAAATGGATGAATTGTGATTTAACCAATTTCTTCTTAGACATTTGGATTATTTATAACTATTACAAAACAACCACAACAAATGTTTTTTAAGCCTTTGAGTACTTGTTATATTCTTTAGAATAAATTTCTGAATGTGGAATGCCTGGATCAAGAGATATGCATATTTTAGTTTTTGATACATTTAAGGGATAACTGAATAAGGAAAGTCCTTGACAGAGAGACAGATTGTCCATGGAGGTGTGAGGGAAGTCAGTAGACTGCAGTGTCTTGCACACACGGGACTATAACAGAGTTAACCAAACTGGAGTAAGGAAGAGGGTCAGATGCTCCAGAGTGGCGATCTCATAAAGTAGGGTAAAAACTGGAAAGCATCTCCTGGATTGGACAATGGGAGGGCATTGGCCTCTACAAGAGAAGTTTCAGAAGGATGGTGAGCTGAGAAACAGGAGCAGCAAGTCTAGATTAGGAGATACTTGAGCATATTCATAGGCTGATTGGAAGGCATCAGTAGACAGAGACAGAGAGGGAGGGAGGGAAGTGGGAAGAGAGAGAGAGATATTAAAACAAGAGTGAGAGCAGTTTCCTGAACTGAGTGAGATACTCAATTAAGGTTTCTCTTCAGATAGTATAAATCTTTCGCCTTAATTGGGTGAGGTTCCAGAGGAGGCATGGGGAGATGAATTGTAACAGGTATCAGGTCAAAAGCCTTTGCTACAGTCATTCAGTTTGGTCCTTCCATATTCAAAGGCAAGTAATCTCTTACCTGTCATCCAGTTTACTGGAAAATCCTGTTTGTTCTACATTCACAATACACCCAGATTCCAACCATTTCTAACTTTCTCCACTGTTGTCTCCCTGGGTCAAGCTATTGTTGGCCAGAATTGTTGCTGGCTGATCTTCCACCTAAGAGCTTCCTCAGTCTGCTGTCAACACAGTAGCCAGGATGCTCTTTAAAGTGCATATCGTTTCATGTTGTTCCTTTGCTCAGAACGTTTCATTGACTGCCCACCTCACTGAAAGTAAATCAGCAAATCCTGATGTGGGCCTGAAAAGTGCTATGCTCTGGCCTGCACTTACTCTTTTTCTATTTCATTGCTCTCTTTGGTTATCGCACCCTATTTGTACTAGTTGCTTTGTGGTTCCTTAAAGCAGGGTAAGTTCATGCCTCCCCCTTGGGGTTTGGTACATACTGTTTCCTTGCCTGCAATAGCCTTCCAGGTGGTCCAACTTGCTTTTTCTCACCTGTTTTGCTTAAATGTCACCTTGGAGAGTCCATTCTGTTAAAAATTACAGCTTCTCCCTTTCCCAGTTCTTCTTTCCTGCTTTTAATATGCTTTATAATTTATTTGTGTTTATTGTCTCCCTTCTTTAGAATATAAACTTGTCTGTTTTGTTCACAGGTCTAGAACCTTAGCTGTCACAGAGTAGGCACTCAGTAACTGTTCATTAGATGGTGAATGAATGAACGGTGTAAGGATCAAGACTGGTCTTGGAACAGGGAGGAAATTTCACCCTTGAAACAGGAGGAGATAAATAGATCAGTGTGGATATAGATAAGTTTGTACTGGGAGGGCTGGGAGTATGTGGGGAGATAGGAATTTGAAAGTAGTCATGGGAGATGCCCTCAGAGTTCCGCAACAAGGAGGCAAGGTTGTCTGCGGAGGGTAATAGTGAGCATGGGGCTCAGAAGACTCCGGAGGGTTTGGGTTAGTTGTTGAGAAGTATGGGAGAGGGAACCATCTAAGGACGGATAAAGGACCCAGGCCAGGATGAGGGCTGTGTGGTTTTTCTCTGGTAGAATTCAGTCTCCGGTGAGGAGCAGAATAGGTGTACTTAGCATTGATCCAGGGTTGGATAAATGTGATGGAGGGGTGGCTCAGGTGCAAAGGAGTCAAAGTAGTAGTCCAGATTGTGGGGTCAGAATGGGGAGAGAAGGCCCTCTAAGGAGCAGATTGATTGGGAGGAAATAGGAGTCAGAGCCTAGAGGATGGATGAGTTTGAAGAACAAATCAGGCCTGAGTGAAGACATGCTGAAGACCTGTAAGTGAGTCAGAAAGTGAACAATGGAAAATTTGTGGTGACAAGGTCTAAGGTGTAGCTGTGGATTTGGGTATTTGAGAAGACCAAAGGTCATTGTAGTGAAGAAATTTAGAGGCTGAAGTATAGGAATAAATCATCCTCATAAACCACCCAGGATTATGTCAGGAGTTGTGGCAGAAAGGACACCAGTCTTTAATGAATGTTGGGAAATGAGTAGGAGCGTGGAGGTACAAAGGCTAGGCAGGGCGGAAGCCACAGGAACCAGGTGGCATGAGCTCGTAGGGGCAGGAATTTTTACAGGTGGGTGGAATACACAAGGAGTAATGATCTAAAATCAATTTAGGAGAACAAGGAACATTCTGACCTCTTACCCTGGAGTTTTTGAGGTGTAGGAAAGTGTGACGTCAGAGGGCTGGTAATGCAAACAATCTTGGCAGGTGCAGGAGCAGGAGCAATTTGGATGGCATTTCTTTTGGCCAGATTCTGGGGCTAAGTTTTTGTTATTTTTATGTAAACATAATTCATGGCATTTATTTGACAGCTTTGTGTTTCCTCTTATTAAAAGGAATAAACATTCCTTTTATTTATGTCTACATATTATATTTACGTGTGTGTGTGTGTGTGTGTAACAGTCTTTAAAAATTTTCCCTTGGGTCTTGGCTTTGAAAAGTAAAAGACTTCACATAAGCACTGTGGAGACATCCTTAGTACATGGCTTTGAATTTGACTTTTGCATTTTGTTGCTGTAAGTTTCTGCCCACCTTTAACTTTTAGGTCCTCTTAGCCAGGTTCATTGCCTCTTGGTTCTCTTTCCTCACTGGACTAAGGATGAATGAACTCTTAGGGAAGCCTTTACCTCAGGGGTTGCTCAGTGATGAAGGACCACTTCCCAAGCCTTTTGCTCTTTGGCCTCTAGGTAAAGGAAAAGGTCTGACTATGTCAGCAAAAATGCTTAATCTGTGAGTTAGAAAATAACCTTGCATATTTTGAATTTATGTAAGAACCAAAATAGTCAGCTAGGAAGTTTCCATTAAATGCTGCCTCCTCCACACCACTAATACTTCATACTCTTCCCTTGACCACAGATAATAGCGCCCTACCTAGCCCAAGTACTGTTTACTTATTTTATATGTGATTAGTTGCTTGTGATATTTCTTTTCTCATACACTCAAGAGCGCATGGCGCATACCTCTTTCATTTTTATTCCACCTTACATGTATTTATGTGTTTGTCTGCCTACCTGCCTTTCTGGCTGGCTATCACTTTGTCTTCCATACTGTTGTCCACCTACTTCTGACCCAACTTGATCTCCTTGAGGGTATGGTGAGGTTTCCACTTACCTTTTATATGTTCCTGGTAAGTAGATACGTACTTAGGAACTAAGTATTGAACTAATGCATTAAACTTAGAATTCAAACAGCCTAACTCACACATCTTACAGAGAAGAACATTTTGTCCAGAGGATTAAATAATCTGTCCAAGGTTAGTAGGTTCGGATGGGATTAAAATCCATTTCTCCTCTTAGGATTTTGAGGTTTTCTTAAAGACTGATGTCAAAAAACTGGGCCTGGCTTAATTGTGTTCACCAAAGTTAGGGATAATTGACTGCTGGAAAATTTAATTATATTGTCTAGGAGAGATGGAGGCTTTCAACCTTTCATTTTACTTGTCACCTTGTTTGGGGTGAGATTCTTGTTGTTCTTTAACTAATAAGGTTGGGGAATGAAGGCCTAGGTACAGGAAGGCTCTGTCCTACTAGTAAAACTGGTGGATTTGCTTTCTCCTTGACCTGTACCTTTAGGACATCCTCTGTCTCATGGGTGCTAATAAAGGCATAGAGCTATGCCCTGGGTGAAGGGTACTGGATAATCTTTGGCTTGGCAGGCAGAAACACCATATCTGAGCACTTGTGAGTGGTTTGGGGGAATTTGGGCCTAGAAGATAAGACATTATAACCAGGTGCCGGAAGTTCTTAAATAGGTCATTTGTAGCTGGTAGGGTTGGCAGGAAACAGTGAGTCACACCGGCAGGTTGATGAGATTGAAAAATAAAAATTCTTAGTTATTGCTAAGAGAGTCCTTTTACCATTTAGATCTTAATCCAGTGGTTTTTAATCCGGGATTGTTTTGTCTGCCAAGGGACATTTGGCAATGGTTCAAGACATTTTTGACTGTCACAGCTTGGTAAGGTGTATGTGTGCGTGCTGCTGGCATCAAATAGATCAACACCAGGGATGCTGTGGAACGTTGTACAGGGCATAAGACACCTCATCGTAGCAGAGAATGAATTACTTAACCCAAAGTGAATTTTACCCAGGTTAGGAAACCCTGTTTTAGGCCCTGATGATTAGTTACATCATTAAAACAAATGATTAAATTGCAAAATTGGATTTATTTCACCTTTTTTTCCCTACTCTTTTAACATTGAGGTAAAATTTATTTAGCACAATTAATCATTTTAAAGTAAAGAATTCAGTTGCATTTAGTACATTCACAATGTTGTATAGTCACCATCTCAATCTAATTCCAAAACAGTTTCATCGCCCCAAAGGGAAACCTGTTCCCTTTAGGCAGTTACTTCCCATTGCTTCCTTCCCTAGCCCCTGAAAACCGCCAGTCTGCTTCCTGTCTCTGGATTTACCT
The DNA here is from genome assembly GCA_004026585.1 of Noctilio leporinus. NCBI lineage: Eukaryota > Metazoa > Chordata > Mammalia > Chiroptera > Noctilionidae > Noctilio > Noctilio leporinus. Next base: position 146,164 of record PVIW01002885.1, on the reverse strand, counting down.
ATTTACCTATTCTGGATATTCAATATAAATGGAATAAATGATGATTTTTGTGACTGGCTTCTTTCACTTAGCATGATATTTTTGAAGTTCATTCATGGCTGTAGCATGTATCGGTACTCTGTCCATTTTTTATGGCTGAATAATAATCTATTGCATAGGTACACCACAGTTTGATTATCCACTTATTCTTTGATGGATATTTGGGTTGTTTTACATTTTTGGCTATTGCGAATAATACACCTATGAACATTTGTGTACAAGTTTTTGTTTGAAAAACTAAGGTATTTTTCAGTTTGTTTGGGTAAATACCAGGATTGGAATTGCTGGGTTGTGCGGTAGGCCTATGCTTAGCTTTATGAGGAACTGCCAAATTTTTCCATAGTGGCTGAACCGCTTTAGATTCTACCAGCAAGGTATGGGAGTTCCAGTTTTTCCACATCCTTTCCAACACTTGTTTTTTTGTTTTTGTTTTTATTTTAAAATGATAGACATCTTAGTAAGTATAAGTAGTATCCATTGTATTTTTTAAAGAATTTTTATCATGGTAAATATATTATAAAGTTCACCATTTTAATATTTCACTTTTGATACAGGTTGGTTATTCAACAAGTATATTTTGAAGCCCTACTCTTGAGGGTACTGTTAAAGCACTGTATAAATTATAAGCCGAACAGATGTAGTCCCTGAAGAGGCAGACACTATTGGAGTCCCACTACAAAGTTGTTAAAGTCCTTGGAAGTGACTTAGCAGAAAGTGTAGGAGGTGTGGCTGTGGCAGCAGGGTTAACTGTCACAGTTTCTTGTTTTGTACTTGGTTTAGATGTCTGTGTAGTTGCTTACAGGGACAAATTAATAGTTTAAAAGACAAAGGAGAAAAATAAGTAGAAATACAAGAGCCAGCAGTGATGAAGAGGGAGACTGGTGCTGTGGCATTTGTCCCTGCCCTGTAGTCCACTGGGGAAATCCTGTGTTGCAGGGTCTTTTAAAAATTCTCCACCCTCGTTCTTAAACCATTTTCCATTATGGTCTGTCTTTATCTTTTGCACCATATGATGGATGGGTTGGTTGTATTTCCTTTTAAATTGGTTAGAAAGTAAATTGCATACACTGCTGTCCATCTGTGTGTTCTGTAAGAATCAAAATGCCAAAGTGAAATGAGGTGGGCTGGCCACTGGTAAGAACTGAACTGTTTGGATCTAGAATTTACTTTCAAGGCTGAATAATAATATTTCATTGTATGTGAATAACAAATTAAGTTTATTCACTTAGCTGTTGATGAACACTTGGCTTACTTTTACCCTTTAACTATTATGAACAATGCTGCCATGAACATGGATGTACAAATATCTGTTTACATCCCTGCTTTCATTTCTTTTGGGTAAATACCTATCAGTGGGATTGTTGGATCAAATGAGAATTCTTGAATTTTTTGAGGAATGACCATCATGTTTTTCACAGCAGATGCACCATTTGACATGCCCACCAGTAAAAAATGGGGGTGCCAGGTTTTCCACACCTTTACCAACATTTGTCATTTTCTCCATGTGTGTGTGTTTTATAATGGCTATCTTACTGGGTGTGAAATGTTAGCTCATTGTGGTCTTGTTTCCAAGTTGACTAGTGATATTGAGCATCTTTTCATGAGCTTACTAGTCATTTGTATATCTCTTTTGGAGATATGTCTATTCAAGTCTTTTGTCCATTAAAAAATTATTTCTTTTGTTATTGAGTTGGAGAAGTACTTTATATATTCTGGATATTAACTTTTTATCAGATATATGATTTACAAATACTTTTTCTCATTCAAGGGTTTGCCTTTTCATTCTTTTGATAGTGTACTTTGTTGCAAAAAAGTCTTTAATTTTGATGTAGTCCTATTTTTTCTTTTGTATCTTTGGTGTCATACCTAAGAAACAATTGTCAGTCCATTATCATAAACCTTCCCTCTATAATTTCTCCTAAGAGTTTTATAGTTTTATGTGGGGGACCCCCGACCCACAGAGGTTCCCCAGTGCCGCAGATGAAATGAACCTTCCCAGACAGCTTGTGCTAAGGGAGAGAAGGTTTGCCAATGTCTGATTGACAAAGGTCTCGATGGCCCACCTCCAAAGGTTTTTATTGATTACACAAAGTTAGGGATGCACATACACACCATAAATCATTACCACAGAGGAGTATTCAAAAGAAAGGGAGTTGTTGAGTTTAAATAACAATAGAAGGAATGTGACCATCTGCTTCAGGCTATAGTCTGTTAGACAAGGTGACTCCAAGAGCTCCAGGTGGCCCGTAGGATTCTAGGGAGGGTAAGATAACATGTGAGTTAAGATTTAACATTTACTGCTGGCGTAATATACAAGTCAAGGAAGTTTAGGTCACAAGGCAGACTTCAAAAGACATATGGAATATTCCCAAGGCCAGATTCTCACCAGGGGGCCCCCTGTCTAGGGCATCCAAGCTTATATGCACCCAGCTTTCCCAGCTTTCTGGTGAGGTCTTACAAGCTTGGTCTGGCCTGCTCAGGCATGCCCTGACACCTCCCCAGGGGGACCCCAACAGTTTTAGCTCTTACATTTAGATCATTGTTTACTTTTGAGTTAATCTGTTGTAAAGTAAGGGTCGTCATAATTTTTTGCATGTGGATACCAGTTTTCCTAACACCATTCATTGAAAAGACTGTCCTTTCCCCCTTGAGTTGTCTTGACACCCTTGTTGAAAAATTATTTGACATATATGTGAGGGTTTATTTCCAGATCCTATATTCTGTTCCATTGGTTTATATGCCTATTTTTATGCCAGTATCACACTGTTTCGATTACCATAGTTTTTTAGTAAGTTTGAAATCATAAAATGTGAGATCACCAACTCTGTTCTCTTTTGAAGACTGTTCGGGTCTCTTGAGATTTCATATGAATTTTAGGATGGTTTTTCTATTTTATTTGGATTTTGATAGGGATTGAATCTATATGTTGCTCTGGGTAGTATTGACATCTTAACAATACTAAGCCTTGCAATATAGGTACATTACTGCATGGGATGTCCCTCCATAGTTTGTGTCCTTAATTTCTTTCAGAATTTTTTGTTAATTTTCAGTGTACAAATCTTTCATCTCTTTGGTTTAGACCAATGGTATTTCATTCTTTTTATGCTATCATAAATGGGACTGTTTTCTTCATACACTTTTTGGATTGTTCATTTTTAATGTATAGAAATGCAACAGACTTTTGTGTGTTGATTTTGTATCCTGCAGCTTCTCTGAGATTGCTTGTTAATTTTAACAGTTTTTTTGTTAAGCCCAAGCTTTTAACTTTCTGCGCTCTTTTTTTCCCTCTACTTTAAAAATTAATTCCTGCTTCATGTTTATCTTCATTAACTTCTCAAGTTCTTGAGGAATTTAAGTTTTTCTTTGCTAATTTGATTTTTTTATAGCACACAATTTAAATAGGCATTCAAAGTTTCAATTTCCATTCTGTCTTCTCTGGTTTAGAAATTAAAAAAAAAATTAAATAATAGCTTACGTGAGTATCACAGTTACATTGATTCTTTAAACCTTATTCTGAACAGAGTTTTGCAACCATCACCATAATCTCATGAGAGATGGATTCTCACAGAGATAACTGTGTTTGTCTGACCTCTTCATATTCAAGTGAAAGAATAAGGGAGAATTTCAGGTTGACTGAATTTATAGTGGAGCTGCTCATGCCAGGGCTAAGCCCCTTAGTGCTACTTCCTCTGGCAGGCAAGGTGGCCTGGGCAAGGGGTTGGAGGGGAAATGCCTGCTCATGGCTCTGAGGGAGGCCCTTTGGTGTGTACTTGATCTGTACAGCTCTGTGTTTGCAGCTATTGCCCTCTTGTGTGTTCTTCTGGTGCTGCCTGCATTTTTTATTGCCAGAACACTCCATAGAAAGTCTGCTAGTTCTTCTGTGATCCATTCTGTCTTGACGACATTTAGAAGTTCCTCAAGTTCTAGGCAGGTGGGATAGCATCCTTCCTGGTTTCCAGGTCAACTGCAGCTTTTTCTCTATTTTTAAATTTCTTTGGCATCAGGGTGATGGATGATGTATGTCTGCTCTAAGTCATTGAGCCTTGAAAATATTTTAAAGTGACAGCAGATTTTTAGTATTCATTCATTCATTCATTCATTTATTCAAGAAGTGTGTGTGTGTATGTGTGTGTGTGTGTATGTGTGTGTGTGTCCCCCTAGTGAGCCAGGCACTGAGTTACCAGCTTATAAACCCCTTATAAGCATGTTTATTTTTGCATCTCCAGCAGTAAGTGCAGCTAATGATAGCACAAAAAGGAAGGATTTGTGAAAGTCTGGTGAACCAAATGACAGGGTCTTGGGAAGACAAAAGTAATATACATTCCTGCTTTCAGTTGGGTTGTGGTGAAGTGGGGAAGGTATGGACATACAACAATTCTGTGGTCTCAGTGCTATAAGAGAGGGATCACAGAGAAGGAGAAAACAGTTGCTTGGGGAATTTGGGGGTCAAGAAGGTCCTTTTTATAAATATGATATTTGAGCTGAGCCTTTAAGGACACTTTTTCAGAGTGGAAAAAGCCGGGAGGGAATGTAATAGGCATAGGAGTGTCACAAGCAAACGTACAAAGGCAGGAAAGTACAAAGCATGTTTCTAGAGCATTAAGGTGTCTTGTATTGCTGGGAAGTGTGTTTATGGGGATGGAGGTAAGGAACAGGCTAGAACAGTAGACCCAGATCACATCCTGAAGGCTTGAATGCTATGCTGAGATTTGTGAACTTCATTCTTTAGTCAGTGGAACACTGTTAAAAGTGTTTGTTATAGAGATGGAGAACATATAAGCTGTTGCCAGGAATTAGGGATGGTGGGGGTGAGGAAGAAGTAGGTAAGGGGATGAGTTGACTATAAAGGGGCAGTTGTTTGTGGAGATGAAGCAATTCTGTTTTGATTATGGTGGTGGTACATGAATCTATGCATGTGATAAGTTTGTGTAAAACCATAGCTACACATACATACATACAAGTGCAGGCAAAATTGGCACAATCTGAATAAGATCTGAAGATTGTGCCAGTGTCAATTTTATGTAAGTTGTTGCTGTTAGGGGAAATAGTTGAAGGGTACATGGGTCCTCTCTACTATTTTCCCAACTTCCTGTGAATCTGTAATTATTTCAAAATTGCAAGTTAGGGAGAAAGCATAAGAAAGAAAACTTGATGAAAAAGAAGCTGGAGCAGGGAGACTGATTAGGGTTTTCATTTGTTTAACGATATCTTATTGTGAAATGCTATGTTCACATACTATGTAAGATGCTTGGGAAATTATAAAACATCAGGCCTACTTTTGAGGAATTTTTTTTTAAATTTTATTGTATTACATCCATCTTGAGGAATTTTTGAGTGGAGGAAACAGACATGTTTAAGTTGTGCTCTTACTCTGTGTTGCTTTTGTACTGGTAAAGATAGGTACAAAGCACTATGAGATCAGGAAAAAGGGGGGATGTACTGCTGGGGTTGGGAAAGGCTTCATAGCAACACAATGACTGAGCTGATTATGAGGGAAGAGAGGAAGTTTGGGTAGCATGCTCTGAGTTTCAGCAATAGTACAGGTAAAAGATTCAGCTAAAATGAGTGGTAGTAGGAATTGGGAGTGGGGAATGGCTTCAAGACCATTTTGGAATAGTATTGATGCAAATTGTTGATATATAATGTGATTGGACAGAGGTTTTGACTGAATGCATGGTGGCTCTGTTAGCCAAAATTTAGAGCGTAGGAAGAGAAAGGTTTTGGCCAGAAGATACTGGATTTGAGATATCTGAAGAACCCCATGGGAGAGCCGGTGTGTGGCATTCAGGAGAAGCAGATGTAGAGGTAGAGATGTATTGAACCTTAAGCTGCATCCACACTGGACCATTTGCAATTTCCTCAATCACCTATCTTCAGCATGTGTTTTAAGTCTGTGCCTTGGCCTGGAATATCCCTCTTTTTCTTCTCTATGTCGTGAAATCCCACTCCTGTAAATACCTACTTCAGAATAGAGGTAGTGGTTAGAATGTTGCTAGCATGTGAATTTTGTCTCAGTATGTGGATACTGTAGTAAGGCAAGAAGAGGTCAGTTAGCAACCAGAATTTGGAGGTAGCAAGCCTAGGGGAAGGAGTTGAGCAGTTGGAGAACAGAAGAACCAAGAAAGAAGGTAGTGAGGCCAACTGGAATTTTGGTTGCTCAGTCACAGCAGACCTGACCAACCAGAATGAGCCATACTAGGAGAAGAACTAGGCCATGATCTATCTAAATTACAGAGTTCATGACAATGAAAGATCAGCATTTGGTCTAGGTCTCCCCAGAGCTCCATCTCATGTGTAGAGCTGTCCAACATTGAGTGGTGCCTTGCCAGCCCAATTAATTTTTAATATCTGATTCTCTGGTGAAGTGGCTGGGCATTGAAGTGCATTAAAGGCAGCTTTTGTTTTTCTGAAGTTGGTCAAAATAATCCTGGGGAGTCTGGTTACTGTAACCTTGAGCTCTGGTTGTTATTCTGAAGGGATGAGATCAGACTCTTTAACTTCCCTGGTTTCAGAATGCTCTCTTCATTTTGTAGAGCAGGTTATTTGGGATTGGGAATGGGTATGCTTCCTGTTGAATTCTCTGTCCTTTATTATTGGCGATTGCCTTAAATTCCAGCCACAGATGGAGCATACCATTACCAAAGGGAGCTCCCACTGCCCTGCTTGCTTCCTCTTCTGTTCATTCCTTGAATGTGGTCAGTTCACTGATTCTGAAAAACTGCTGTTGACCACTGAAAGCCCAGAGAATTTCAACACACATGTACTCCGAGTAATGTGCTTGGGTAGTCCCAAAGCAAATGATGGTGATTATGATGATTTTAGTCTGGGTTCTGCCCAAGTTTTCCTTCTTTTACTTTTTCCATCTTTATTGTGTTAACATTTTCTAAAAAGGCTTTATGAACTTTTATAGAAAGGGGAAGGGAGGGAGAAGGAGAGAGAGAGAAATGTTCCTATGTAAGAGAAACATGGATTGGTTGCCTCTCACTCCCCCAAACCAGGGACTGAACCTACAACCCAGGCGTGTCCTGACCTGAGTACAACTGGTACAACCAGCACAACCGGTGACCTTTCCATTTGAGGGAGGACATCCAACCCACTAAGCCACACTGGCCAGGACCTTTACTTAAAAACTTAATACCTAGGTGGAGGGATCAAGCAAAAAAGAAAAAGGACGCATGGACACGGACAACAGTGTTCTGAATCCCAGGGTGGGTGGAAGTGGAAGAGGGTATAAGGGGGATTAAAACCTTAATTAATTAAAAAAATTTATACCTAAAGGCTCTCTCTTTAAAAAATGTTTTTAATTCTCCTATTTTTGTACACAGAATCCATTGATAACTGAGGATGGCTTGTGTCTGAGAGGGAAGGACCTATAGGTGCTGAAAGCTTTTGTGGAGTGACTCACAGGCAGATTGATGGTGACTAGTTAGGCAGGAATGGGGAAGGTCATGGAAAGGGAGACTCCGTATGGACTCCATTTTATCAGGGGTATATGCTTTTTGAGAGCCCTCATGAGTACTTAACTTGAGCCCACCTTTTGTTCTCAGAGTGGGATTTCTTTCTCTCTCTTTTTCTTGCTCTCTGGCTTGCTATCTATCTACCTATAAATATGCTTTCACAACCTAGAAAGACTTATTACTCCACATTATCACAGACTCATCAGGAGGCTTTCACTCTACCCACTTCTGCATTATTTGAAAAATTTCACAGTAATTCTAATTATTTTTTTATAATCAGAAAAGTTAAAAATATTCCCACTGGAAAAATAAACATTTAAAAAGTAGGAAATTGTTCAAATATTGAAAGTGTCTCTTTATTGAACTTAAGTCTTTTTTCTTTTGCTTCTATAATGGATGAATTATTTTAATGGCTTTCTTGATATTTATATATCCATTTACCTTTCTGAACTAACTTGAGTTGGCTGTGATCTCTTATTTTTTTTTTTATATATTTTTAAATTTTATTGTTGTTGTATTACATCCATCCCCTTTTTTGCTCCCCTCTGTCCCCCTCCCCACCCACCCATTCATCTCTTATTTTTTAAATCTACTGCCAGATTCAGTTGGCTCGTGAGGTATCTCTGTGTTTTTGTTCATAAATTGTATAATCTATATTTTCTTTTTTCCTGCATTAAACATCAGATTTTGGGTATTAGGGCTGCACTTCTTTTTTTAAAAATATTTTATTTATTACTTTTAGAGAGAGAGGAAGGGAGAGAGGTAGAGAGGGAGAGAGACATCAATGTTTGGTTGCCTTTCACCTGCCTCCAGCTATGGACCTGGCTGGAGACCTGGCTTGCAACCTGGTTATGTGCCCTGGCTGGGAATTGAACCAGTGACCTTTGGATTCACAGGCTGGCACCTTATCCACTGTGCCACCAGCCAGGGCTAAGGCTGCACTTCTTGCTCCATAAAATTACTGATTTGCTCTTGTGAAATAAATATGGAATCCTTCGGTATTGTTTTTTAAAAATTTGATAATAAATACCATCATTTAGTCTGAGCTTAGTTTGTGTGGGGCACAATGATTAGACCCATATCTGCACAGCTCCAAAGTCAGTGCTCATCTAGTTCATCACCACAGCCCACATCAAAGGAGAAAGGCCAGTCTTGAAATCCTGACTCTGTACTCAGAGGCCTATATTAAAAAAAAAAAAAAAAAAAATATATATATATATATATATATATATACACACACACACACACATACATTTTTACTTATTTATTTATTTATTTATTTTATTTTAAGAGAGAGGGGAGGAGAGAGGCAGAGAGGGAGAGAGACATCAGCTTATGGTTGCCTTTCACCTGCCTCTAGCTATGGACCTGGCTGGAGACCTGGCTTGCAACCTGGTTATGTGCCCTGGCTGGGAATCAAACCAGTGACCTTTGGGTTCGCAGGCTGGTGGTGCCTTTTTCACTGTGCCATCAGCCAGGGCTTTTTTTTTTTTTTTTTTTAAATTAAACTTTAAATTTTGAAATAATTCGGAGTTACAGAGATTTCAAAAATAGCACAAAAATTCTCCTATACCTTTTACACAAACTCACCAGAGGCTAATATTTTGCTTTTTAGCCAATGTATACACACGTATTTTTTTTCCTGAGCCATTTGACAGTTACAGATACTTTCCCCTAAGTGTTTCAAAGTGTATTTTCTTAAAGAACAAAACCACTATACAGTTACTAAAATTAGAGGATTAACTTTGATATAATACTGTTATGTAATTATTCAAATTGTATCAGTTCTCCTACCAATATCCTTTATAGGAAAAGAAAAATATTTTTCCCCAGTCCAGGATCTATTCCAGGAACAAACATTATATGATACTTAGTTGTCATGTCTCTTAAATCTCCTTTAATCATGCTTTATCTTTTATGACCTTGACATTTTAAGAGTTCATATCAGTTCTTTTTGTACATTATCCCTTAATTGGATGAGTCTGACATTCCCTATGATTAAATACAGGTCCTGTGTTTCTGGCTGGACTATCATTGCGATATTGTATCCTTCTGTGTGCATCATAGAGGCGTGTGATGTCTGTTGGTCTTATCACTGCCGATTAATTTTAACCACCTGGTTAAATGGTACGTGTCAAGCCTGTCCACCGTAAAGTTACTTTTACTTACTTTGTAATTAAATAAGTATTTTGTAGGATGGTCCTTTAATACTATATGAATATCCTGTTCCTCATCAAAGTTTCACTCGACTACAAGCAAGGATACTCAACAACAAGCAAGGATGCTCAAAGTGAATACAGACTTCGCTTCCCTTGGCACTAGAGTGAAGCCAAGGGAAAGCAAAGCATTTAGCCATGTATTATTTTTAACCATTGCATATGCTGTTTGAGTTTTATCTTTGTACATGTTAATTTAACTTGAGTTGCATGCTTGAGAATAGTGATTGGCTGTAATCTATAACCTTGGGGGCTCCTAGATTGGCCACCCAGGGCCCAAGAGCCATCCAACCTGTTTATTCTAGTCACAAGTGCTTTTGGGGTCTTTGGCCTGTGGCTCCCATCTGTCTTTTATTTTTTGACCCCTTATCTTTACTTCTGATTAAGATGCTAAATTCTAGAATAAACTACCACTGTGTTGAATATCTTTTCTTTTTAAGATTTTTTTTTTTTTTTTTAGAGATAGGGGAAGGGAGAGAGGCAGAGAGGGAGAGAAACATCAATGCATGGTTGCCTCTCTCTCACCTGCCTCCATCTACAGTCCTGGCTGGAGATCCTGGCCGGATACCCAGCCTGCAACCCTGCCGTGTGCCCTGGCTGGGAATTGAACCAGTGACCCCTGGGTTTGCAGGCCGGTGCCCTATCCACTCTGCCACCAGTCAGGGCTTGTGTTGAATATCTTGTGAACAAGAATTGCTCTGGCTGCCAGGCCCATCTAATCAGACAACTGTTTATTGAGTCGCACTTATATATTCTGTGCTTTGCTAAGGCTGCTCACAGAAGCTGGTTTCTAATATGTTAGAATTCAGAACTATGTGCATAATTATGAAGAAATTTTTAATACCAAGTAGTATACAATTAATTGACATTTCTTAATATTAGATGCTATGGAAGTTAAAGAAAAAAGAGGTGAGTGAAACAAAAAAAAAATCAAGGAAGACTTTTTGAGGAAAATGACTTTGAATGATAGATTGATAGGAATGTTGTGAGAAGAGGCACACAAGGTAAGAATGTGCATGCTCTACACAAGGGCACTCCATCCTTACTAGTAAATAGCTAAACCAGAAGTTTAGAGTGGGGTGTTGAAAGTGTGGGACTTTCCTATGGCTAATTTTAAGCACCTGGAACATTAAGTAAGCTTCATGTTAGCTGTTTCTATGCTAATTTGCAGGCATTCATAATAATGATGTCTTTACTTCTAGTCTTTGGTTACAATGCCTTGCAGTTTTTTAGTTAAACTGGAGATAAGATGGTGAGTTGAAACAAGGAAAGTTGATCTCTTTGGGTCACTGTTGGTACAGGGAAGCTGCTTGCCCCCTTCCCCCTTATTCACCAGCTATTTTGTCTTTTTCTTTAGATTACAGTTTCTCATCATTTCTAAGCTTATGACCTCACCAGGGTTCTTTTGGGGAAAGCTGATGACTTTTTTTCATGAGACTTCAATTAAGTGAGATATGATACTAATTGGACATGGGAATGTCCCAATTATTCTGCAGTTCCATTCCTGATAGCTGTAACCCTGAACACACAGCTCTCTGATATGGTGTCACCACACACCTCTGTCATATTGTTAAATATATAACACTGAATTTTAATCATTTTAAAATGCGTACATATGTCGACACATGAATAAATTCAAGGTTATTTCCATAATAACCTGTCTCTCCCTCAAATTAGGACTTTTATTAAGTTCCAAAAGAAGGTGTGGAAGTACAGCTCTTACCCTTAGGAGTTAACAGACAACCTTGAGATGCTCTTACTTGAACTAGCCCCTATGTGAGCCCCTGAATGTTTAGGGATGTATGTCTTATTTGTGAATGTCATTGGGTGTGTGTGTCATGGTAGAAAACAGTTGACCATGCTAAAATAGATTCAAATTTAGAAATATATCACTGTCTCACCTCCTGTTCCCAAACAAAAATTTTGGGTGGCAGATATCTCTTACGAAAGCCCACTCTATACTTGAGGAGAGACTCTGCCTTCCCTCAGTCTTTTCAGTCTTTCCCTTTTTTATTAATGACTTTTTATACTTTTGGCTTACTACTAAAAGTAATAAATTAAAATGGAGAGAGACACCATCCTGTTAGTAGTGAAAAATGACAGGAGTCACTGGGCAAAAGACAGAAGCATAAAAGCTGGCAGAAAAGTTAAAAGTGTTACAATCTCAAGCTATTTAATGAGTGAGGAAAGTAGCATTACACACTCCAGTAGCTTCTCATGGTATCCCAGTGTGGAGTACAGAACAGGAAATTAATTTTCTAAGGATTTCTCCAGTTAATGATAAAGGATGAAATTTTATCCAGTATATAATTTGGGAACACCAGATGTGAATTGTTGCTTACCTTTTAAAAATATACATTTTATTTATTTTCAGAGAGGGAAAGGGGAGGGAGGAAGAGAGGGAGAGAAACATCAGTGTGCAAGAGAAACATCTATTGGTTGTCTCTTTCATGTGCCCTGTTGGGGACCTGGCCCACAATGCAGGCATGTACCCTGACCAGGAATTGAGCTGGGGACATTTTGCTTTGCAGGTTGATGCCTAACCCACTCAGCCATCCCAGTCAAGGCAAATAATAGCTTACCTTGAAAATTTTTGCTATAATTAATTCACATTAATTTTAAATATCTAGAAACATACAGGAAAAAAATATTTAAAAAACAGGTATCTTATCATCCATAGATTTAACTATGCTAATATCTAACTCTCTATGTGTAAGTAGAAATATATATTTCTACATAGAGTAAATATATATTATATATATATATATATATATATATATATATATATATATATATGTTTATGCCAAATATATGTGTGAGAACTTGAACACTGCATTTTAAGTTTTAAAATGGTGAAACAGCCCTGGCTGGTGGCTAAGTGGATAAGGTGCCGGCCTGCAAACCCAAAGGTCGCTGGTTCGATTCCCAGCCAGGGCAACATAACCAGGTTGCAAGCCAGGTCTCCAGCCAGGTCTGTAGCTGGAGGCAGGTGAAAGGCAACCATACATTGATGTTTCTCTCCCTCTCTGTCTCTCTCCCTTCCCCCTCTCTCTGGAAATAATAAATAAAATCTTTAAAAAAAAAAAATGGTGAAACACACACATAAAGTTTACCCTCTTAACTGTTCTTAAGTGTATTGTTCGGTGGTGTTAACTGTATGCACATTGTGAGACTTGCTTTTCTTAACTCAACAATAGTGTGACCATTTTCCCATATGCAAGTATAGATGTTCATTTTTGAGGGTACATGGATATACCATAATCAAGTTAGCCAATTCCCTGTTGTTGGATATAGGTTTCCAATTTTGGTTATTAACACTGTATAAAGCATAATTAAATGTACATACCTCCATAGTTCATCATGATAAAATTCCTGGAGAATTGTTGGATTAATGGATGTGTACCTTTTTTTTTTTTTGACTCTTTATGGGTGGTCTATTCACATGGCAGATTATCTGAGAAGGTGGCAGGTTATGCACCCTAAAGAATCATCTTAACATCTCATCTAATTCAACCTTTTCTTTTCTTTTATTGTTGTGTTAACATTCATCCCATTTCCCCCCTGCTCTCCCCACCCCACAGTCAATCCCTTATGTTGTCCATGCTGTCTGTGTCCATGGGTCATCCATGCTAGTTCCTTGATAAAAACGGTTCCCCTTCTTTGCCTCCTTCTCCCCCCTGTCCCTCCCCCCTGCACACTGAAAGTCTGTTCCTTGTATTCATGTCTCTAGTTCTGTTTTTTTTTTTTTTTTTTTTAAGATTTTATTCATTATTTTTAGAGAGAAGGACAGGGAGGGAGGAAGAAAGGGATAGAAACATCAATGTATGGTTACCTCCCACCTGCCTCCAGCTATGGACCTGGTTGGAGACCTGGCTTGCAACCTGTCTAGTTCTGTTTTGCATATTTGTTTGTTTGTTTTGTTCACTAGTCTCCTGTAATGGGTGAGATCATATGGTATTTGTCTTTCACTGACTGACTTATTTCACTAAGCATAATACTTTCCACTTCCATCCATGTTGGCACAGAAGGTAGGAGCTTCTTTTTTCTTCCTGCTATGTAGTATTCCATTGTGTAAATGTACCAAAGTTTTTTGATCCAGTCATCCACTTATAGGCACTAAGGCTGTTTCCAGCTCTTGGCTGTTGTAAATAGCACTGCTGTGAACACACGGGTACATAGGTTCTTCTGGATTGGTATTCAGGATTCTTTGGGTATAATCCTATCAGTGGAATCGCTGGTTCAAAGGGCAGTTCCATTTTTAGTTTTTTGAGGAAATTCCATATTGTTTTCCATAGTGGCTGCACCAGTCCGCATTCCCACCAACAGTGTACCAGGGTTCCCTTTTATCCACATCCTTGTCAGCACTTGATGTTTGTTGATTTGTTAATGATTGCATTCGGACAGGTTTAAGGTGGTATCTCATTGTGGTTTTAATTTATATCTCTCTGATGGCTAGTGATGTTGAGCATTCTTTCATATGTCTTTGAGCCCTTTGTATGTCCTTCTAAGAGAGGTGTCTGTTCAGGTCCTTTGCCTATTTATTAATTGGGCTCTATGTTTCTCTGGTGTTGAGTCACATAAGTTGTTTATATATTTTGGAAATCAAACCCTTGTCTGAGGTATCACTGGCAAATGTTTTCCCATATAGTTGATTGCCTTTTAATTTTGCTGATGTTTTCTTTAGCTTAACAGAAACTTTCCAGTTTGATATAGTCCCATTTATTTATTTGTTCTTTTGTTTCCTTTGCCCTTGGAGAAGTATCAGAGAAAATATTTCAGCATAGGATATCTGAAATTTTACTTTCTATGTTTTCCTCTAGGACTTTTACGGTGTCATGGCTTATGTTTAAGTCCTTTATCCATCTTCAGTTTATTCTGATGTATGGTGTAAGTTGGTGGTCTAGTTTTATTTTTTGCATATTCCTGTCCATTTCTCCCAACACCACTTGTTGAAGAGGCTATTTTCACTTCATTTTATGTTCCTTTCCCCTTTGTAGAATATTAATTGACCATAGAATCCTGGGTTTATTTCTGGGCTCTCTATTCTGTTCCATTGATCTATATGTCTATTCTTTTTAAAAAAATTTTGTTTATTATTATTTTTAGAGAAGGGGGAAGGGAGAGAGGCAGAGAGGGAGAGAGACATGAATGTATGGTTGCCTTTCACCTGCCTTCAGCTACAGACTTGACAGGAGACCTGGTTTGCGACCTGGTCATGTGCCCTGGCTGGGAATCAAGCCAGTGACCTTTGGGTTCGCAGGCTGGTGCCTTTCCACTGAGCCACCACCCAGGGCTATATGTCTATTCTTATGCCAGTATCAGATTGTTTTGATTACAGTGGACTTGTAGTATAGTTTGATATCCAGAATTGTGATTCCTCCTGCCTTGTTCTTCGTTCTCAAGATTCTTGTGGCTATTTGTGGTCATTTTTTGTAATCCAACCTTTTTTATAAGGAAATGAAAAGGGTAGGTAAGGGGTTTGGAATTCTGGAAAAAATGTAGGTAAGGGCTTTGGAATTCAGGGAAAAAGGTTAATCAGATAAAAGTGCCATTTTGTGATTTTCCTAGAATTCCTTCATCTGCTGACCAGTGATTCTCTATCTGCATCCTGGTCAACAGATGTTCCTTCCCAGGAGCACAATGGCTCAAATATCATAGGATCACCTGCAGTCCTTCTGGGGCACAAAGGCCAAATTGCTTGCAGGTCTGGAATCAGGGTAGGTCTGATCATATATTCCAGGTCCTGGAACAAAAGCCTTTTTCCTTTCTTAAGTATATTTTATTGATTATGCTGTTACAGTTGTCCCAATTTCTTTTTCCTTTACTCCCCTCCACCCAGGACCCCACTTCCTTCCTGCAGTCCCAACTCCCTTAGTTCATGCCCATGGGTTGGGCATATGTTCCTTGATTTCACCCTTTCCTGTCTATCTTGTACCCACCAATTATGTTTCATAATCCCTGCACATTTCCCCCATTTTCCCCTTTGCTCCTCCCAGCTGATAACCCTCCCAATGATCCCCATATCTATGATTCTGATCTTAGTCTGGTTGTTTGCTTAGTTTTTATTTTTATTTTTTAAGGTTCTGTTGATAGTTGTGAGTTTGTTGTAATTTTAATGTTCATAATTTTGATCCTCTTTTTCTTAAGGTAGTCCCTTTAATATTTTATATAATAATGGTCTGATGAACTCCTTTAGCTTTACCTTGTCTGGGAAGCACTTTATCTGCCCTTCCATTTAAAATGATAGCTTTGCTGGATAGAGTAATCTTGGTTGTAGGTTTTTGCTTCATCACTTTGAATACTTTCCTGCAAAGTTTCTTTTGAGAAATCAGCTAATAGTCTTATAGGAATCCCTTTGCAGGTAACCCTTCTCTTGCTGCTTTTAAGATTCTCTGTTTATGTTTAATCTTTGGCATTTTAATTAGGATGTGTCTTGGTGTGGTCTGATTTGGGTCTAGCTTGTTTGGGATTCTCTGTGCTTCCTGGACTTGTATGTTTATTTCCTTCACCAAATTAGGGAAGTTTTCCTTCATTATATTTACACATATGTTTCCAATTTATTGCTGTTTCTCTTCTGTATCTGGCACGCATATGATTTGGATGTTGGCACATTTAAAGTTGTCCCAGAGCTTCCTAGGCCTATTGTTTTGTTTTTTTTTTTTTCAATTCTTGTTTCTTCATTCTGTACTGATTGACTGTTTATTTCTTCCTTATGTTCCAGATTATTGACTTGAACCCCAGTTTCCTTCCCTTCACCTTTGGTTTTATGTGGATTTTCCTTTGTTTCACTTAGCATAGCCTTCACTTCTTCCCTTATATGTTTGCTGCACTCAAGGATATTTGTCAAGTCTGTGAGAATCTTTATCACCAGCATTTTAAACTGTGCGTCTGTTAGGTTGGCTCTCTCCTCATGGCTTAGTTTTCCCAGTGAAACCTTAATCTGGTCCCCTCTTTTGGGCCGTACTTCTCTGTCTCCTCAACTTGACAGGCTCCTCTGTTTGCATCTGTGTCTTAGGCAGAGCTGTCACATGTGTTATGTTGAAAGGGGTGGAGCCTTAGGTGTTCATCAGTGCAGGGCAGCCCATTTCATCACATTGTGGCGCTGTATGTAGGGGAGGGGTCGGAGAGGGAGCAATGCTGCTTGCCCAGCACTTGCCCCTTTTCCAAGCACCTCTCCTCTTCCCACATGGGACTGATGCCTCTCTAGCTGTTGCCCTAACCATGGTTCCCAGAGGGGGTGGGTCTGTGGACATTGCAGTATGATGGGAGTCTCTAAACAAAGGACTCTTCTGAGAGGTGAGCAGCTTCTTCCTCCACCCCAACCCACCACTGGTTTTCATAATCAGAAACAATATGGTTTTGTCCCCCACCCCACCCCACCCCCGCCTCTGGAACCATGAGCTCTGCAGTATGGTCTGGTGCTGGGAGCACTCCCCAAGTGTCTCTACTTTTTTTTCAATGTGTGACTGTGATTTCTGCTGGCCATAGCCACCGTTTCACCGCAGCTGCCTCACTGCCAAACTGTGCTGCCGAACCAAGTCCTCTCTGTCCCAGCTCCACCCCACCTACTTGCCTGGATGAGTATTTCTTTTTTATATCTTTGTTACACTTCTGTGCAGCTCAATTTTCTGGGATTTCTGGTTGTCTCTACTTTTGAGGTAGGTGTATTTTTTCTTAGTTGTGGAAGGAGACACAGTTGTCTGCCTTATGCCTCCATCTTGTCCAAAAGTTCCTAGATGTGTACATTTTTTTCAATATATTTTATTTGTTTTGCTATTACAGTTGTCCCAATTCTGCCGTCTTTGCCCCCCTCCACCCAGTACCCCATTTCCTTCAGCAATGCCCTGCTTAGTTCATGTCCATGAGTCATGCATAGATGTGTACTTTTTAAAGGCTTCTGATGTATATTGTCAAATTGTACTTCTGTCAGCATATGTAAATGTCCCTTTCACTCTATTCCAGACAATATTTGATTTTATAATTATTGTAAATCAATGTTTATGTAAATTAATGTTTAATGCAAAAAAAATGCAAATAGCAGTAAAAGCTACAGAAGTCACTAAGAAAAAGTGCATCTTGGGGAATGTGATGCATGAGGTTATTATGATTTATAAACTAGAAAACTATTGATCTTTAGCAGAAAAATGTAACATGCTATTCAATGCACAAGCATGATAACTTATTTTAACACATTGTTGACTGATTACGAAGAAACTCATGTTTTCAAGGCCAAATGTTGTTGCCCGATTGTGAGTTAGTGCGTGCTTGCACTTGCATTAGCTTTTGTGTAAAATTGCTGCTCAACAATGTGTTAAGATATCTTTTCATGGAGTATGCAGAATCCAAATCAGTGCTCATGAGTGAGAAGAAATGCCTCAGAATATGAAGAGGTGTTAAATGAGTAATTCTCAGAATCCAAATTGTGAATCTCAGGATAGGACTGTACTGATGTTTGTGTTGTTTCTTTATGGTAAAAAGTTTTTGCAGTTGTGTAGCTTTTTTTGCAGGCTTTGTTTGCCAAAAGTAGTTTCAAATTTTTAGATTTACTCATTTTTTTATCTTCCCTGGAGGACATGCTTATTAATTTTATAGAGAGGAGGAGGGAGGGAGGGAGAGAGGGAGAGAAATGTTGATTGGTTGCCTCTCACATGTTTCCTGACCCGGGACCGAACCTGCAACTCAAGGATGTGCCTGACCAGGAATTGAACCCATGGTCTTTCAGTTTATGGGACTGTGTCCCAACCAACTGAGCCATACAGCCAGGGTGAGAATTTTCAAATTTTAATGAGTGAATATCAGTGCAATTTTGGTTATTTCTTTCATGTTATGTATAGAAAACCTTCCCTTACCATGAGATTATAGTAGTAATTTAATTTTCTTTTGGTAGTTTTATAGTTTTAGCTTTTACATTTAAATTAATAATTGCAAATATTTTTATCTAATGGGCTTCATTCTACTTGCTAGAAGAAGTGAGGTATTTACCCATTGTAGTATTTTTTTTTTTTTTTTTAAGATTTTATTTCATTATTTTTAGAAAGAGGGGAAGGGAGAGAGGCAGAGAGGGAAAGAAACATCAATGTATGGTTGCGTTTCACCTGCCTCCAGCCACAGACCTAACTGGAGACCTGGTTTGCAACCTGGTTATGTGCCCTGGCTGGGGAATCGAACCTGCGACCTTTGGGTTCGCAGGCCGGCACCTTAACCACTGTGCTACCAGCCAGGCATTGTAGTATTTTTAAAAGTTTGAATTTAAATGCCTTTTAGAAAAGGTTTGTATTCTCTAATTTGCCTAAGTGTTCACAACTCCCAATTGTATTATACCTCACATATTTATATTTGAACATTTTGTTTTACCTACATGATACTAGCAGACATTTGATTTTTGCATTTAACCCAGGTGTTATTTAGAAGAATTTTACTTAGCCTCCAAATATTTGCAATTTCCCCCAGAGATCTTTCTGCTACTATTTAATAATTGGGTTCCATTTAAGATCATTATAGTTAGAGAACATACTTTGATTTAAATCCTTTTAAATTTACTGAGAATTGATTTATAGCTTAGAATACGGCCTATGTTGGTCTTCTGTAGGTACTTGAAAAGAAGATTATTTTGCTGTTAAATGGAGTGGTCTATAAATGTCACTAGGCTAAGTTGCTTGGTAGTGTTGTTCAAGTCTATATCACTATTGATTTTCTGCTTGTCTGTTCTATCAATTATTGAGAGATGGGTATTAAAGTCTTCAACTGTTATTGTAGATTTGTCTATTAGTTTTTGCATCATGTATTTTGAAACTTTGTTACTAGGTATGGAGACATTTAAGAGGGTTATGTCCTCATGACAAGTTGACCCCTTTATCATTATGAAATTGCCCTGTAATAGTCTTTGCTTCGAAATATACTTCGATATTAATATAGTCAGTGCAACTTTCATTAATTAATGTTAGCTTGGCATATCTTTTCCCCATCCTTTTATTTTAAGCTTTTTGTATCTTTCTATTTAAAATGAGTTCCTTATAGGCAGCATAGAGCAGATCTTTATTTTTTTATACAGTCTGACAATCACTACATTTTATTTTTTTAAATATATTTTATTGATTATACTATTATAGTTGTCCCAATTTTTCCCCTCTGCCCCCCTCCACCCTGCCACCCATTCACTCTGGCAGTCCCCCCTTTAATTCATGTCCACGGGTCATGCATATAGGTTCTTTGGCTATTCCATGTCCTATGCTGTTCTTAACATCCCCCTGTCTATTCTATACATACCAATTTGTACTTCTTAATCTCTGCTCCTTTACCCCCAATCTCCCTCTTTCCCTCCCAACTGATAACCCTCCAGATTATCTCCCTATCTATGATTCTGTTTCTGTTCTGCTTGTTTGCTTAGTTTTAAAGATTCAGCTAGTTGTTGAAGGCCCTCGCTGGTGGTACAAGTGGATAGGGCACGGGCCTGCAAACCCAAAGGTTGCCAGTTTGATTCCCCAGCCAGGGCACATAACCAGGTTGCAAGCCAGGTCTCCAGCCAGGTCTGTGCCTGGAGACAGGTTAAAGGCAACCATACATTGATGTCTCTCTCCCTCTCTGCCTCTCTCCCTTCCCCTGTCTCTGAAAATAATGGGTAAAGATCTTTGGGGAAAAAAAAAAGATTCAGTTATTGATACTTATGAATTTATTGCCATTTTACTGTTCATAGTTTTGATGTTCTTTTTCTGAAATAATCCCTTTAACATTTCATATAATAATGTCTTGGTGATGATGAACTCCTTTAGCTTTACCTTGTCTGGGAAGTACTTTATCTGTCCTTTGATTCTAAGTGATAGCTTTGCTCGGTAGAGTAATCTAGGTTGTACATCCCTGTTTTTCATCGCTTTGAATACTTCTTGCCAGTAAAGTTTCTTTTGAGAAATCAGCTGACATTCTCATAGGAATTCCTTTGTAGGTAACTATCTGGGTTTTTTGTTGTTGTTGTTGTTGTTGCCTTAAGATTCTCTGTCTTTAACCTTTGGCATTTTAATTATGATGTGTCTTGCTGTGGACCTCCCTGAACTTGTATGTCTATTTCCTTCATCAAATTAGGGAAGTTTAAGGAAGTTTTCTTTCATTATTTTTTCAAACAAGTTTTCAAGTTCTTGCTGTTTTTCTTCTCCTTCCAACACCCTTATGATTAGAATGTTGGTACATTTGAAGTTATCCCAGAGGTTCCTTAGTCTATCCTTGTTTCTGTGGATTCTTTTTTTTTTTTTTTTTCCTTGCTGTTCTGATTGAATGTTGTTTCCTTCCCTATGTTCCAAATCATTGATTTGATTCTTGGCTTCATTACTCCACTGTTGATTCCCTATAAAATTTTTATTTCACTTAGTGTAACCATCATTTCTGCCTGGGTCTTTTCTTTATGTTGTCGAGGTACTCAGTGAGTTCCTTGATCATCCTAATAACCAGTATTTTGAACTTTGGATCAGGTAGATTGCTTACCTCTATTTTGTTTAGTTCTTTTTCTGGAATTTTATTCTGTTCTTTCCCTTGGACCATATTTTTTTGTCTCCTCATTTTGGTAGCCTCCCTGTGTTTGTTTCTATGTATAAGGTAGAGCTGCTTTGACTCCCTGTCTTAGTAGTGTGTCTTATTGTAGAAAAGTGTTGAATGGGAAGAAGTCTTATGTAATTGCCAAGGTGGGGCAGCTCATGTGAACCAGGTTGATGGAGTTTCCAGTGTGGTGTCGCTGCTTTTTGGCTGTGTGAGCGAGGGCTCAGAAAGGGGCCAGTGCCGATCTCTGGCCTCTGCAGTTTTGTCCAGGAGGAAGCTGTTCCCTAGCACTCACCCTGGTGCAAGACACTTTAGTTTCTCCCCATCTACTGTTGGTGCCCTTCCAGCTGCTGCCCCAGTGCTGGAGCCCAGAGGGAGTATCTGCATAAGTCCTAAAGTCTGTTGTAGCTCTTTTAAGAAGAGAGACCTGAGAATCCCACCCCAGCCCCACTGGTTTTCATAGTCAGAAGTTTAGGGACTTATCTTCCTGGCACTGGAACTCTGGGATGTGGGGCCTGGTGTGGGGCAGGGACTCATCACCCCCGAGATATTCCTCCCGAATTTTTATCCACCACATGTGGATGTGAGACCAGCCCTACCAGGCTGGATAGATGTGGTTTCTTTAATTCTGTAGTTGTCTGACTTCCATTTAACTTGACTTCTGATGGTTCTGAGTGAGTGATGATTGTTCTGTATTTTAGTTGTAATTTTGATGTGGTTGTGTGGGGAGTTGAGCTGTGTTTACCTACACCTCTATCTTGACCAGAAGTCACTATCTGTACATTTTAATTAGGGTGTGTAGTATATATTCTCTTTTTCCTTCCTGACTGTGCTACAACACTTTATTTTTGAGATTAATTCATGTTGATTGTATCAGTATGAAAGAAGTTCATACCTTTTATTTTTGCATAGTAGTTTACTTCATAGATATTTCTTAATGTGTTTATCCATTCTTCTTTTGAAGGACAGTTGAAATTTTCCAATTTTGACTGTTAACATTCTTGTGCAAATCTGTGTGAATATTTGTTTCACTTGTCTAAGAGTGGAATTACTGGTTCATATGGTAAATATATACTTAATTTTGGATAAGTGGTTTTCATAAAGTTGTACAATTTTATTTATTTTTAACCTGCACTTGAGGGTATATTTATTGTTTGGGGGGAGGGGTTAGACAAAGAAAGAAACATCGATGTGAGAGAGAAGTCAATTGGTTACTTCCTGTATGTGCCCCAATTTGGGACTGAATCTGCAACCTAGGTATGTGCTCTGACTGGGAATCAAACCTGCAACCTTTTTAGTGTAAGGGACAATGCTTCAACCAATTGAGCCACCCAGCCAGGGCTAGTTGTATAGTTTTATACTCCTGTTAGCAATGTATGAAAGTCACTCTGCCTTCTCACCAAGAACTTGGATTGTCAGACTTTTAATTTTGGAAGGCTATAGATTTTTCTGTGTTGATTTTATAACTAGCTTTCTTAAAGAACTTTTATTACCATTTTTTAATTAATTGTCTTGACTTTATGAAGTAGACAAGTTATGGAAATTTAGTCTGAACATTTCAGTATTTCTGTTTGTCTTCTAGCTGAACATCATTAGCTTAAACTTCCAAAATAGGTCTAGTACATTTGAAAGAGAATTTTATCAAAATAATTAAAATAAAAATTTGTTCACATTCTTTGAAAGGGTCAGTTTAAAAACTCAAAACAATTCATTTGTTAGTGTGAATGAGCAATTACTAAGTTATCTGTATGCTTATTATTAATCAAATAAAGTCACTATTACTGTTTTTTCATAATAAAACAGTTCACAATTTTGTTTTCATACACACCATTTTATGAATTCAGTGTTCCAACTCTTGAGAAAGCAAATAGGCCATCCATGATTAAATATAAACTTTTGAAGGCTCAGTGAATTCGGTTGTCCCACTCTCTGGAAAAGTTCAGAAGTGCCTATAATTTTTTAAAAGCATTTGAGTGCATCTATTTATTTTACACATTGTAGAAATTTTATGATAGATTTTTAAAAAGATTTTATTTATTTTTAGAGAGAGGGGAAGGGAGGGAGAAAGGGAGAGAAACATCAATGTGGGGTTGCCTCTTGGCCTACCCCCAGCTGGGGACCTGGTCCACAACCCAGGCATGTATCTGGGAATTGAACCTGGTATCTTCTAGTTTGCAGGCCAGCGCTCAATCCACTAAGCTACACCAGTCAGGGCTGTGATGGATTTTTAAAATCGGTATATGTTCATTTCTTTTAAATAGTTACTGCCTTCCTGTCACAGCCATTAGTCAACATTTATAGTTAACAGGTACAGTTTTATGTGATTATGGGTTACACATGTAAGTGATAAATCATTGTCCAGAGCAGGGCTTTTCAAACTCAACACTGTTGACTTTTAAGGCCGATAATTTTCTGTTGTGGGTGCTGTCTTCTGCATAGTAGGACATTAGCAACATCTGTGGCCTCTACCCATTTGATGCCAGTAGTTCCCCCTCCCCTTCAAGTTGTGACAACCAAGAGTCTCAAGTTGGTCACCAAATGTTCTCTTGTGAGGGGCAAAATCACCCTCTCAAGAAATAGTAGTGTGACAGACCTCAAAGTGGGTTTCAGCACTACCCAATAAGGAACACTGGCAGACATGAGACCATTTCATCAGTTGGTGGAATATACCAGTGGCTTATTTCTTAAGAATTGTATTCTATTCTAGAAATTAGAAAAACTGGGAATTTCGAGAGGTAGTCTTCCTTTTGTTGCAGTTTGTGAATTCCAGAAGCCACTTGGTTCATCTGCCTTACTTCCTCATCTTATTGGCACTCCATGGAGTAGGAGAACCAGTAGAGGGTAAGTGGAAGGTATTATTAAAATGTTAGGAAAATTGTTAACAGATCCCTTGATGACATCTTGCTCTAACTTTCCTATTTAGCTGCATTAGACTGTTGTGGTCGTTGTGGTTTGAAATATAGAACCAATTCTGATCCTCTTAGTTCCAGAATAAAGTTATTTATAAGTCATTTACAGAGACTTCTTCCTTAAACATGGTCTTATTTCTCCTACCCTGGTTCACTATGAATTGTAGACATGAACTTCTATACTTTTATGGCAAATGGCAGTAACTCTTTTGTGGGATCAAAGTGGCATTGTGGATGATCAATAGACCTTACTTGTTTTGATTGATTTCCAATTATTTCATGTTGTAATTGAACCAGGTAATATAGGATCTTGAAATGGACTTCATTTCTTGCTTTGTTGATGTAATTTTTTTTTAAGTGGATCCTTTATTCAGTTTTTGCTTTAAATCTCCCTATTTCTCAAAGTTAGTGAGAGTAATATAATTGCAGTATATTTATAATATTAACTTCTTCACTGTAAATGTTGTAACTACAATTTAAGTAAATGCTTTATAAGACTTAGACATGCAAAATGGATTTGCCTTTCTAAATCTTACCACTTTGTCAGAATCCATTCAAAATTTCCTATGTCCAAAGGAACTTTTCCTACCAATTCCAGCTGTTTGTCTTTCCATAGGCTTGCTTTTTCCTCCTCATTTTTTCATGTCATTATCTCACTAACAAATTGTGTTTTGCGGGGGGATGTAGGAGTGGGGATTTGATTGGACATCACATTTTAATACTATACTAAGTCCTTTTTATACTTTATCTCATTTGATCTTTCTACTAACTTTAAATTATTGGAATAGATATAATTATTTCCATGTTACAACTGAAAATGGAGTTTTAGAGAAGTCTTTCCAGCATTATTCAGTTCATGGGTTGTTAAACCAGTCATGGCATCTATTTGGTATTGCGATTTCTAACTAGAGAATTTGTGCAAACCTAAAAACTGGTTTTGATTTGTCATTATATTTGCAGAATCTTAGTGTTGCCAGTTCAAATACTGAGACACCCGAGCCTGCTATATTAAGTAGACTTTGTACAAGGTTAGTGGGCTTATGCTGAATCACTCCTGTCTTGGCTCTGTCCTCCAGGAAGGACAGGCACTGCGGAACAACAGTTTGTGGGTGGGTATACAAACTCTGATCATACAACAGTTTCTCTATACAGCCTTCTGGAATGTGTGCTCTTTCCTGTTCTCAGGAACCTTTGCTGACCAAAGTCCCCAGTGCCCTCTGCTTTCATCTTTAGTGTGTCTGTTGCTTCTGGTAGAGCTTTGTGATAATATCAGCTCAAACTGGTTGTTAGGGGACAGGCTCCAGTATAACTGAAGTGACCAGGAAATTAGTATGCCTCATTCAGCATGGAAACTGCAGACATTCTCTCCTGGTGTATATTAAGCTAATAGAAGGGGAATAAAGCTCCCAGCTTGTCTGCATGTCGGACTCCATTATTGGTTGTCCGATGCATCAAGCATAGCCATATAGAGGTTTTGACTTACTTTCCTGGCCTGACAGAGTTAGCTACTGTAGATTATTTTATTAGAACCAGTTGGACCATGTTTTCTTTCCTTTAAAAAATTTCTTTTTATTCTCACCCAAGGACATTTTCCTTCTCTCTCTCTCTCTCTCTCTCTCTCTCTCTGTAGAGAGAGAAAGGAAGGGAAAGAGAAACATCCATGTGAGAGAAACATCAATTGCTTGCCTCTAGTATGTGCCCAGACCAGGGACCAAACCTGCAGCCTTTCTTTTGGTTATGGGGCAATGCTCCAATGCTCCAACCAACTGAGCCACATCAGCCAGGGCAGACCATATTCCATATTTTCTTTTAATTGTAGGCTTGGGTTTCTTCTGTAGAGATAAAATGTTAGCCACCTTGAGACAGACTAGAAGCTGCCAACTTGCCTGTGCCTGAACTGCACAGTCCAGGTGCTGTGTATCTGTACCTGATCGCTTGAGGCAAGTCATGGCTAGGGATTACTTTCTGCTTTGAAGGACACTTGTGTCAGCTTTTCAGATCCAGTAGTACTTAAACCTTATTTTAGTTGGGCATCTATTCTGTTCTCATTCTCTAGGTCTCCTTTTCCTGCTAAACTTCTTTCTAGGTCTTGACTTGGTACCTCAGTGCTTGACCACTAGTAGGTTTCAGAGACCAATAATTATATTCTCCACTCTGTCCAGCATACAATCTACTGCTTGTTTTGGTTTCATTAGATCTTATCTCCTGACTTTGACGTGTCTCCGCCTAGTGTTAACTTGTGGCCTGGTCTAAGGACTATTCAACCTTTGTCCACTCTGACCCATTTGTGCCCCCACCCCCATGGAATTCAGTCAGAACCCTGGTTTCTCATCTGTACTGTGATCCTTAACCTCAGATGACAGTGGTGATGACTTTGTAATTAGGCTATGAAGGAAAACTGACCTCATACATACCACATGAGCAGATTGTTTATATGTCTCTCAAGAATGATTTCACCTTTTCTGAAAGACGTCTAAAAAGCAACAGAAGTGCTTTTGAAAATCAGGCTGCCTTTTTGATAGCAGTTCTTTCATTTATCCAGATTGATCTCTTTATAAAATATTCTCCCACATTATGTACTGGGATAGTCCTAACAATAGTAAACCTTGATCCACAGATCAGATGTGCCATTTGATAAAAATAAATAATGTAGGAGAACTCAATAAAACCAGCCTTTTTAATGGAAGTGTCGTAGAAACCTGCATGGAATAAAAAGCATGTAGCTCCAGTAGCAAGTGTAAAAGAAGTGTCAGAACTGGGTAGTCACAGAATTACCAGGCATGGTTTCATATATGCTTGGATACCACAGACACCCAGGAGTAGGTCTGGTTTTTAGGTAGGATTTCTGGGTATTTGCCTCATCTGAAGTCATCTGTTGATGACCAGCACACCATTGTAATACATAGAGAGTCATCATTTAAGAAGAGGATAGGTTTAGCCTTCCCTCTTAGTGTAAGGGACAGAGAAGCTGATATTCTTGGCAGGTACTGAAAATTGAGCAAATTTTGTATTGTCAAAGTTTTCTGTAACCAGAGTTTAGTTTTATAAGGCCACAAGTGATGTCAGACACCACCTCGTGGATGTCACTTAAGAAGGAAGGGGTGGAGGAGATGGGATGAACATGTGTTTACTGCTTCTGTGGTTAAACGTGTGCCAGTTGCTTTATTATGCTATTTCATATAATCTGCATTAACACCTCTGTGAGTAGCTAATGGTTCCTCATTTTATAAATGAGCTAAGGCTGCATTACTATGGAGTGTTTGCACTGGGATTTGAAACTGGATCTAACTAAAAAACCCTTGCTCCTTAGAATGAGGCAGGCTTGCTTTAGAAAAGGAAAGCTGCTGATTTTGGCAGAAGGCAGGAGATATGGAAGGACAATCTTGATTCCTTTGTTTCGTGAAGCTTGCCATGTTTGAAAGACTGATGCATTAATTCTCAACACCAGCTGTCTATTAGGATCACCTGTGGAGATTTAAAAAAGGAAAAACAAACCCACTATCTTAAGGATTCTGAACTGAAGCGGTCTCTGCACATGGGGCTAGGGCTTCCAAGATGATTCTGGGGTGCAGTTAGGATTGAGAAACTGTGTATAGAGAATGATGGAATAGATGTGAGCCTTGGAGTGGCCCTAGAGTTATTTCAAAACTCCTTGTGAAAGGAAACCTAGGTCCAGAGAGTTCAGATGCCAGATATTCTTCTTTATTCAGTCCAGCACTTACCCAGCATTGACTATTTGTTAACTATGTGATTCAGAAAATACAAGGAAAAAAAAAACAAAACACTATCTTTCCTGCCTTTGAAGAGTTTTTAACTAAAGGCCACATAGTTAATGCAAAGCACAGTTGGAACCCAGATTTCCCAACTTCATTGGTATTATAAAGCTTTTTAAATATTATCATTGCCAGGCCCTCTGTGAGATCCTGTAAGCTGTGTAAATGGTTCCTGTTAACACTGTGGTAAGTGGCCTTCGGGGCCCCTGGCTTCCCAGTTCCAGAAGACTTCTGCCTGCCTTTCTGCCTCATTACCAGCCTGGTATTCAACCACCCTCTTTGCCTTAAGTTCACAGGCCCACAGCTTTTTAGTTCACAGCTTTGTTCTCAGCTCATTTTAAGCACCTCACCTGGAAGAGGCCTGAAAAGTTACACAATGATTATTTTAGAAATGCATTGCTTAGACAAAACCTGCCCCACTGGTGGTCATCCCAATCCCTTTGCTGTGCTTTCTGATTACTTCACCGTCTTCTGACATCACACAGTGTTTTTGTAGGCTGCATATTTTTTGGACTTTTTCTCAGACCTCTCAGGGTACTGAATGCAGCTGAGGGCAGGGAGCACTTCCCTCCAATCACTGGGACAGAGTAGAGCACTGTGTGCCCATCACTGCGCTAGGTGGACCCTTTTGTGTGTGTGTGCATGTGTGTGTTTTATGCTTCTCAGTAGCCTTGGAGTAGAGAGCTTCGATATGTGCAGAAGAATACAGATGATAACTGCGTAACTTTCTTGAGGTTACATAACCGTAGAACCATCTGATCTCAGGATCATGTTCTTTCTCTGTGCTTCAGGACTGGGATGTGTTCTGAAAAATGCATTATTAAGCAATTTCATTAATATGAGAACATTGTGGAGTGCACTTACACAAACCTAGTAGAGGTATAGCCTACACATACAACTGTATATAGTTGTATGTGATATACTTTTATGTGATGGGCAGTGCAGTAGGTTTGTTTACATCAGCATCATCACAAATTTATGACTAATGTCCTATGCTATGACTTTACAATGGCTATATTATGAGGCTATAGGAATTTTTCAGCTCCATTATAATTTCATGAGACCATGATCATTATGTGGTCCATGACTGACTGAAGTTCATCATGTGGCCCATGACTGTACAACATACCATGTTATGGGTAAAGCTTTTAATCTAGTTTGAACTTACTTTGTGTATATGTGTTCTTATGCCTTTATTTTATGTTTTTTACCATGTAACTTTTTTTTAAAGATTTTATTTATTATTTCCAGAGAGAGAGGAAGGGAGAGAGGCAGAGAGGGAGGGAAACATCTAATGTATGGTTGCCTTTCACCTGCCTCCAGCCACAGACCTGGCTGGAGACCTCGCTTGCAACCTGGTTACGGGCCCTGATTTGGGAAGCGAACTAGCGACCTTTGGGTTTGTGAGCTGGTGCCTTATCCACTGTGCCACCAGCCAGGGTGAGATGTAACTTTTTAAATGGTGTTTTTTTCTATTTATACCCTCTTCCACTTCCACTCACCCCCTTACCCGAAAAATCACCACACTATAGTCTGTGTCCATGAGTCCTTTTACATTTTGGCTTGATCCCTTCAACCCCCTTCCTCTCACCTCCAGAGCTGTCAGTCTGTGAATATCTTTATTTTGCTTGTTAGTTCAGTTTGTTTATTAGATTCTAAATATGAGTGAAGTCATGTATTATTTGTCTTTCTCTGACTGGCTCTTTTCACTTAGCTTAATATCCTCCAGGTCCATCCATACTGCCACAAATGGTAAAATTTTCTTCTTTTTTACATCTCAGTAGTATTCCACTATGTAAATATATCATAGTTGTTTTATCTACTCATCTACTGATGGACACTTTGACTGCTTCCAAACCTTGACTATTGTAAATAGTGCTGCAGTGAACATAAGGGTGCCTATATTCTTTTGAATTAGTGTTTTGGATTTCTTTGGATAAGCTTCCAGAAGTTTGAGCCTATATTTTGGATAAGTGACTCTTAATTTTAATTTTTTATATCCTCAATAGCTTTTAGAAGTTAAGGCTTAGTTAACATAAACTGAAGATGAAGATAGATTTGTTGCATCTCCTTCCACAACTAAGAAGGAATACAACCACTTAAAAATTGGAGACAACCAGAAGTTCCAGAAAATCAAGCTGCTTGGAAGTACAACAAAGATATGAAAAAGAAATACTCATCTAGACAGGTATGACAGCTCTACCTAAAACAGAGGCAAATACAGGGTCCTGTCAAGTTGAGGAGTCAGAGAAGTTTAGCCCAAAAGAGGAAATGAATCAAGGTTCCAGTGGGAGAACAAAGCAACAATGAGATAGCTAACCTGACAGATGCAGAGTTCAAAACGCTGGTGAAAAAGATGCTCACAGACTTGACAGATATGCTTGAGTATGGCAAACGTGAAAGGGAAGAAGTGAAGCAAAGGGAAATCCACATGAAACCAAAGGTGAAAGGAAGGAAACTGGGTTTCAAATCAATAATTTGGAACATAAGGAAGAAATAAACAGTCAACCAGTATAGAATGACGAAACAACTGAAAAGACAAGAAGAGGCATAGGAACTTCTGGGACAGCTTTAAACATGCCAACATCTGAATCATAGGGATGCCAGAAAAAGAGGAAGAGCAAGACATTGAAAACTTGTGTGAAAAAATAATGAAGGAAAACTCCCTACGTTTGGTGAAGGAAGTAGATGTATAAGTCCAGGAAGCACATAGAGTCCCAAACAAGTTAGACCCAAATCAGACCGCATCAAGACACATCATAATTAAAATGCCAAAGGTTAAAGGTAAGAGAATCTCAAAAGCAACAAGAGAAAAGAAGAGAGTTACCTACAAAGGGGTTCCTATAAGACTGTCAGCTGATTTCTCAAAAGGAACTTTGCAGGCAAGAAGGGACTGGCAAGAAGTATTCAAAGTGATGAAAAGCAAAAATCTGCAACCAAGATTACTCTATCCGGCAAAGCTATCATTTAGAAGGAAGAGCAGATAAAGTGCTTTCAGACAAGGTAAAGCTAAAGGAGTTCATCATCACCAAGCCATTATTATATGAAATGTTATAGAGACTTACTAATTTAAGGAAAGAAGATTAAAACTATGAACAGTAAAATGACAACAAACTCACAACCATCAACAACTGAATCTCAAAAACAAACTAAGCAAACAACTAGAACATGAACAAATTCATAGATATGGAGATCATGTGGAGTGTTATCAGTGGGGACAGGGAAGGAGGAGAATAGGGGAAGAGGTACAGGGATTGAGAAACATAACTGGTAGGAGCAAAATAGACAGGTGATTGTTAAGAATAGTATAGGAAACAGAAACCAAAGTGCCTACGAGCACGACTCAGATGTAGAGGGATTGCTGAAGGGAAGGGGTGTACCATGTAAAGGAGGTGCAAAGGGGTAAAAACTGGGACAACTATAACAGCATAACCAATAATATATACTAAAATAAGTAAATAAATAAATAAAGGTTTTGATTTAACAATCCAGGAAAGTTATAGGATCTGCGACAGGACTCTCAAGAAGGCAACATTAAGTATCACAGTCTGAAAACTGCGGTGAAAGTAGGCACTGGGCTCCAAAGCCCGCTCACTGGAACCAAGGGCCAACTCAGCCACTGTCACAGGCCAGTGCCCCAGCTCGAGAAACTCAGGGTGACCAAAGCATGAATTCTAAGCCAAGGTTTTTGTGGGGACAGAAGTAGTATACAGAGTTAGATCTCAAGCTCAGAAATATCTCCCATTACACATTATGGCACTTGGAGATCAATAATCTCTCCTTTTAATTGAACCATCTTCTCTTTTAATCTTAAATTATATCTTGAACTTTTATGTACCTTCTTCTTCTTTCTTTCTTTCATTCTTTTTCTTCTTCTTCTTCTTTTTGATAGCATTTACCTGGGTCTCAATTTTGAATCTACAAAGTGATAATTCATGCTTATTGTAATGAGGAAATGGGAACATAATATTGAGTGACTTTTGCAAACTGTAGACTATCCATAGAAACACTAGGTGTAAGATTCCAGCTTCCCTAAAAACTAGCAGATTGGTAAGAATAGTAGTTTTAATGTTGGGTATAGGGAACAGTAATTTTCCTACTGTGAATAATTCCAGGAAGAGCAGGATCATTGTGGGGAAGCTGCATTGGGAATGGGTTGAAAGGCTTTAGATTTCTTGAGAGTTAAGGGGATGTATATGAGGTCTCTGATTGCATGGAGTTAGAATTTGAGGAAGATCAAAGACTAAACCTAATTTGAAGCTGAACTAGGGTCTCACTGAGGGAGGAAGTTGCTTGTGTGCATGTGGACATCACCCTGTGCAATCTGTAGCTCGGTCATGAGTTGTGGAGAGCCTGACATGACATCTAAATATAATGGAGTATCCTGTAGAAATTGAATCATGTGATGTAACATTTATATATGAATCCTGTAATGGAAACAATGTGACTGGGGATTGGTTAAGTCTGTGTGACAAGTTGGAAAATCAAGGCCCCAACAGAAAGTTACCTGTACAAGTCTGAACTCAAAACTGAAGCTGAAAGCAACCACTGTCTTACTTCTCCCATACTCTCTCACCCTTTTTTGATTTTTAAAACATAGTATTACTATGTTCTCAAGAGTGAATTATATAATTAAAGTAACCACAGTGTAAAGCTCATCAGTGCAGGGTCTCTGAGTGAAGTGTAGACAGGCTGGTTAGAGGAGAGGTATTATGTAATGACCTAATTATGAGGCCTGCCATCTGCTTAGGAGTCACGCCTGCCTGGTTAAGATTCCCTGATTGTGACTCTCAAGGAGGATGCTAGATTGTTAAGGGAGCAGTGTGTGTGTGGTAGGTAAACAACCTCCTTGCCTGGAAGGTTGGTAAGTTGTGGGAAAAGGGAGATGAAGCAGTCTTGGAGGGCTCCAGAACAGATGTGAGCCATCCATTAGCATGGACAGCAGTGGTAGAAAGTTAATTATTCTGTAGAAGAGTTCTGTGTATCAGGGTAGGGGCTGTTTGGTGAAAGTGGCTGTCAGAATATGGCCA
Source organism: Noctilio leporinus (assembly GCA_004026585.1). Taxonomy (NCBI): domain Eukaryota; kingdom Metazoa; phylum Chordata; class Mammalia; order Chiroptera; family Noctilionidae; genus Noctilio; species Noctilio leporinus. Next base: position 113,217 of record PVIW01002885.1, on the reverse strand, counting down.
GAAACCCTAAGTCTACCTGAAGAACCAACTCCATTTAAAGAGTGAAAAATCCACTCTGCTTTTTTAGTAGGTGGTTTGTACTATGGATGAAAACATTGAATCTAGGATCCTGAAAAAATGAGTCTAAGTGTAGACCTGAAATATAAACCACTATGCTCAGGGCACCTGGTGAACTGCCTCTGAAGGGACTCAGGGCTGAGAATCAGGTGAAAAAAGTCATATGGCTATCCAGGAAAGTGGCAGGTGAGAGAGTGTGTTTTTGGACCTGCTGTGGGTATTGTGCTTAGCTGGAAAGGAGTCTTGGGGATGTGAGCCATGAGGCTGAGACCCAGGGGATGCTGACACACTGCTTGTATGTTACACATACTAGGATTGACTTTCAAAGAAAATAAACTTTCTAAACATTCTTTAGGAGAATCTGTAACAGGAAATCTTTTTTATTTATAATTTTTATTTATTATTTTTAGAGAAGGGGAAGGGAGAGAGTAGAGAGGGAGAGAGACATCAATGTATGGTTGCCTTTCACCTGCCTCCAGCTACAGACCTGGCTGGAGACCTGGCTTGCAACCTGGTTATGTGCCCTGGCTGGGAATCCAACCAGCAACCTTTGGGGTCACAGGCCAGCACCTTATCCAATGGGAAATCTCTTTGCTTTCAAGTTTTGAAAATGTGCCTATACAGGTTTATGTTGCTTTATTTTGCTTCACAGATGTTGAGATTTTTACAAATTGAAGGCAGAACCTTCCACCAACAAAAAGATTACAGCTCATTTTATTATTGAAGGCAAGACCCTCCACCAGCAAAAAGATTATGACTAATGTTATTGCCATGGTGGTATGGAACCAAACCTGCAATAATCTCTGATGTATACCCATATCTGGAAAATCAGCATGTGATTGGTGTAGTTAAGAGTGAAATCTCACCCTGGCTGGTGGCATAGTGGACCTGCAACCCAGGTCTCCAACCAGTTCCGTGGCTGGAGGCAGGTGAAAGCTAACTGTACATTGATATCTGTTTCCCTTTCTGCCCCTCTCTCCCTTCCCCTCTCTAAAAATAATAAATAAAATCTTTTAAAAAAGTGAACATCCCAAAGAAAGTAATGTTTTGCCAATTCCTTCCCCTATTCCCACATATCAGATAGTTAAATTTATTTTTTTCTGTTGTCCACCCCCTACCCTCCTGTACAAAAACAGTGTTGTCTTTTAAAGAATTGATTATTCAAATTCCTGCATAGAATTTAGGAGGTTGTTTGGTATGTTTCATATTCCTAAAGAATCACCAAAATATGGCAAGTATCCAGTTCCAAAGGTCAGAGATTTTCCTATCCCTTTAATTCAGTGCCCCACTTTTATTTTACAGATAAGGAAATGGAGATTAGAGGAGTGTAGTGACTTAGTCAAGGTCATGGTTTGTCATTTGTGAAACTTGGACCAGAACTAGGTCTTCTGACTCTTGGCATGTTTTTCTTTCTGTTACCCCTTAATGTCTCACGTGGAGATTTGTTTGAAATGGTGCCAGGATTCCTGTGACAGCAGCAGTGATACAACAGCACAGGACATGGGCATAACCCTTTGGGCACATGTCTGCTTCACATTGGTCTCTTAACTTCCAGCAGAGGCCTCACAGCAGCATGGAATAGTTTCAAGGTGCTAGACATCAGCACTCTATTTCATGAGTTTGCAAAGACTTGGGAGAAGAAAGATTTATTTCCTCACTGAGCCTGCCTCTTCTCTTTACTTTGACCACTACTTTTAGACCTGTTTCTTTAATAACCTGGGGATAGCCTTTCTCTTTTTCCCAACTTTCCTAGCATTCACACTTGAGCATGAGTATATGTCTCTGTTTGGTCTTGAATAGCCATTTAAAACATGAATTATGGTGTATTTTGCTTTCCCCAGTGACAGAATTTTTCAGGAGAATAGGAATTTGCAGTCATTAGTCATTCGTTCCTTAGACAAAGACAGTGGCATGGTCAAACTTCTCTTACTCCTAAACCCCTGGTAGCGTTTATTTAATTTAATCGTACACACACAGGTTTTTAATGTAAAGAGATACTCTCATTCTAAGTGTTCTCAGCATACTGCAGTTTTTACTTTTTTCTTCAAAAGTCTGAAATGCCCCTGATTCTGGGGCATTTGTTCCCAAAACTGACAAATGATCTATATTGTCTGGGAGGCATTTTATTTATTTGCCTGTTTGTTTGTTTATGTTCATAGCAGCATTATTTATAATAGCCAAGATTTGGAAACAGCCTAAGTGCCTATCAGTAGATGAATGGTTTAAAAGCTGTGCTACATTTACACAATGAAATACTACGAAGCAGTAAAAAAGAAGGAACTCTTACCTTTTGTGACAGCATGGATGGAACTAGAGACTATTGTGCTAAGGGAAATAGGCCAGTCAGTGAAAGACAAATACAATATGATCTCACTTATAACTTGAATCTAATGAACAAAATAAACTAATGAGCAAAATAGAATCATAGAATCACAAATATGGAACAAACTGACAGCTATAGGAAGGGAGGGGGTGTGGAGACTGGTTTCAGGGAGGTGAAGGGAATAGTCTTGGAACATACATGTGTGGCTCATGGGTGTGGACAGTGGTAAGGGAATTGACCATGGAAATGAGGTCAGGATGGTGGAGGGAGGCAAAGGGATAAATTGGGACAACTGTAATAGCATAAACAATAAAATTAAAAAAAGAAAATACAATGCACTACAATCAGTGTGGCATTGTAAAGTGACTTTTTTCTTTTTCTTTTTTTCAGAGAGAGGGGAAGGGAGAGAAGCAGAGAGGGCAAGAAACGTCAATGTATGGCCAAAGTGACTCTTTTTTATGCAGTAATATAAAAATGTCACCCTGACTGGGGTGGCTCAGTGGATTGGCACTGGCCTGCAAACCCAAAGGTCGCTGGTTCGATTCCCCAGCTAGGGCACATAACCAGGTTGCAACCCAGGTCTCCAGCCAGGTCCTTAGCTGGAGGCGGGTGAAAGGTAACCATACATTGATGCTTCTCCCCTTCTTCCTTCTTCCCTACCTTTCTCTCTGAAAATAATGAATAAAATCTTTAAAAAAATGAATAGTGAAAAGCATTCTCTAAATGGTTCATTTGAAAATGGACGGCCTACCTGCAGCATGCCAAATGAGATCTTCTAAATTGCCGAGAAATATTTTAACTCGGAGCTTTAAAAAAGGAAGTAATTTTAAAATGTACATTTATGGTAAATGGGTTGAAAATCAATGTGAATAAAACACTTTCTTTGAGCTAAAAATGCATTCTTTTTATTAATTTGTTTTTAAACTCAATGTCTTTAACTTGATTATTAAAAAACATAATCCTAAAATGCATATTTGACTATCTTTGGGTGGGGGTGACTGTCCTTTTTTGTTCATAGACTGAATATAGAAATAATACAGTCTCTGCATGAAAACTGTAGCATGGTAATATTTACCGCTTTCATAAAGTTCATCTAATTCAGTCTTCTAGTTTTATAAATGAGGACACTGAGACCCAGTGAGAGAAGTAAGTTGATCCGAAAGTATTGATCAAAACTTTCTATAACACATAATGGGTACCTACTTAAATTCACTGAAATCTGAAAAGGAGAATGTTAAACAGATAAGGTGTGTGCATATGGGGAGGGAGGGTTCTCTCATGGAGTCTGGGAGCAGGAGTGCTGCAAACACTTGGCAAGGGTCTGAGATTAGGAATAAGAATGCTCACAGGAGTCTATGTCTCTGTCTCTTTTATATGTGGGTTTATATGTGGGTTTGTTTTTTTTTTCTGCTTTGGTCTTCTTTTTCTCTGCAGGTGGACTTCCTTTGCTTATTCATTCATGTGATTCAATATGGTTACTGTGAAGCCCCCACGTTTACCTGTTACAGTTTAAGTGCCTGCACAGACATATATCAGATTCTGTTTTCCAGGGAGAGAGAATCTGATTGGCCCAAGCTTGAGTCACATCCTTACTGGTTCCATCAACTCTGGCAAGATAGGGGGAGGGCATTATTTAGTCAGCCAGGGCCAATCAGGGAAAGGGAATGTTCAGAAGGAGGTGAGTCATCCAGTTGGGCAGATACCCCAAAGCTTTCTATTCTGAGCATGCACTAGGAAATTGTAGGTCCAGGAGAAAAACAAGGACCTGAGATAAGGCAACGGCAATGAGTATGGGGAGAGTAAGCAGACTTGACAGAGACAGAGAAAAGTCAATAAGCTGTGATGATTAGTTGGATATTGGGAAGAGGGAGTTGTTGAAGATTTCAGGAAGTGGGTAGGATGGTGGTCACATTCATGATGATAGGGAACACAAGAAAGGAATGTGGGGTGGGGAGCATGGGAGGCTTGATTTCAGTTTTAAATATGTTGAGTTTGGTGTGCCTATGAAAATTATAAATGGCTATGTCTGTCAGGTTAACTGAGAAAGTCGAATATATGGGTTTAGACCTATGGGGAGAGTTGTCGATATTATGAATGTAATTAAAGGATACTTAACTGCTTAATGAATGAGCTTGTTTGTAGAGCATTTATAGTGAACACAGATGGTCTCAGGACTGAATCTTGAAAAAAAACACCAGCATTTAAGGAAGAGGAATAGGAACTCTAAAGGACGTTAAGAGGTGGACACTGAACATGTAATGTTCTTTTGGAAGCCCAGTGGAAAGAGTACTTGATTCCAGGTGTCACCAGTGAACAGTGCTACATGGCTGTCATGTGAGATAACACCTGCAAGATAGTATACTGGATTGAGCCACAGCAGGGCCTTGGAGAAGGCCAAAACCAGATTAAAAGAAGTTTCTAAATGATTGGGAGGTAGATGGAGAGAAAAGAGTACAGGCAATTAAAAAGTGCCTGGTTGTGAAAGAGAGGAAAGGAGTGGTAGCCAGTTGGATCAAGAAAGGTGTGGAGATTTTTTTCCCTTTCTTTGTAAAGTCAGGGAGACTTGGAGCATGTTTCAGTACTGGTGGAAGAAAGTCAGTAAAGAGGAGCCATTGAAAATCCAAGAGAGGAGGGGTAATTTTTGGAATGAGATCCCTTCTTAAAGGAGGAGTAATGGGTTCCAGAGATAGGAGAGAGATGGAGGCAAGGAAGGGACTCATATAGGGAACTCAGAAGAGCGGGGAAGTGAAAGTTAAAGACACTGGGTAGATTCTGGACTTTTCAGGACTTGAGAACTATTGGTAGATTGGGCTAGTCGAAGGGGAGGAGTTGAGACCCTTTCAGTGTTGAGATTTTTTAAAATGATGCTGTTGACTCTGAGAATAATTTTAGAAACAGAAGTACCCGGGTAGCTGCGCTGTAGATATCAGTGATGGTTGGGGGGAAGGTGGTTCCCCCTGGGAACAGGATCTTGTTGCATTTGAACTCTTGTCTGAGCCAGGTTGTAGATTGCTCAGCATCAGAGTCTCAGGTTTCTTTGGGATTGAATCACTAATTGCAATGAGGAAGGCTCAGTCAGCATCTCTTAATATTCAGCGTTCAGGAAAAGCCTAACAGCATCTTTCTGTTTAAAATTTCACTGAAAATAATTCTGACAACTCTTATCACATACTCTTACTAACAGTCCTGTTGGGATGTGTATATGGTCTGATTTTGTCTGATGCTATCCATTTATTGCTTCATTCAAAACTCCCAACTTGCCATAATTAATTATTGCTTGAAAGCTGAGAGGTAAGGTCCCTTGTTCCCTTTCAGAGCTCAGGGAGTGGAAGGGAAGGGCCTTGAGTTCCACTTCCTCCTCAACAGGCCTCTTCAACACAGGCCTTGCCCTCCAACAGACCACAGTTGCCTTTTGCCTTGGGAGCCTGATTTCCCCAGGGTGCCTGAGTGAAGCAGGTGAAAGAGATGCCTAAGGATGGTGAAAAGAATTTGAATTTCAGAATAAGAATACTATCTCCACACAGCCCTCAGTGCCTCTTCAACCTAAACTGATTTCCCCATTGAAATGTGCTGCTGTGTGGTTTCCTCATAGGTCCCTTCTACCTCCATGGAAATGAATGTGGTCAGGATAAGGAAAGGCTCCTTTTCTCTGGCAAGGCATAGGTTGCATCCTGCCTCCTGCTGTTAGGGCAGGTACAGAGGACCAGAGAAGGGTTTAGGCCGTAACTCAAACCTTGTAGCTGAAATCTGAAATCCTTCCCACAGTCTGGTTCTGCAGGCAGGTCTGGGAAATGATCTCCCCTAAGCTGGAAGGTAGAAGATAGGCTGAAAGCCGAGGTCCAGTAGTTACCTGGCACTCCTCTGTATTGTCACCCAGCTCTCCTTGTTATGGAGTTTGTACCTAGAATGGAACCCGATAGGAGTGTGAGGGTACCATTTCTCCCTCGTAGTCAAGGACTGCCTTCTACAGAGCAGCCTGATACCTCACGGCAGCACCGAGAGACTTGGAGCATGGTGCCAAGAGGGCAGATGATAGAAAGTTCAGTGAATTCTTTGCCTTGCTGTGTCCCACTTGCCCTATTGGTAAAATAGGAGGTGAGTCTGTGAATGAATGATAAGTCGTTTAATGAGAAGATCACAGTGGAATATACTGGAGTCTTTAGAAGCATGCTTTGCACGTGGACTTTATGAAACAGCCTGCCAGGCATAGATCCAGAGCACTGGGCACACACCCAGGTTATTGGGGTTCAGCTGCTCACAGAGTGAACCTGTGGTTCCCCACCGGGTAGACGGATATAATACTTGCCTCACAAAATTGTCATGAGGGTGCAATTAGATGATGCATGTGAAAGTACTTGGTGCAAAGCTGAATCTTAATAGTGCTATTTTGGGATGTGTCCTAAACAGATGCTATAAAGGAGCTGGAAGATGTGAAGTTCGGGTTGAGAAAAGGCCATGTAGCCTTAATGCCATGGAGTATTATATTGTGTGCTTCTTTCTTCTTACCTTCGGATTGTATTTGTTATTACTAGAGCAATTTTTCAGACTGTTGTCTAGGATGGTAATGCTAGGTGTGTGTGCCCATTCCTGTTCCCAGGTGGGCCCAGGCCTTGAGAAACTTCTGGTAAGTATGGTTAATTGAGCTAATTATTGGGTTGGCCAAAAAGTCCATTCATTTTTTTCCCCATGACTCTAGTAGCCCTTAGTTGTCTTTAACTTCATTTGAAACAATTTTGTTAAGATCGTACTGTGACAGCTGTCATATCAGCGTGCATTTAAAAATGATCAAATTGGTGAAATTTTGTGTAGCCATTTTAATAGTGGAGATGGGAAAATACACAACATATTTGGCATATTATGCTTTATTATTTCAAGAAAAATAAAAACGCAACTGAAATGCCAAAAATATTTTTTCAGAGTTTGGAGAGGGTGCTGTGACTGATCAAACATGTCAAAAGTGGTTTATGGAGTTTCATGCTAGAGATTTCTCACTAGACAGTGCTCCATGGTTGGGTAGACCAATTGAAGTCGATGACATTCAAATCTAGACATTAATTGAGAACAATCAACATCAAATCATGTAGGAGACAGCTGGCATAGTCAAAATATCCAAATCAATAAAATTATTAGCCCTGGCTGGTGGCACAGTGGATAAGGCGCTGGCCTGCAAACCTAAAAGGTCGCTGGTTCAATTCCCAGCCAGGACACATAACCAGGTTGCAAGCCGGGTCTCCAGCCCGGTCCTTAGCTGGAGGCAGGTGAAAGACAACCATACATTGATTTCTGTCTCCCTCTCTGCCTCTCTCCCTACCCTTCTATCTAAAAATAATAATAAAATCTTTAAAAGTAAAATAAAATAATTGGTGAAAATGAAAAATGTGTTTTTAATTTTATGGAAAAAACAGACAGTTTTGCCAACCCAATATTATAATTCACTCTCCTTCACTTGTTTTTTGAGTGTGTATCTGTACATCATGTGTTTATACAGCCATTAAACTCAACTATAATTGTTTTGTTTTGTTTTTTTTAAAGATTTTATTTATTTAATTTGTTAGTTCCAGAGAGAGAAAGGGTGAGAGGCAGAGAGGGAAAGAAACATCAATGTATGGTTGCCTTTCACCTGCCTCCAGCTATGGACATGGCTAGAGACCTGGCTGGCAACCTAGTAATGTGCCCTGGCTGGGAATCAAACCAATGACCTTTGGGTCGAAGGCTGGCACCTTATGCACTGGGCTACCAGCCAGGGCCATAATTGGTAACATAAATATTCTATTATTATTATTTTTAAAAGCTTTTATTATTTTTAGAGGGAGGGAAGGGGAGAAAGGCAAAGAGGAAGAGACAACAAGGTATGGTTGCCTTTCACCTGCCTCCAGCAATGGACCTGGCTGGAGACCTGGCTTACAACCTGGTTATGTACCCTGGCTGGAAAATCGATAATACTTTAAAATAGTATTCTGTTAAGGACTAATGCACCATTTTATGGTTGGTGGGGATGTCAGTCATTGTATATTGCATATTTTCTGAATAGAATTTTTCTATTTTAATTCCATCAAGTCACCGGAGAGAGAGGTTGGGCTAGAGTTGTGGTCTGAGGGAACCTGGGAGAGTACATAGGGACGCGCTAGAGCAGATTACTCCCTCTCAGGACTGTCATCATTTTTTTGTTCCTGCTTGGTATTGCCATCAGACCAAATAGGCATTGGTGTACTTCACTGCCCTGACCATAACCACAGGGGTGGAAAAATTTTCCAGGAAATTAGCCAGTCAGGATTACAATAAGCATAGAAACAAATCAATGCAAAATATCCATGATGAACAAAATATTAGAATTTTAAATAAAGATTGGGTCAGTAACAGTATTGTGCTGAGCCATATTGGAGCCAGAGGCACAGGGAGAAATCAATATTGATCCTGGTTTTACTTCAAAATTTAAAATTTTTATTGTGGGTTTTTGCATTAATTTTCTTCTTAAAATATGTTAAAATATTATTTATCCTTATTACTGAGGTTTTGGATACACCCTCAAATTTTGAGTTCCTGGCAAGTGCCTCATTACTCTAATTCCAGCCTTGGTTTTACGCCAAAGGCAGAAGGAATTTTATCCGTACATAATGTACTGCATTGGTCAGGGTTGGTGTGCTTCTGGGTCCTTTTTGGAGGCTTAGTTTCTTAATACCCCTCTCCATGTTTGGAGGGCAGGTTTTTATTTAAAACTAAAAAACTAATGAGTTTTTATACTCTAGGAAGAATAATATATGATCTTTACAGAAAACTTGGAAAATAGAGAAAAAAGATAAGGAACAAAATTCTCATCTGAAATCTGGTAGCTCAGTCTTAGAAAAATTAGTTGATTATTTCAGTCACAGCATTTTGTTGTATTTTCTTTTAGTCAATTGGCTACACACATATATTTTTAAATAGTGGTCTTCCTAATTTAGAGCTTTGTGTCTGGTCATTTAATATATGCTTTTTAATATGTTAAAATATTTAATGGCTACATAATGTTCTTATGTGTAAACGAACTTATTTTTGACAAAAAATTTTAAAATAATTTTTATTTATTTTTAGAGAGAGGGGAAGGAAGGGGAAAAGAGAGGAAGAGAAACATCAATGTATGGTTGCCTCTTTGGACCCCCAGTTGGGGACCTGACCTGCAACCCAGGTGTGTGCCCTGACTGGGAATTGAACTGGTGACCCTTTGGTTTGCAAGCTGGCACTCAATCCACTGAGCCCCACCATCCAGGGCACAAACTTTATTTTGTTTTAACCAAACTTTTCTTAGTGGGTATTTTAAGCAATTTCCATTTTTCATGCCTCCAGTTTTTTGTCTTGAGCATTTTTGTGCACATTTGGTGAATATTTCAGATTATTTCCAGAAGTGAATTCTTTTGTGTGTCAAAGATCTCTTGGCCTTTATATATATGCATGTATTTCCATCTTGCTTTCAGTGTGCATGCTAGTTGACATTCCTACCAGATGTATGACTGCCTAACTTGGACTGTTTGCCGATACAGCTTAGGGAATATTTAGCTCTCATTCCTTTCCCTCTCCTCAACCTTATTTGAGCTACAGCCTTACCAATATTATTGGTAGAGTTGTCCTTTCCTATTTCTGGGTAGAGTGGGATCTTCTGTTTTTCCGATATACTTCCTTCCTTGTTTGACATAAGTCTCTTAGAAACCTGTGATGTCTTGGTTTCTCTTGGTGCCTTTCTTGGCTTGTGGCTCCTGAGTGAGAGTGAGCATTTTCCTGATTAAGCTTCAGATATTTTTTCCTAGGCTTCTGTCTGTCCTACACTGACCGTGTAGCTTCTTTCTTCAATCCTTTGTTGAGCACCCCCAAGACTCTGGTTATTGCAAGAGCCACCTTTTCCCCTAAACCATAGTTTTCTGTTCTGTTTTGTTTGGTTCTCATTTCATTATCAAGCTAGTTGATGACCTTAGGCTCAAGCTGTTAATGCTCAGTCTCTGCTTCAGTGAAGCTTGGTTTCTTTATGTTTGCTCGGTGCCTGAGTTAAGTCTGCTCTCATCTGTGCCCATGACGGCTTGGGAATAGGCCATCTTTGGGGCTTTACTACGTCATTGTAGTTCCCACTGAGAGCCAGAGGTGGATTCTGCGGTACTGTTTCACTACTTGTTTCCCAGGCCCCACTTTCTTTGGAGTTTGTCCCTGAGTTTCTTTTCTCCCATCCCGAGGAAGTCTTCCATGGAGCAGAGTGGAGGGACAGCACAGACACGATTTCAGGCCGATTTCTCCATTCTGCAGACAAGTTTCACATAAGGTTGGGACTGGAGTGAGACACTCATCTGAAGTGCAGAACTCAGTAATCAATATAAATAATATTTTTATTATTTAAAACTTTTTTATTTTTTAAAATAGAAATGAATGTAAGACACCATGGTGAACAAAAATAGCAGAATTTAAAACACAGGATCACTTTAACAGTGCTGCGCTCAGCCATACTGTAGCCTGAGTCAAAAGGAAAAATCAGTACAACTGACTTTGCGTCTATGACAGGTGCCTCATTCTGCTCACCCTAGTCCTGGTCCTGGTTTTACACTAAAGGCAGAGGGAGTTTTCCCCACATGTAATTCAGTGCATTGGTTGTTAGTGGTATGCTCCTGGTACTTTTTGGAGACTTACCATCTTGACAGGCCTCTCCAGGATTGTCCATAGCTGAGTTCTTTCTTTTTTTTTTTTTTTAAAGATTTTTATTTAATTATTTTTAGAAAGAGGAGAAGGGAGGAAGAAAGAAAGGAAGAGAAACATCTGTTGGTTGCCTCCAAACCTGCATCCTAGCATTTGCCCTGACTGGAAATCAAATCAGCAACCTTTCACTTTGCAGAACAACCCCCAATCAACTGAGTCACACCGGCCAGGGCTGAGGTTCTTTTTTTTTTCAACTTGATATGAAAAATTTTTATTTATCCTCCCTTTTCCATCCCAATTAAGGGCTAAAGCCTCTTTTCTCTGATTACTTTCTGATGATTGCAGAGAAAAACCAAATTCACAACATTCCCAGATAATGAGTGCCCCTGGGTGCTAGGGATCTTGTCTCCCCTCCCCGACTGCCTAATCCTGACCTGTGAGTCCAAGAAACAGTACAGTGCAGACTTGGTCCCCCTGTTCAAGTTCCTTTCCCAGACAGATTTTTGATCACTTTCTTCCTTAGATCTTTGTATAGTAATGCAGGTTATTTTCATGTAAATCTATCCTTAACTTAAAAATTTTCACTCTTCAAGTGCAATTTTTACTACTCTGTTTTAACACTCCTAGGTACTGTTTGTTAAAAGAGTGTCTAATGGTTAAAATTTTTTTAAACTTAGATTGTAAAGCTGTGTATTCTATAAACATATTGGTGCAAAGTGTCTTAGGGTTACTGGATGCAAAGAAGAGAAATTTTTAATTGAAATTAGAGTAAGTAAAAAGGAGTTTGTTGAATGAATACAGGGTAACCTTCCAGAATTCAGCAGTAGGAAGTGAAGCTGGGTTTTGTATTGGAAATTTATCAGGTGGCTCTTTTGTCTGTCTTTCTCCCCTTGGAGCCTCATACTCTCCGATTACAGCTTCTTCCAGTGTCTACTCTGTTCTCTTGCCTTTTCTTTTGGAGAAGACTCTTCATTGCTTACTTGTGAGCATACATGTGATTGACAGTACCCACCAGTCCACATGGTTGTGCAGCACCATCTGATTGTAGTTCTGGGGTTGTTACTTGGATTCGGAATGGAATCTGTGCCAGCTGAGCATTCCTGGTCCCAGTTAGCTGTGGCTAGGAGAAGGAGGTCACTTGATAACATATTTAATCATTATTTCAGCATGGGGTTAAGGATAGTGAAAGTTAGACCAATATGTTTCCTATAGTGATTAAAAATAAAATCTTCCTTGGCTAGTAGACAGTGGATAGGGTTCTGGCCTGCAAACCCAAAGGTTGCTGGTTCGATTCCCCAGCCAGGGCATGTAACCAGGTTGCAAACCAGGTCTCCAGCCAGGTCTGTGGCTGGAGGCAGGTGAAAGGCAACCATACATTGATGTCTCTTTCCCTTCCCCTCTCTAACAATAATAAAATCTTTTAAAAAATGATTTGTACATTTCACTATAAATAGATTTCATTTCTACCCTATACAAACAAAAAAACCCCATGAACTCTGAACACCAAAGATAAGGTGGGTTGAAATATGGTAAAGTGCAAATGCATAAAAAATAAGATGAGTTGATGTTTACATAGATGAATGATAAATACATGATAAAACAACTATGACAAGTGTTAACAATAGTAAACTCTAGGTGGTAGATATAAGGACATTTGCAGTATGAACTTTTCAACCTTATTGTGTGTTTGCAATTTTTCATAACAAAGTGGGGGAAAATGTAAAAGTTATTACCCACTGCTGTGTTAAGGAATTTGGTCATTATTCTGCTTGGGGAACCAATGAATGCTTTTAAGAGGAATTATTAGATATGAATTTAGAAAAGAAAGGATCCAAAGTGTGGAAAGTTAGGACTTTTATTTTAGTTTTAAGGAAAGAGAGGCATATGAACAGGCATTGAGGATGGAGTAGAGGGAATGGATTCTAGAAAAGTTTAGGGGATAGAATTGTTAAGATTCAGTGAAATCACCATGGGTGATGGCAGGAGCTGGGATGGGGAAAGATTGTGAATTGGTGCCCAAGTATTGGCTGAGGGACCATAATCTAGGGGTTAGTGGATGAAGGTGAGGGTAGTACAGTACATCTTGAACCTTAGAGGAAAAGCTTTAGCATGAAGTTGGAATGCTCTGAAATTAAAGTTGGGAGCTGAGAAAATGTCATCCTGCATCCCAGAGAATTCATCTCTGACAAGAGGGTCAAGACCGATTTAACCTTTTAAAGCAATTGTGACTAGAAACCAGTTCTAACATAACAAAACCTAAACAGGATGTTACGTACTTTTTTTAAAAAAAGAAGATTTTATTCATTATTTTCGGAGAGAAGGGAAAGGAGGAAGGAAGAGAGGGAAAGAAGCATCAATGTATGGTTGCCTTTCACCTTCCTCCAGCTATAGATCTAGCTGGAGACCTGGCTTGCAACCTGGTTTTGTGCCCTTGGCTGGGGTATCAAACCAGCGACCTTTGGGTTCACAGGCCAGTGCCAATCCATTGAGCCACATCAGCCAGGCAGGGATGTTATGACGTACTTTTGATGTCAGTGCATATCTCACTAGGACAGAAGACCAACTTTTAGCCTGGCTGCTAAGCTCCATGCTAGTAAATCGTGTTTTTGGAATAGGATGCTGTTTCTGGAACACAGCTAGTTAACCTGATCTTATAAAAAGCAGAAAACGAAGTAAGCTTTAAAGCATGAATTTAAGTGGAATGCTCTGAAATTATAAGTTGAGAACTGAGAGCATGCCAGCCAAGCTTGGTCTTTGTTGAAACCCCAGTTTTCTTTTGGAGAATGTGGGCCAGTAATATACATAAAGTCTTGGTGGAAATAACTGGAGTCAGAGCTTGGGTGTCTGCGGTGGGAAGCTAATGAATCTGGGCATGGATGCTATGCCCGCTGACTGACCTCAGATGCCCTATTTGTGTGCAAACCACTTAGAAGATTGCTGGCACAGTGGCTCAGAAGGCTGAGACAGTTCATGCCCACAAGTTTCCACTTGTCAGGTGAGGGATTGATACAGGATTGAGCATTGTGGTGTTTGACTTCTTTTCTTTTCCTTCTCAGCTGAAGAGTATTCTTATTTCCAGCTCAAGTGTTATTTTTAAAAGAAGGGATTGCCCATAGAACAAGTGTCACTCTGTGACGGCACAGAGGTTTCTGTAAAGCTCTCCATAAAGCAGCACCTTGTACATATTGTCCCAGGAGAGCATGCCGTGGTCTTCAGTCTCATGCTGCTCTCAGCTGTGCTCAGTTTTTCTCTGGAGGGTAGACTGCCTTACCGTGGAGGGGCCTTCTTGCAAAATGTGTCTCTTCTGTCCCATACTAGATTCGAATCTTCCAAAAGGCTGGGACTATAGAGTGCTTTTTGTTGTTGTTTCTTTTTTTTGCCGGGGTGGGAGGGGTGATTTTTTTTACAGTCCTAGGCAAACACAGTGTTCAACAAACACTGGGTTACTTTTAACATAGTAGTCACTCTGCTGGATAACAGAGGCCACAGTAAGTCAGTCATTGTCCTTGCCCTTGGGAGTTTACAGGGTTCAGGGAAATATGGCATCAAACCAGGAATGATCCACCTAAATATTTAAAGATTTTATTTATTATTTTCAGAGAGAGAGCAAGGGAAAAAGGCAGAAAGGGAGAGAAACATCAATGTATGGTTGTCTTTCACCTGCCTCCAGCCACGGACCTGACTGGAGACCTGGCTTGCAACCTGGTATTATGCCCTGACAGGGTATCGAACCAGCGACCTTTGGGTTCGCAGGTCGGCACCTTATCCACTGTGCTACCAGCCAGGGTTCACCTAAATATTTAATGTGCTCTAGATAGACCCTGAAGGAAAATTATAGGGTGCTGTGTATAACAAGGGACGTAACCTAATCAGAAGAGAGTTAGAGAGCTTTCCATAGAGGGAACACTCATCTATGGAAGTAACATTTAGCCTGAAGTCTGATGGAGTAGGAGATGGTAAGGCCATGAATGAGGAGAATAGGGCAAAGGCAGGAGCATGCACAGAAATGCTTAGGCAAGGTGAAGTCCGAGCAACATTAGGGAAGAAAGAAGGTGACTGTGGTTGGAACAGAATGAGCAGTGAAGACTTGTGTGTTTGAGTGACACTGGGGAGAGAGATCGTACCCTGTCATGTAGGGCCTTGCTTGACATCATCCCCATTTGGCATTTAATTTTGAGAGGGACTAGCAGCCACTGAGGAGTTTCAAACATCTGAATGATAATTCAATTTCTGTTTTTAAACGTTCACCCTGGTGTAGAGAATAGAAAATGACTTAGTCTGACCTGGGGAAGCTAGTCAGTGGATTTCAGAGAACAGAGAATATGACCCTGCTGATGTCTCTGACCATTTCTGTCTATACTTGTCAGAAAGTTAACCACATGGTAACAGTACAGGAAAGGTAGGCCAGGTAGCTCTGGGAAATGCCCTCTTTTGGTGGGTCTTAGCTATTGACAAGCCCAAACCAATATACAATGGTTCTACGGGCAGTAATTTCTTACTAGATTTCTTAAAATTAACTTTTTGTTCCAGGTAGGCAGGTGACTTTCCTGAAAATACATATCTTTTTTTTTTTTTTGGCTATTGTCGCCAAATTCCCTGACCTCAAGATGCTCCCCCATTGTTGCAGACGTGGTAAGGAAGAACTGATTGCCAGCCACCCCATGTTCAGGCTGAGCTGTGGCCTTGATTGGGTTCTGTTGACGTTTTTGTACCTCTGCCCGAGTTTGCCGTGGCTCCTGCTAGGGAGAGAGGAAGTCGAATACCTAAAGCCATCCCCCATCTGGGTGTTCTTTCTGCCTGGGGGAGGACTGCTTTGACATGTTCTCCAGAAGAAGCTGGCACATGGTGATTCTTAATTTGAGGCAAGTAAGGAGAGATGAATGTTAAAAAAACAAACCCCAAGTTCCTACTGTGACAAATGCTTCAGATTGACCTTTTCTCTCATGAAATCTTTGCTTTGCTCCTTGCCATCTGTTCTGGAGTTTTGAAAATTTTCATTCCCTCTGGAACTTTTGACAAAGTGTCTTCAATATGAGTATATTGTAGGAGGATGTTGGTAAGCCTCTTGGTTGTCACTCGCTGTGGGAGTTCACAGCCACTGCAGGCAGTGCACTCGAGTTCCCACTGTACAAAGAGGACTCTCTCACCTGGTCACTTAGGGAGGTAAAACTTTGGTCAGCCTTTCTGGCCTTTGCCTATGTCCTTTCTCTTACTTTCTCTAGTGCCCCTGCATGGTGTGCTACTGAAGGGAGGGAATGCAGCAGGAGAGAGTGGACCAGGCTGAGGGCCAGGAATTGGCACGCCTGGATTCTAGCCCTGGTCCTTTCTACGTGGCAGAATAAGGGAGTCCACTTTTTCTCTGTGCCTCAGTTTCCCAGTGGAGTGGAGGTTGTAATACATGCCCTGCTTACTTCATAAGGTTCCTATAATGATTGGAGCAGGTCTGTTGTTTAGTACAGTCCTAACCTAGAAATAGGTCTTCCTTAAGTGAAATAGGGTGTAAAGAGATTTTTTTTTAACTTGTTGCCTCAGTTTAAAAGTCAGAGTTTACCTAAAAATTCAGCTTCTCCTGGAAATCAAAAAGCTTGGCAACCCTTAGCCCACATTCCGCCAGGGCCACAATTGACTGAGGTTGAGAAATGGCTCCCCGTGAACTGGAGTGTGAATTTTCTGGTTTGCGCAGTAACTACGGCTCCCTAACAGTGAGTCTGTGTCATCGGACTCCCTGCATACATTTTGTTATACAATACCTGGGCTGTTTTCCTCCTTTAGATGACCTGCCTGGCTCCTATAGGCATATGCGTTTGTGCTCTTGATCCCAAGAAGATATTCGAGATTTAGAATATGATAAGTCAGGTCTCATACAAGTACAAAGGATTTTTTGGGGGGTGGGAGTGGAGGTAAGGAGGTTGCACCTACATTCATCTCATATCTTCTGTGTGCTAAGTGCTTTGTTTATCATGTAGTCCTTCATGAAACCTTTGAGATAGATCTCAGTGGCTCTTTACAGTGAGAGAACAGGTTTCAGAGAGATTGTGACTTGCTGAGCCAGGGTTTGGACCTATCATCCTGTTGGACTCTAAAGGAATGCTACGTGATCTCAACGTAAAATGGATGTAGTGTCACAGCCCTCCTTTCCAGAAACTGCCTGTACACTTTTATATCAGCAGGAGGTATGTAGGTAAGGGCTACTCTCATGACTTGTAGTGGTGTAGTCCTTTAAAAAAAAAAAAATTACTTCTATGTAGAGCTACAGAGGATTCTTGACATACTTTTTTATTCTCCTTTAAAGCAGAGTTGTCATCCCCTTTTTCCCCTAGCATCTTTTTCAGAATTAACATCAAATAAAAAGAAGCTGTGTGAAGAGCTCTACCCTTAACTGGAGTCACTTTTTCGTCATGGGACCATTGAAGTATATACCTCCTACAGTCCTAGGGCTCTAAGGAACCAAGTTTTAAAACCACTAACTTAGTTTTAATTTCTGTAGTTGAGGAAATCAAGGCCAAAAGGATCTAGTAACTTGTCCAGTGTTGCCCTTTCTTTTGTATCTTCTAGATAAATTCCACTTTAACTGGGTTCTCTGTCTGATTCTTTAGAAAAGCCTCAGAGTGCTATTTTATTTTATGCTCATTTCTCCTTAGGTAATTCAAAGAGAAACTGCATTAACTAAACAGCATTCACTGGGTTAAACCTTATTCTAAAAGAGAAACAAAGTTTGTAGGGTGGAAAAGTGGGAAGACGGGAGCAGAATATGGATCTGGGCAAGGTTTTATTATTTTAGTGCCTAGAATCTAGGCCTAATTTTAAAATATCCACCAAAACTTCTTTGGCAGCAAATGCAGAAACCCTGCCTCAGCAGCATGATGGACTCTTTATGTGATGGTCTAATCATTCTCATTGTCTGCCCAGCTGTTTCCCGTCTCTGTGCATATTACTACTCAGATAATCAGTTTGGTGTTCTTCCATTCCTCCTCGTCTTATTTCCCTTATCCCTCCCTTTTTCTTGCTATGTGGAAGTAACTGATGTCTTGATTCACTTTGAACTGCCCCTAGGGTCTGGTACCATTAAGCATGGTTCAGTATTTGAGACTAAGCCAGGAGAAGTCCTACACTTAGGTCTTTAAAAATCCCATTGCTGCCCTGGCCGGGTGGCTCAGCAAGTTGGAGCATTGTCCCATGTACCAAAAAAGTTGCAGGTTTGATCTCTGGTAAGGATGCATACCTAGGTTGTAGTTTTGATTCCTGGTTGGGGTGCAATACAGGAGGCAACCAATCAATGTTTCTCTCTTTTAGCAATGTTTCTCTCTCTCTTCCTCCCTCTCTAAAATCAATAAACATATTCCTCTGGTAAAGAAAGGGAGGGATAGAGGGAGGGAGGGAGCCCCATTGCTGATACTGAACATGATCAGGCAACTGAGGAGGTTTTTTTTTTAAGTTTCAGTCATGATAATGATGTTGATGACCCTGATTTTCTGTGGATTTCAAAGTTGAAAGAGCTTTATGAGATTATATAGTCCCTCCTCTGTCTTTACAAATTCTCATTACCTTCTTTCAGGAGACAAGGAGGTGTTTCTGCCATCTTTGCTTTAGAGGGAGAAGTCCAAGTTATCTCTGTAATTTCACTGGTAGCTCCATGATCCTATGCTTATTGAAGCTTTTAATCACAAAAGTGGTGGGAGCAGCTAATGATGAAGTTTAAATGATGAAGGCTGTATAAGGAAGTACAGGAAATATCACTTCACACTCACTAGAATGGCTAAAATTTTTTTTTTTTAAACCAACAATACTAAGTGTTGGTGGGGATTTGGAACAATCCAAAGTCTCAAACGTGGCAGTTGGGTTATGAAATGGTACACCCACTGTGGTGAACTGTTAAGCAGTTTCTTATGAAGTTGAATACACCCTTACCATTTGACCCAGCCATTCCATTCCTAAGTGTTTACCTAAGAGAAATAAATACCTATGTCCACTAAAAGGACTTCTATGGACATTTTATTTATAACATATCCAAAAGCTAGAAATAACTTAAATGTCCTTCAGTAGGTAAATGGATAAATAAATTGTGGAAAATCTATGTAATGGAATACTAATATACAGTTTAAAAAAACTCAAATACCGATGCGTGTAACAATGGAGATGAATTTCAGAAATATTATGCTGAATGAAAGAAGCCAGATACAGGAGTACATACTGTATGGTTCCATTTATTCTAGAGCAAGCAAAATTAATCTATAGGACAGAAAGCAGGACAGAGGTTATATGAGATGGTGTGTGAAGGAGAGGGTGGATGCCTACAAAGAGGCATAAGGAACTGCTTGCAGTGATGGGTTGATTATAGTGAAAGTTGCAAGAGTTGTGGAAATGCATCGTACTGTATACTTAAATGGGTGCATTGTATTATATATGAAGTTGATTTTAAAAGATGAGGAATCTAGTCTGTGCTCTACCACTAACTAACTCACTCTGTGTGTTCCTGTGAAAAAGCTTAATCTCTCCACAACTTTCCTACTGCGAAAGTGGGGACAATAGATTGCTTACCTACCACATTTATTATTGTGAAAATATAAATGAAATTGTTTTTGAAATGCCTTTGAGAAAGTATAAAGTCATATACAAATGCCAGTTGACAGTTGGGGGCAATCACTATCCATAAACTCTTCAGGGAAGAATGACAAGAACTGTGATAAGCAATATATGAGCTAATATATTTATTCTGTTTTTTTTTTTTTGCAAGTTACCTTTTAACTGCATGTGACACTGGTTATATCACTTCCCCTCTCTGGCCATCAGTAAAATGATGGGGTTAGAGTAGATTAAAGGTAAAAATCTGTAGGCTCAGAAACTCTAAAGCATCCCAGATGTGTTTTCTTGAGCCTCTACAGTGTTGACGTGTCCAGCATTAATTTAAAATGTGACTCGTTGCCAGAGTTTAAATCTGAAGATTTCACATGAAGTTTTGGGTTTCTGGTTTATCCTTAGAAGGGATTAGATCTTAAAAAACTGGGTCCATATTCCTACATGATAACAAGTACTTGGAATTGTGTAGTAGCTATTTCTTTACGTGGGCTTTAGGCTTTAGTTTCCCCCAGTCTCCACTGCTCTCTGTAGCCCATACTCTCTGTTGTAATGTTAAAAGGAAACTTAATTCATTGAGGGCCCTCTACACTAATCTAGGACATGGCTATACAGAGGGGGGCCAAACAGACAAAATCTCCATCATAGTAGTAAGTACACATTCACATCATCAAAAATTAGAAAGACCAAGAGAGCTATATGTATATTTTAGGGAAAGTGAGAAAAAACATGTTTCTTTGTGGAAGTAAAAAAAAAATAATAATGTTCCTACCTATCTAACAGGCAAAAAGTATGTATGTGCCACAGTTACCTTGCCTACTTTACTTGCTCACCTCATGGGATGATGGGTCAGATCCTTTTTCCCATTGTGATTCAGTAAATTCATGGATTATCCCAAAATGCACTTAAGTAAAATCATGGAGGTTATTTTAGTGTTTCTAAAAATGCCAGTAGACAGAGAGACTGGCACAGGCTCTATTGAATGTTAGCTTTTTTTACCTCTGTTCAAACCATCCCTACCTCGGCTTTGATTTTTTTTTTCATTTAGTCAAGCTCTTGGGATGCAACTCAGTCTGAAATGAACATCTCCTTTGACAGTCTTCGAGCTGCCTTTTGGAGTGGCCTGAATTGTGTTAAACTATGGCTAGGAACCTTATTACTCTGATCCATGTGGTGGACCTGTACTGAAGAAGTATCTTGAGTGGTGCTATCTCCCCTCTACCTTCTGGTAACATCTCTATTTGATTAATTACATAGTAATAATGGCCAACATTTTAATATTGACAGCGCTATCAGGCTTCAATCTTAATCTAATGGTCAAGGAACCCCGATTTAAGTGCTTTTCACCTGCAAATATGCTCATGTATGGGCATAGATGCTTAAGAACATGATTCTCACTATATTAGGCATAGTGGTCCATTGCTCTGTCTTTAGATATATGATGGTCATGGACTTTGAAGCTCTGGTCTGACTCTTGTCAGCCAGTTATGCATGCCTAGATTGAGTAGTAGGGTGGTAGGTGTCTGACTCATTCCTTCAGTCCTGGCCGGAAAGGTCAACCTGCTACCTGGTAAAGAAAACTACACTGCTTCCGTCTGGTGGCAGTTATCTCCAACTGCTGCATCTTCACCTTGCCTCTGAAAAGACAACCTTGTCCTTTAGTGGTGCCATGCAGCACAGAACTAACTGTAGGAAATAGCCATTCCCAACTTTTGTTCTCCCACCTCTTGTTCTCCAACACTGTCAGGGGTATTGCACAGTTCTTTTTAAGATAAATGAAGAGGGAAGAACATTTTTTTTGATAATCAGAGAATGACACTCTTTCAGGTTCCGCCCATAATTAGCTATGGGACTCTTAAGCCTCATTAGGTTCCTCGCCCATAGGGCAAAATGCTTGGACTTCATGTTTTCTAGAAGGACTATTGGTATAAAGTCTGTCATTCCGTGATTTTTTTTCATAATTTAAAATATGAATGAAAACTCACTTTGGTCACAAAACAGGTAGGAATACATACAGAAATTTTATAATTTATACTATCATTTTCCCAGTTCTACTTAATTATAAGGTACATCATGACTTTCATAGCTTTTTTGGAAAAAATACAAATAGTGCTTCATTAAATGTACATATTTATTGCAAGAAAATTTCAGATACCTTAAAAATTAAAATATAAAAAAATGTGCATCCTTGATTTTAGGGCTTTTTTGATTTTTGGTTCTTTGTGTGTGTGTGTGTGTGCGTGTGTGTGTATGTGGTAAGATTGCTTTTTGTGAGTGCATATGAGGGTTTAAAATGTTCTTTTAGTAAGTTCTCAAAATTCTAGAATCACAATTGACAATTGAGCAGTGGAAGTGTACTTTAAAGCATGGGTACCGGGCCCTGGCCTGTTAGGAAGGAACCAGGTCAGACAGCAGGAGGTGAGCTGCTGGTTGAGTGAGTGAACTGTCCCTGGTGCCAAAGAGGTTAGGGACTGCTGCTTTAAAATATTAGAAGAAAATGGAAAATGTTATGAAGATACAAAGACTAAAGAGATGACAGTTGAAATTAAAGGTTTATTCTGGTAATTACTTCATCAGTTATATAAATATCTAATCATGGGTTTTACACCTGAAACTAATATAGTCTTGTATGTCAACTGTAATTTTAAAATAAAAAATATTTAGAAATAAAATTTAAAAGAAAAGATTATGAACAGGTGGGATTGACTTTGGGGGGAATGGGTGGGTGGACAGAGGGGAGCAGAAAGGGGATGGACGTAATACAACAATAATAAAATTAAAAAAAATAAAAAAATAAAAGTAAAGATTATGTGGTAAATTTTACTGTCTGAATGCTGAAGAAGAACATAGTGACAGGAAATATACAAACATGCGGTCTCCGGTACATAATCATCAAAATACAATATGCATTGGAACATTTGAAACCATTAAAAATTTTAAACACAGAACTATGTGTGTTTTATAAACATATGCAACAGTACTTTATGATTAAAGGTGTCTTTGGTTTTAAGGAACAGAAACTTACTCAAGATGACTTAAAAAGAAATGATTATTGTCAAGAAGCAATAGGAAATGCTGTGAACAACAGACAGGTGCTGAACTGCCGTTGAGCCTTAGAAACTAGACTGGCAATCAGTACTGAAGTCATATCAAAGGCCTGCGATCTCTGTAACCATGACTTATTGCTCTATACCAATTTTGCATGACTGCTAGCCTCAATACAATGCTGTAACCTCGGCTCAAGTTCCCATACTGATGACTTCTCTCTGTGTTCAGCTTCATCCAGTTAGTGATCACCTCTGTGCAAAGTATAACCCAGTGATTTTTTTCTTTTTCTCTTTTTTTTCTTTTACTACACAGGCTCAATGCACAGGATAACTCAAGCTAAATTATGAAGCTACACAAGCAGGCAGATGGACTAAGTGTCCACTATAAGTTCTGCTAATCCCAAAGCCTTCAACTTTGACAGTTTTACAGCACCTTATCTAACTATAGCCCCTGTTAGCATTCACACGGAACACCTAATGCAGTGTTTGGGAAGTGAGGTCAGGGTTAGGAGTTCTAAGAATTTGTAGAACACTAAGGTGTAACAAATTCAAAGTATTTAAGAATGCCCTGGCTAGTAATTATTGCCCTCAAGGAAAAAATAACACTGAGCTTCATAGACTCATAGCTAGAATTAAGTAAGATCTCAAAGTGTCTAGGACAGTAGTTGGAATATAGTTAGTTTTTTCATGTTTGTTGGAAGGTAATTACTATTGTCCCTTTTTCCTGAGATTGGTGTTTAGAAATAATTTCTTCGATTTCTGCCCCATGATTGCCTAAGTAATACCTATGAGTTCCATGAATCTAAGAATGCCTTCTAAGCCAGACTAATGCTGGGGCTAGCTCATAGTGGCATCAGCGCCATCAACATAGTCATCTTCCTGACTTTTTGAACATGACTCAGAAGAGCTTGTATGTTTGTTTCTCTCACAGGTGGATTTGCTATCGTGTTTCTGGTGAGGACAAGCAATGGAGTGAAATGTGCCTTGAAACGCATGTTTGTCAACAATGAGCATGATCTCCAGGTGTGCAAGAGAGAAATCCAGATAATGGTAAGGCTGCCCATCAGACTTGAAGCTGCTTATTTATAGTGGGGGGTGGGGTGGGGAGAGAGATTGCCTTCTCATAAAAAAGGCAAGGGGACTTGTTCCCTTTTCTGAGGTGGCAGAGAAGCCTGTGTACAAGATGTGAGTGAGGAGCATTGGGCTGCTCTTGCGTTGGTCACCCTCAGTTTGAGAGTTGAAGAAAAAGGAGCTTTTTGAGAGAATGAATGTATTTTTAGGTCATAAAGATAGTTTTGAGCATTGGAAAAGGTTATTTCACAACATGGTTGCCAGAATTAACTGTGGAGTTTAATCTGGAAACCCTAGCTTTCCACCAGACCTCTTCGAGTCTTGTATTCTGTCCGTTGCCAATCCCAGTTGAGCTCTTCAGCCTCTTGTGAACATATCTTTCCACACAATTTTATTTGGTACATGTAGTTCTTTCTACCTGAAATGCTTTCTCCTTTTTTGACCTAGAAACCTCCTGCTCCATGGTATCATTTATAAAACTCTATAAGAACACACAAAAGTGATCTTTAGTAATAGAAATCAGAAAGTGGTTATCTGACTGTAGGAAATTGATTAGAAAAGGGCATGTGGGAATTTTCTAGACCCTAGACATGTTTTATATCTTGTTTTGGATATAAAACAAGCCTACTCAATTTTTAGAACTCAGTTGAGCACCTTAAGATCTGTGTACTTTATTATATGTTAATTACATCTTACATCTTTAAAACACTCAGTTTTCAAGATATATATTTATAGTATTTAAAGAGTTCCTATCTGTTAGATGTATTATGATGAGAAGATACTTATGGATAAAATAATATGATGTCTTAAAGCTAATGAGGGGGAAAAAGGTTAATGAGGGGATTTAGAAGAGAAATAAGATTGGAATGAATTGATTATGATCAAGGCAGAGTGTGGGTATGTTCATGTTTGTTGGAATTGCTTCTTCCTCTCTCTTGTTTAACATTATACATAAAAAATTTTTAGTCTTTTAATCGAGTGTGTTTCCACAGTGTTTGTTAATGCCAGTTATGTTGTTAATTTTTTTTTATTTTATAAATAATTCTGCTATCAGAGAGTAAGTTATAATCAGAAACTTTATATGCTAGTACACTGCTTGAGATAGAATAAATACTTAATAAACTTTGGATGAAATCAATTCATGAGCAATGGTAATGGCAGATGCATATGTTTATCAAGAGAGGATGATCCATTTGTGCTCTGGATTTTAATGCTTTTGTGAAGAGTCCAGAAAATGGATGAGGGTGGCATTGTGGGGATCCCACCAGGCTCTGCTTGTCCCTGTCCAGCCTTTGTGGGTTTGTCCTTTCTGTGGCTGTTCCGGATAACTAGTACTATAGTTGAGCTACTGAAATAACTCAGAATTTTAGAGAGCCTAATACTACTTTGGATTCCAGAAAACTGAAACTATTTGGGAAGGAACTGTTGGTAGAAATAAGTGCTGCTGTCATTGCAAAACAAACAAAAAACCCCTAAGGCTAATACATGTACACTCAGGGTCATGCGGATCTGTCCACCAGGTACCAGTGTTCTCCCACTCCCCCACCACACAGTTCTGAATGTAGTGCTCACTGCATTTCCCTTTAGCCACCAAGTGGGGTTTCTGGGTACCTGTTATTACTCCTTCCACCTTGGCTCCTTCTTGCTCAGCTCAAACACTCTATTTCCTATCTTTGCTTCTGCTATTTCCTCTGCCTGGAATGCCCTTCTCATTCCTTTTCAATTGTTAGGAAAGTAATTTCATCCTTGAACTTTCTCCCACTCATAGCATTCTGAGGGCTTTCTTGGTGCTAGGCAGGCATCAGAGCAGACGAACTAAGGAAGACACCAGACCCTTAGAAGCTCACAAATTAATGGACCTGATTAGCAATTAAATTATGTGGGTTCACCCTGGCCAGGTGGCTCAGTTAGTTGTAAAATCATCCTGTGCACTAAAAGGTTTCAGGTTCAGTCTCTGGTCAGGGCACACACCTACGTTGCAAGTTTGATCCCTGGTCAAGACGTGAAGGGGAGACAACCAATGAGTGTTTCTCACATCTCTCTCTTCCCCACCTCCCTCTCTCCCTCTCCCTCCCCTTCTCTCTCTCTCTCCCCCACTTCCTGCACCTCTCAAATCAATAAACATATCCTTCGGTGAGGATTTTAAAAAATTATGTGGGTTCAAGTTCTGGTCCAGCCATTTGTTAGCTGTGAGAGTTCTGTTTTAAATTTCTTTTATATTTTTTACAACTTACACACTCAAATGGGTGAACTAAACTTGTTATCAAAAACATCAAGCAGTTCCCCAAGGACTTTTCCTATGCCATTTCAAGGTTCCAAGGAAACCTCTTTTGGTTGAGTCATTTGCTATATTTCTAACTAACATGCTGATGATATTGCTTATTCTTGATCCCCCCTCCCCCCAATTTTAGGCGTTACATACTATGGAGAGTAAAATTTTAGCTCTTATATCCTTTGAGTGACCTTCCCTCCAAATACTTGTATTATTCTCATCTTTTAGTCTTCCAAAATGATGGAAAGTTTTGGCAGTATAGTAGTTATATATTAGTATTAGTTTTATTGGTTGTATTATGCCGAATCTCCTGGTGGAATGTAATTTCTATTCCTTTCCTATGTAACTCTTTTCCCTGGAATTAATCATTATCTGGTGTTTTGGGGGTTTATTGGTCTTAGTTTTCTGCATACTTTTCAGCAATTTAATCCAAAACATTTGCCAAATTGTATGTCATTGTTTTAATACTTTTTAAAAAGATTTTATTTTTAGAGAAAGGGGAAGGGAGGAAAAAGAGAAGGAGAGAAACATTAACGTGTGGTTGCCTCTCGCACTCCCCCAACTGCGGACATCGCCCAGGGAACTGCCGTCCCTGACTGGGAATTGAACTGGTGACCTTTGGTTCGCAGGCAGGCGCTCTATCCACTGAGCCACACCAGCCAGCACTAATACTTTTTAAAAGTATATTTTATTGATTATGCTACTACAATTGTCCCAGTTTTTCCTCTTTTGCCCCCATCCACCCCGTACCTCTCCTCCCTCCAGCACCCCTGCCCCCTTAGTTCACCTCCATGGATAATGTATATTATAAGTTCTTTGACTTCTTCATTTCCGATACTATTCTTAGTGTTCCCATTTATTTTGTTCCTACCAGTTATGCTTCTTGACCCCTGCATCTTTCTCCCATTCTCCCCCTTCCTACTCCCCTCCCCTGATAGCCCCCCATATGACCTCCATATCTATGATTCTGCTCCTATTCTAGTTGTTTGCTTAGTTTGTTTTTGTTTTATTTTGTTAGATTTACTCGTTGGTAGTTATGAGTTTGTTGTCATTTTACTGTTCATAGTTTGGATCTTTTTTTTTTTTTTTTTTTCTCTTAAATGTGTCCCTTTAACATTTCATGTAATAAGGGTTTGGTACTGATGAGCTGCTTTAGCTTTGCCTTGTTTGGGAAGCACTTGATCTGCCCTTCCATTCTGAATGACAGCTTTGCTGGATAGAGTGATCTTGGTTGTAGGTCCTTGCTTTTCATCACTTTGAATACTTCTTGCCAGTCCCTTTTAGCCTGCAAAGTTTCTTTTGAGAAATCAGCTGACAGTCTTATGGGACTCCTTTATAGGTAACTCTCTGCTTTTCTCTTGTTGCTTTTGAGATTCTTCCTTTATCTTTAACCATTGGCATTTTAATTATGATGTATCTTGGTGTGGTCCTCTTTGGCTCTAGCTTGTTTGGAACTCTGTGCTTCCTGGACTTGTATGTATTTCCTTCACCAAGTTAGGGAAGTTTTCCTTCATAATTTTTTCACATAAAGTTTTCCGTTTCTTGCTCTTCCTCTTTCCTTCTGGTTCAGATGATTCCTCTTTCCCCCATGATTCAGATGTTGGCATGTACAAAGTTGTCCCAGAGGTTCCTAAGCCTCTCCTCATTTTTTCAAATTCTTTCTGTACTAAGTGACTGTTTACTTCTTTCTTATGTTCCAAATCATTGATTTGAACCCTGGCTTCCTTCCCTTCACCATTGGTTTTGTGTGGATTTTTAAAAATTTCACTTAGCATAGCCTTCACTTCTTCCCTTATGTATTTGCCATACTCAATCATGTCTGTCAAGTCTGTGAGCATTGTTACTACCAGTGTTTTGAAGTCTTTATCTGTTAAGTTGACCATCTCCTTGTTGCTTAGTTCTCCCGCTGGATCCTTGATCTGCTTCTTCTTTTGGGCCATACTTCTCTGTCTCCTAAACTTGTTACGCTCTTATGTTTGCCTCTCCGTCTTAGGTAGAGGTGTTGTACCTGTTACATTGTAAGGGGTGGAGCCTTAGCTGTTGATTAGTGTGGGGCAACCCATTTAACCACATTGTGGTTCTGTATGTGGGAGAGGAGTCGGAGGGGGAACAATGCTGCTTGCTCAGCACTTGCCCCTTTTCTTGTCTCTTCACTGCTTCCTGTATGCAACTGGCACCCCTGTAGCTGTTGCCCTGTTGATGATTCCCAGGGTGGTAGGTTTGCAGATGTTCTAGGACTGGGTGGCCTCCAAGCAGACTCATATGAGGGATGGGCAGTTTCTTCTGCCACCCTTATCCCCACTGGTTTTCACAGCCAGAAGCAATGCTGCTTTATTTTCCTGGGGCTGGAATGCCAGCTTCATGGTCTGGCCTGGGTCTGGAATTGCTCCTTAGGTGTCCTTCTCAGCTTTTATAATGTGTGACTCTTCTTTCCAGTGGCTGGCCATAGCCACTGCCTTGCAGCCACCACAGCTGCCACACCAAGTCCTCTCCGCTCTGGCTGCATCCTTCCTATCTGTCTGGAACCAGCAGGAGCCAATGTAAATGGTATTTAGACCATTTACATTTAATGTAGCTAATTTGTTAGTCCTAAAAAGTTAGCCCTTAAACCTCCTATTTTAGTTTTTTTCTTTTTGTTCTTTCTGTTTTCCTTTTCTGGTCTTGTGGTTATTTGAACTTTTTTTTTTTCTTCTTAGAATTCTATTTGGATTTATCTGTAGTGATTTTGAATGTATCTCTTTATATGATTTTTTTAAAAAATAGACTTTAGCCCTGGCTGGTGTTGCTCAGTGGATTGAGCACCAACTTGGGAGCCAAAGGATTCCCTGGTTCGATTTCTGGTCAAGGCACATGGCTAGGTTGCAGGCCTGGTCCCTGGTTGGGGACATGTGAGAAGCAGCCGATCAATGTATCTGTCATATATTGATGTTTCTCTTCCTATATTTCTCCTTTCCTCTCCTCTCTCTAAAAATAACTAAAATCTTTTAAAAAAAATAAAAATAGACTTTATTTTTTAGAGCAGTTTTTGGCTCATCAAACTGATTGGAAAATACAGGTAGTCTCCATATACCCCATACCCCCCACATGCCTAACCTGACCTGCTATCAACATCAGCACCAGAGTGATACATGTTACATTCAGTGAAGCCATATTAACACATTATTATCACCTGGAGCCTGTAATTTACATTAGGCTTCACTTTGGCACTGTACATTCTGTGGATTTTGACTAATGTATAATGATGTATATCTACCAATGGGGAATTGTAGGGAATCATTTTACTGCCTCTAACACAACATCCCCTGTGCTCTGCCTGTTCATTCCTGCCTCCTACCAACCCCTGGCAACCACTGATTTTTTTTTTCATACTGCCATCATATTTTTACCCTTTTCCTAACTTCATGTAGTTGAAATTAGTAAATATGATTCAGTACATAGCCTTTTCAAACTGGCTTCTTTCACTTAATAATATGCATTTAAGGTTTTCTATGTCTTTTCATGACTTGAGAGCTCATTTCTTATTAGAGCTGAATAATAAATTTTTTTTGTATAGATTGTATTAGTTTACCTATCTCTTCATCTGGTGAAGGATATCTTGGTGCTTTAAATTTTAGCAAATATGAAGAAAGAAGCTATAACATCTGTGTGCAGGCTTTTGTGCATGTATAGTTTTCAACTTATTTGGATGTTTCATAGATTTTCAATTAAACAATTGTTATTTTAGTTTTTAAGATTTCTATGTTTCCAAGACAAAATTAAAAATTTTGTTTTAATTTTACTCTAACTTATAAAAATAATTTGTAACTTACAATTTACCATCTTAACCATTTTTAAGTATGCAGTATTTTTAACTGTAGGTACTGTGTTGAATGTTGTATAGCAGATCTGTAGAATTTAGCCATCTAAAATAACTGAAATTTGATATCTGCTGAATAGCAACTCCCGATTTTCCCCTTCCTTCAGCTCCTGGCAACCACCATTCTACTTTCTGCCTCTTTGAGTTTGGATATTCTATATACCTCATACAAGTGGAATCATACAGTATTTGTTCTACTCACCTATTATATATCCTTAGGGTTCATCTATGTTGTTGAATATGACATGGTTTGTTTTTAAGGGTGAGTCATATTCCATTTTCTTTAGCTATTATCCATCCTTGGACATTGGCTATTATGAATAATGTTGCAGTGAACATGGGTGTATAAGTATCTCTTTGAGATCCTGTTCTTAATTCTTTTGGAAATATACAAATAGTGGAATTGCTAGATAATGTAATTTTTGAGGAACCCCCATATTGTTTTCCATACTAGCTGTACTATTTTACACTTCTACCAATAGTTCACCAAACTTGCAATATCTCTGCATCCTCTTCAGCACTTACTAGTTTTTTCTGACAATGGTCAGCCTTGCAAGAATGAGGTGATATTTCATTGTAATTCTGATTTGCATTTCTCTGATGCTTAGTAGTGTTGAGTATCTTTTCATCTGCTTGCAGGCTATTTCTTTGTATAGCTTTTAAGTATTCTAATTAATATATATATGTATATATATACACACACACATATAATTTATTGGTGTTATTTGTTATTTTACCAATTCAAATGAAGTATAGAAATCTTACCTACTAGTCTCTCCCCCAACCTCCCCATTCATAATATATTTATCTTAAATATTTCTTCTACATATACTTAGGGTAACATCAGACAGTGTTGTATTTATTCATATTTTTTTCTTACTGTGTTCATCCTTCCAGGTGTGTCAAGATTCCCTACTATTATTTCCTTTTTGTTTAGAGACCTTTCTTAAGCAATTCTTTTAGGGTAGGCCAGCTGGTTATAAGTTTAATTAGTCTCCTTTCATCTGAGAATATCTTAATTTCCCCTTTATTACTAAAAGATAATAGGACTCTAGATCAATAGTTCTTTTCTTTCAACACTTAAAAATATTGTGCCACTTCCTTCTGACATCTGGTTCTGATGAGATATTGATTGTTACTCAAATGGTTTGTCCTTCTATAGGTAATATGTCATTTTCCTCTGATTGCTTTCTGTATTTTTGCTTGTCTTTATTTTCGGAAGTTTGGTTACTATGTATCTTGGTGTAGATTCTTTAGGTTTATTCTGTTTGGGAATATTTCAGTTGCTTGAGTAGGTTTACGTTTACCTGAAAATTTTGGAAAGTTTTCAGCTACTGTATCTTCAAGTACTTTTCAGTCCCTCCCCCTTTCTATTTTCCTTCTGGAAACTCCAATCACATGCATGTTTTATCTCTTATAGTAGTTGTGCAGTATCCTGAGGCTCTGTTCTTCGTTTGTTGTTGTTTTTTTTAATAAATTTTATTCTCTGGAAGTTTTAGATTTACAGAAAAGTTGATAGGATAGTACGGGAAGTTCCATATGCCCCACACCCAATTTCCTCCCCTATTAATATCTTGCATTAAAAAAAAAAAAAAAATATCTTGCATTAGTATGGTACATTCACCACAATTTAGTGAACCAATTTTGTTATGTTATTATTAACTGATGTCCATAGTTTATACATATTTTCTTTGTTTTTATCTAATGGTTTTTTCTTTTCCAGGATCCTACCCATGATACCACATTATAGTTACTTTTCAACATCATGAAGATTTGCACATATGTTTTCTTTGAGGAGGTTTTAGATCTTTGGTGAATTTTGAGTTAAATTTTGTATATGTTGTGAGATAGGAATCCAACTTCAATTCCTTTGCATGTTGATACCCAGTTGTCCTAGAACCATTTTTGGAAAAGGTTATCTTCCCCCATTTAATTGTCTTGGCACCCTAATCAAAAATCAATTGTCTACTGTATATAAAATATGTGGGTATCACTCAAAGGATCTTATGCCAGAAAGTAAGTCAGTGAACTATTTCTCTCATAGGTGAAGTCTTACTAGGAAAATTGGAAAGTTAGCATAGTGACTTGTTTGATTTATGCCCTGGAACAAGCTCCTTATGTTCCTTATGGTCTGGTAACAGTTTATTAACCAGCAAATGTTTGGTGACCACATTTTGAGCACTGCTCTGAAACTTTGCTACTTTAAGTGCCACTGTCCAGGAGCATGCCAGGCAGGACCTATCCTAGAGCTGCCAGGTTAGAATCTGTTTTTAAACAGAACCACTAGCTGATTCATATGTATATCAAAGTTGGACTGCACTACTAGAATCAGACTCCAATTGACTTTAAAGGTATATTCAGTAAGTACAGGATTAATTAATGTGTAAGATTGGAAAAGGAAGAGCACCTTTGAGTGTAGGCAGGAGAATATCTGGTACTTCATATGTAGCAGAAACCCACAGGTCCCCAGATATCTTGGCTTTCAGTAGAACTCCAGGACCAGCCCAGATACCAGAGTGTTTCCTTTTACTGCTACACTTGAACTTGATAGCTTTTGTTTGCCTCTAAATAACTCCTTGAAGGAGTTTTAGAGTTATAGAGAAAAAAGGGAAGGAATAGTGAGGCAGAAGACTTTTTTCACAAAGCAACTTTGGGAAAGAGAAACTAATTTCAGACCTTAGAACTGCTTTCCTTCATCTTTTAAATTAAGAAGTAGTTGAGATTTGGTTAAAAGGGCCTGTGTAACAATAATGTGATTCTAGAAGTAGGCAGCAATAATGTTGACTCATAAAATCAGAAAGCATTGAATATTTGAATAGAGTGTCAAAGGGAGTTAATATACCTCTTTGAAAATTTGCTAGTCAAATGCAAGTTCTATGAGGATCAAGAATTGCAGGTATCATGCTGATATTGCAAGGAAGGGTAGCCTGAACAAATAATATATAGGGAAATTAATTATATGTAATAGCCATTTTTACTATTTTGAGGTGAATAATATTGATATGCAAATTAGAATGTTATCTTCTTTGTTTTTTATGGGAACTCCTTTGTAAGTAACTCTGCTTTCCTCTTGCTACTTTTAAGATTCTCTATCTTTAAACTTCGGCATTTTAATTATGACCTGTCTTTTTCAAATAGTTAAATGTAGGAATATTAGTCTTTAATTCCTCTTTGTGGACATTTGGAGGACATGATCGTCTGCCCCGTTTTCATTTCCAAAAACTTCTTCCCAGTTCTTCCTATTTCTAGGACTCTGTAAATGAAAACAAGCTCTAGAAGAGTTAATAATAATAATAATAAAAAGCAGATGCAGTAATAGTCCTGCAGAACATGAGTCCTGAAGTCACTTTCTGTTTGGAGAAACTTGAACTCTAGAGACTGCTTTTCTGCCTCATTATATCTCTTGTCTGTTATATCCAAAGCAGTTCTAAAACTTTTCTCTCATCAAGCTTTTTTTTCATTTCCTTATGGTTGAAGATGATTTCTCATTCTACTAAAAACAGAACAGTAGATCTGAACTCACTCATATTTTCTTTTTTCCCAGCCTTAAACCAATATGCATATTTATTTTTGTTTCCTCCTGCTTGCCAGGAAATAAATGTCCTTCTAAAACCAGTCCCAATAACAGTGACCCCTTCTTCTACCTATGGGACTTTGTTCCATCAAATATCACAGTCTCATAGCTTTCTTCTACTGGCTCCTTCCACTCTCCATTACTCAATTTTCTCCCATCATAAAAATTATTTTCCTCAAAACTGTTTCTCTCTTAAGCTCAGAGTGTTCTGAAAGAGTCTGTAGTTGCTGGCTCTACATATTTCAGTTCCCATTCTGTGCAAGTCCAATTCCATTCTCACCCCCATTCCATTCCTTCTCTGAAGCTATTCTTGTATAGATCTTTAATGACCTTCCCATTGCCAGGTCACATTTCCACCTTTGGTCTACCTTCTGAAGAGTGACTGTTGTCACTCTCAATCTTTGACTCAGAGGAAAGTTCTAATAAGTTTTATCTTGGATACTCAGGGTTTAGTTGTGTTCATTTGATATCATGAGGCCCCCTCTTGTTTAGGTATGTGATTTTAGATAGAAAAATCAAACACTGGAATCTCTAGTGAGTGTGGTGATGGTTACTATTCTGTGGTCCAAACAGTCAGTTTGTATGGTGATTCTTACAGAACACCTCTATTTTTTTCACACTCCCCTCCCACATTTTATTAAACCAAAGTAAGATAATTTATTAAAACTAGTTAGTAATGTATTTGTACAAAAATCCTATTACCCAGCTAGCTCATGTTTTGCTCACTAATGATGTTGGATTTTGATGCAGATTGCCTCAATGGCAGTAATTATACTAAGGTAAGAAGCAAGTCCTAGTGTCTCACTGGGTCATGACAGAAAATTATTTCCACAAGCAGCCCTAAGAGATAATATGCAGTTCCAGTCAGAGAACTGGAAACATCACCCATCTTCTTTATATCTCAGCTGGTTGGCTTGAAAGGCTTAATTACAAGCAAAATGCCATCGTAGTCCCTTTAAAACTTTGTAAAGCAGTTATTTTTTTCATATAGTTCCTAAAAGTAGAGAAACAGTATGAACAGTTTAAGTCAAGTTGAATTCACTAGCGACCCTATAACCAGGGAAAAAAATGTCAGTTTGACTTTTCTGAATGAAAAATTCACCTGCTTAAATAGTCCATACTTTTGCTCTCCTCTTTTCCTCTTAGTCCCTCTGCTATGTTGTTGGAAATGTGAGCCTTGGCTTCTGGCTTTCATGGTTTACTAACTTAGTGAGCAAGTAGTCACCCTGTGTCCATTTAGGTCAGGTGAGTGGTATGGTTTAGTAGAGTTTTAGAATTGATATTGAAGGTCTGGCCATAAATCTTAGAGACCACTGGAAGTCTGCTATAAACCCCGTTCCTTAGTCTCTCTGTATTTAAATAATCTGTGCTATTGAAACTGGTGCATTGCATCTCTATAATTAATAATATTTCAATTCTTCTTTACAGAGGGACTTGTCGGGCCACAAGAACATTGTGGGTTACATTGATTCTAGCATCAACAATGTGAGTAGTGGTGATGTATGGGAAGTGCTCATTCTGATGGACTTCTGTAGGGGTAAGTATATGAACCATATTTTAAGCTGTCATTTCACCAGCACTTTTATTGTCAAAGGCATGGTGGTCATTTCAGTTATTGTACTGTATCATAAAGTGTGTTCTGGTTTGAAAGACTGGAAAGCTAAGAGGCTAAAAGATACAGAGTTTGTTGTCACCTCTTGGTTATTCTGATAATGGCAAGGGTAGTGGCACTCACAATTCAAAGTGGTAGATAATACAAAACTCCATTTTTGTTAGGTTTAGGAATGTTCGGTGCTTGTGTACAAATGAGAATGTATCAGATTGAGAATGAACATGTTATGATGCTTTAATACAAATGACGAAGGCTCTAATAAAACTCCAACTCCAGGTGGACTAAAGAAACATTTCAGCTTCTCCACTCCCTCATTCATGTGTGATGTTTTCCACCCACACCACCATCCTTATGAGATAAAAGAATCCTTTTCATCTAATGGAAGTGACCTTCCTCTCCTTGTTTAAGAGCTATAATTACTGCTAAGGCTACATTCAAACCGTGCTGCTCTTAACAGTAGAGTTAAGTAGTTGAAAGCCTGGAGCTTCAAGCAATATTTATCTTGGGAAATGTAGACCTTATCATAAATATATATATACCACCATTGTTTGAAAGTTAGACTTTTCTTTTTGACCTAAGCAACTGTCACTTACAAACTTGGGTCATTGTCTCACTGTTTTATAGTCACCTTACTACCACTAATATTTTCCCTGCCTTAAGATACTGTCCATAAACTAAATATGTTGCTAATCCCCCAAAATGTGGTGTTAACCAATAATTGCAGCCTTCACTATAAAATCTGATTTTTTAAAATACTATCAATTTTGATATTGGCTGTTTGTTTCTCCTGCCCATTCCTTTTTGGACAGGAAAGTGTTTAAAGATTAGGCCATAGGAGCATCTGAGAATTTGGCTAATTTGTAAATGAAGCTTTTAGTTCTTTGGTCCTGGAGATTATTTGTTAGTGTAGCATTTCTACAGGCATGGCAGCAAGTAGTGAAGACAGGGAGACCAGGCTGTTCCACATGTTCAGACTATAAAGCTGTCTTCTTCCTTCATCTGAGGTCTATTGTGCAGTTGGTTTCTTACGAAAAGACATGGCAAGTTGAACCTGTGGCCTTGTCTCAAACACAGCAGGGATGATATAACCAGGCAACTAGAACAGGACCATATTGTCAGTTCTAGCACTAATCTTGAAGACATAATGAGGGCAGCTCTTGTCTGGTATGCTTTATAAAATAAAGAAACTGTTTTTGACACATTAGAGGAAGCTCTGGATTGTAAGAAAACAAATCCCAGGCTGGGAATCAAGACAGTTGAGTTTTAAGTCATGGCTCAACCAGTGATCAGCTGTGACCTTCGTCCAGGTTGCTGCTTTATGAAGAACTATTCATTCTCTTGGGTAATTGACATATCTGAGTGTTTATAACCTACCCTTTGCTCTGTACGCCTCTTAGGAGGTCAGGTGGTAAACCTGATGAACCAACGCCTGCAAACGGGCTTTACAGAGAATGAAGTGCTCCAGATATTTTGTGACACCTGCGAAGCTGTTGCTCGCCTCCATCAGTGCAAAACTCCTATTATTCACCGTGACCTAAAGGTAACAGACCACACTGTTTCATTAGGTATTTGTCTTTACAGGGCATTTTCCATCTGCCCCAGGAGTTGGGTAGATACAAGGGAATATGAGAGCGTTTAAGGCAAATTCTCAGCTCGTGTTCTGCATGGGAAGAGAATGTACAAAGGAAGGAAAGATGTAATAGTTATCAGTTTTATTACTTAAGTAGTTTTCAGAAATTCTTCATAATCATCAAATGCATGAACACATACTAGTTTTTCCTCATATACTCTGACATTCACTTTCTCAGAGTCATGAAAAGTAATATCTAATATAGTTTATAAAATATAGCCTTTAAAGTCTGTTTCCTATTTTATAAAATCTATTAACGGATTATTTTTAAATTTTGTTCTGCCAATTACCAACCCCTTGTACTGGGCCTTTCATATCGCAGTCGCTTGGCAATGTTTGTTGAATGGAATTAGTACCTGGTTAAGATTTGCTAGCCTTTACAGAGCACTTAACTGTGTGCCATATACTCTGCTATACACTTTAGGTACGCTATCTCTGGAGGGAGATAGTCTTTTTTACATTGTATAGTTGAGGTAACTCAGCAGCAGAGAGGTTATGTGACTTGCCTAAGGTCATATAACTAGGAAGGAGCAGTATCAGAATTTGATTCTTGCTCTTCTGATTCCAAATTGCAACTTGTTTTTATTACACCTGTGTTCTGAGAAATACGCTTCATGGCTAATAACTTGCATCAGCATCCCCTGGTGTGCTTATTAAATGTAGGTTGCTAGTTCTACATTGAATCTGTTGGGCTATAATTTTGGTGATAGTGTCAGGGAGACCCAGAAATTTTTTCTTAATAAGCACCCCCTGCCATGTTTTTTGTGTATTCTGAAGTTTGAGAATCACAGCAATATGCTGGCATTTTTGTTTGGGCTTTTTTTCTTTTTTAATTGAGACATAATTCACATACCATAGAATTCACTCTTTTGAAGAATTCAGTCTTTTGAAGTGTATAATTCACTGGCTTTTAGTACATTTACATGGCTGTGCAACCATCCCCACTATCTAATTTCAGAACATTTCATCATCCCTCAAAGAATCCTATCCATTAGCAATCACTCTTCGCTCCCTGGTTCTTTCACTCTGGGCAACCACTAATCTACTTTCAATTACTTGTTCTGGACATTTCATGTAAATGGGCTTATACAATATATGACCTCTTGTGTCTGATTGCTTTCACCTGGAATAATGTTTTCAGGGTTCATCTATGTGGTAGCATGTGTCAGTACTCCTTTTCATGGCAGAATATTTCATTGTGTGGATATACCACATTTTCCTTTTCCATTCACTGGCTGATGTACAGTTGACTTGCTTCTGATTTAACTATTATGAATAAAGGTACTATGAACAACCATATGCTAGTTTTTATGTAGTTCTTTTGGGTGTATACCAAGGCACGAATTTGCTAGGTCATATGGTAACTTTGGTTAACTTTTTAGTTCTTTTGGGTGTATACCAAGGCACGAATTTGCTAGGTCATATGGTAACTTTGGTTAACTTTTTGACAGATTGCCAAACTGTTTCCCAAAGTGGCTACACCATTTACATCCCATCAGCAATATATGAGGATTCTAATTTCTCCACATCCTCACCAATACTTGTTATTGTCCTTTTAAATTTTAGCCATTCGTAGTGGATATGAAATGGTACACTTTCTGTGCTAAAGCAGTTAGCTTTTAGGAAGGGAGGTATTGATATATCCTCCATAAGCCTTAGACGTCCTTCTCCAGTGGACCTCTGCCCACAGTCAGCCTTTTTGCTGAACAGAAAAAGGAGAATACATCTTAGTAAATATAATGAGCCTAGCATAGTATGAGTACAATATAACATAGTTCCTACTAAAGATGTTTAAAGTATTGGTGAGAGGATATAAATAAAATGTTCTGATCTGAGACAGAAATAGGTGAAATACAAACCTTTATAGAATAAAGTGCTGATAGAATAAAATCAAGTGGCTTAATATGATCAGATAGTGAGATTGGGGATATGGGGATTGGAATCTTCTAGAAAAATGGGATTTTGAAGTATTAGTGGGAAATGGGTGGTCACAGAAAGAATGAAGGACATTTCAGGCAGTGAGCAGTGCCTGAGGGCTGCCTAGAGAAGGGAGGAACCATAGGGCTTTTGAGCAAGGAAACATAGTTCAAGGCCCCAGGGCATAGCAAGTTGCAGACCAGGCTAGAAGCCACTCTTCTGAGTATGTACTAATGTTTTATTTAAGAGTGCCGTTAATGATAAATGAAATCTTCAGGCCTATTAGCGTATATTCTTCTTTTAATATTTTATTTATTGTTTTTAGAGAGAGGGGAAGGGAGAGAGGCAGAGAAGGAGAGAGACATCAATGTATGGTTGTCTTTCACCTGCCTCCAGCTATGGACCTGGCTGGAGACTGAGCTTGCAACCTGGTTATGTGCTCTGGCTGGGAATGGAACCAGCAACCTTTGGGTTCACAGGCTGGTGCCTATTAGCATATATTCTGAAATAAGCAGCGGTACCAACATTTTAGGAGCTGACCTCTGTCCCTGCTGCCTCCCGTGGGGAAGAGTTTGTGAGGGGCAAAAAGTAGGAGAGAAGCATGGCTGGGCAGCGCTAGCACTGGTCTGTGAGTGTAGGAACTTTTTCTGCAACTTGTAGGAGCTCCAGCCTCTCTGGAGCCCCATTCTCTCCCATGTCAGATGGGGCTCAGTTCCATATTGCAATTCATTCTGTAGCACTCAAAGTGGGACTTGTACCAATGGAATTGCGAGAGGTGAACATGACAGCGTCCTTCATGTTGCTGAGTGCAAAGGATACTTTTCAGTGTCTGTCTCATTCTTCTCCTGTGGCCTTTGACTCCTTTGTGACTGTCTCCTCCCTTGACCTCCAAGAGATCATACTCTACCTGGCCCCTCTCAGGCTCCTTGGTAGGCCTTCCAAACACATAGCTTGTAAGCTTCCGTTTCTCCGTGAAGTGGAGACGACAGTGCCAGCTTTGTTAGGGTTGTGGTCAGGTTAAATGACAACATGCATGTCTCTGTCCAGGACGGAGATGAGAACAAGGGAAGATGGCAGGGGGCCCTCAGGCATCCTTTAGGGCAGGGGTGTCAAAGTCATCTTCACCGGGGCCACATTGACCTTGTGGTTGTCTTCAAAGGGCCGAATGTCATTTTAGGACTGTATACATGTAACTACTCCTGAACAGTTAAGTGAGCCGGGTAGAAACTAGGTGCCAGGTGAAGGTGCTGGGCCGGATAAAACAAGTAGAGAGCCGAATTCAGCCCTCGGGCCTTGTGTTTGCCACTAGTGCTTTAGCAAGTGCTATCCCATGTGCTGAAACAAAATCTTCCTTTATCTTAACTTTTTAAACATTAATTGGATTAAATGAGGACAAAATGGTAATCATTTTATACCCATAAATAATACCTACCCAGTTTACGTATTCACAGCATATTGATGCCTTGTGGTGTTCACAGCGCTGCTGTGAGGTTGTAGTACGTGTCACCCAGAAAGGGGAACATAACTACAGAGCCACTGTCTTGCCTGGGGACATGGAGTAGGTCAGTGCTTGGGCTCAGGCAGCAGGGACTCCAGACTCTTCCTTTACAGCACTGACGCCATGAGGTGTCTCAGCAGAGGAGCATGTAGCCAACTGGAATTGGAGGGTGAGGCCTCAGCATGAGGGACAGACTGCCCCTCCTGTTCCCCAGGCAGCCCTCAGCCCTGTCCCCGTCCTCGGTGTTCCCAAGGGGCAATGTAGCACCGGGAGCTCAGTATTAGGCTCTGTAGTTGTGTTTTAATCAATATTGAAGACCGTCAGACATACTGCCAGACAGCCAGTGGTGGTTGGGGGCTTTGTTTCCCTTTCTTTCCTCCGTTCGAAATAGGGAGTGTGAATAGGGGCCCTGGAAGGAGGTCTCAGTTGTGATCTAGAGGAGTCCTGCTGCTGTTGATTTTAGCCATTGAGTCCTGGTTGTTTTGATTGAAGCTTTCCACAATTCCCCAGATCTTACACTTGGTGCCATCTACGTGTTTTCATTAGCATTTTAGATTTTGTTGATTCCTACTATTATGTGCATAATGGGCAGTCACATTTGCCTGCAGAAGCCAAGCTTTCTAAGATATGAGTGATGTCCCCATATACCTCTTGTTTACCTTAGCTTTGTCTTGTTTAGGTGGCTGTGTCATTATAGCACAGCCTAGGCCACTCTGAGTTCTTTGTCACTGCTGGAACCAGCCACTGCACTCCCAGTGGTAGCCAGAGCCATTTCTTTATTCTCCTGTTGCCCAGAGAAAGTGCTGGTCGCTGGTTTTCTGGTTGCTTCTCTGCGAGCAGAATTTCCATTTGGTGAGGAGACAACATTGTGAATAAAAGTCAGTGGGAAGAGGAAAGAGCACAGGCCAGGCCAGCTGTGGACCCCGTGTTAAGTTATTGCCGCCCTCCGTGGGGGCTGCTTGTTCACATGAGAAGATGCCTCTTGTTCTGCCTGGTCTTGCTTTCAAGTTACATATAGGAAATACACTAAATCAATCCTGGTCCTTAAGCATCTTATGTTCTAAAAATGACTATAACAGAAGTTTTGTTCTTTCTTGAAGATCCTGCCTCAAATATATTGTTTTAATTGTTACCCCTATTTAAAAATTACTGTTTCTCCAAGGAATGAAAGAGATTATTACTACAGATTATGGGGTCATGGACCCGGGAAGCTGACCTAAGTCCACCTTCTCCTTTGACCAATCAGGTGCCTCTATCCAGAAAGGTTGTGACCTGCACAGCTAATTCAGTGATCAAACCAGAACAAAGGCTGAGGTTTTTTACTCCCATTGGTTTTTGTTTGTTTGGTTTTGCTGTACTGTACCATGGTGTTTTTCCCAGCACTTAAGAAAGGGGGAAGAAGGTTAAGATTTAAGCGCAGATTGAAAAAGTGATGAATATCTTCTTTTTTGTCAGAAAAGAAATTTGGATCTCGTGAAGTACAATAGACTGAAGATTCTTGTCCTATTTTTAGAATCACAGGCTTGAAAGCCTACATTCATCTAATCCTCTAGAATTTCCACTGGTAATAAATTCTGTGATTGAAATGCCTGAATTCCATATCTGTTTGAAATAATGTCAAGACGTAGAAGTCAGTAGGAGGTGACTACCTAGACCCTTTAGCTAAAAGCTATAAGCAGAGTTTGGGAATGACAACTTTAATAACACTCTTAAGACAAGGGTTTGGGAAGTAGTCAGCGGTATTAAACTCTGAGAGGACCAAATGATCTGAAAATTGTAAGCAGTGGTAACTAGTGTTAGGTTTACATCCTAAAAGGGGTATTGCCAAAAACAAAGTCACTATGCAAATTCTCTGAAGCTTTCAGAAGATGGTGTCCATATTCAGTTGGTTCTCTTCCTCCCTAATCTCATTTCATCTCTCTTGGCCCTAGTCTAGACCTGGGTCTGTTCACCTCACACCTGGATGATTGCACCTGCCCTCATTGTCTCCTCTCTTTTTCTCCCTCATCTGTTGCCACGCTAACCTTCCTAAAACACTTCTTTTCCTCTGCTGCTGACTGTTAAAAATGTTGAGTGACTCCCTAGTGGCTTTATCCAGTTCTCCCTCTGTCTCCTTCTCTGGTCTTCTCTCCTCCTCCCCTCTTTCTCCAACCCGAACTGCGTTCCTTCATTGCATGATGCGTGTCAGTGCAGTGGGTGACGGCATATTCCCAGCAGTCAGGTGGCTTGACCCCAGATCCTCCTCTTCCAGTCATGTGACCTCAGGTATATTAGGTGAATTGACTCTGTTTCCTCATCTGTTAAGTGGGAACAAAAAGGCTTTTTAAGAAATTCAGCCCTGGCTGGTAGCACAGTGGATAAGGCACCGGCCTGCAAACCCAAAGGTTGCAGGTTCGATTCCCCAGCCAGGGCACATAACAAGGTTGCAAACCAGGTCTCCAGTCAGGTCTGTGGCTGGAGGCAGGTGAAATGCAACCATACATTGAAAAAAAAAAAAAAGAAATTCATGAACTACTACAGGTAAAAGTGCATGGGGCAGTGTCTAGCACATAGTAAGTGCTATTAGTTGCTGATACCATTGTTGTTATTATCACTCCTGCTTCTGTGCCTTTGTTCCAGTTACTGGTTCCACTTACCTTCAGCCTTCACTCCTCAAAGGGCCAGCCTTAACTCATCTCCCCGTTCATTAGAGTGCTAGCCCATAATGCAAGCTCTGTTCCTGAAGTATCGAGCCAGTGCCAATATAATTAAAACAGTTTGCACGACCAATAATTTCAGAACAGACCTCATACGTTCAATCCCGTCTTTCCAGTTTTCTTTGCTGTACAAATGACCAACACAGTGCTATTCCCACCATAGTAGTCTCCCTCTGTGCCTTAGACCTTTCAACATACTCCCATCTCAGCACCTTTGTGAGAGGGGAAAGAGAGGGAGAAGAAGGGAGAAACAGCAATGTGTGGTTGCCTCTGGCATGCCTCCAACTGGGGACCTGGCCCACAACCCAGGCATGTGCCCTGACTGGGAATCAAACTGGCAACCCTTTGGTTCACAGGTGGGCACCGAATCCACTGAGCCACATCAGTCAGGGCCTGCTGGGATTTTAATTAACATCACCACTGTGCAATTATTTTCTTATTATCCTCAACTGGATGTTAAGCTCCATGAGAAGATAAACTTCGATTTGTTCATAGTTTTGTCCCCAGAACCTAGAAAAGTAGTTGGCATATAGTATGATTTCAAATGTATTTCTTTAACAAGTGAATGGTAATAGTAAGTTTGTTTATGCAGGGAGATTGGTAGTTTGTGCCCATGTACATTCACTTACTTGCTTCATAACAACAGTGATGGAAACATTATCAGCTTTAGTTTGCACATGAGACACAAGCTCAGAGAGCTTTAAAGGTTTGTCCAAGGGCAAACATAGACCCTAAGGTCTTAAGAATCTGTGTGGTTGCCACACACTGTGCTGTGTGTTAGGTGTGTGGGTGGTGATAGTGGTGCTGACGATGGAGGGTAGCAGAAGGTTTTCACAGGTATCACAAGCTTGCTACCAAGTGATTTCACTTCCGAGTCTCATTAGATTCTCCTTGCAAAGTTACAGAGCAGGGATTATTGTTT
Organism: Noctilio leporinus; assembly: GCA_004026585.1. Lineage (NCBI taxonomy): Eukaryota > Metazoa > Chordata > Mammalia > Chiroptera > Noctilionidae > Noctilio > Noctilio leporinus. Next base: position 69,516 of record PVIW01002885.1, on the reverse strand, counting down.
TTACCTGCATTCACATTCCACTGATATTGATAAAGCTTTCTCTGCATTGGTATTTCTGTGTCTCTTGTCTACTTTTGTACATACTCTTCATGTTTAACTGGTTTTCTTGTAAATATAGTTTTATGCAGCGTTAGCTTTGTGCCTGGGAGGGAGGTAAGCTGAGGTGAACCACACTGAATGTAGTGTAACTCCTGAGGCCTGCAACTCTACAAGTAACCAGGAACATCAACCTAATTTTTAAAGTAAAGGGGGAAACAACCAATGCACCTTATCTTTATTCAGTCCTTTGCCTACTTACTTCTTCACCAATCTCCACCCCCCAATAGCGATTTTGGCCCCTAGAACTACCTTGTTTGTATTTTGATGTGAATTAACTTTTCAGTTTTCTAGATTATACATCCCAGCATTAAAAGTATGGAAACTGATTTGGGAAGCAACTGCACACATATAATGTGAGAAGCGTGGTTTCACATGGCCCTGTAAGATACAATAGGCCAGGGAGGAAGGTTGTTGCAGAATGATACTGTATAAGGGATCTACAGGTACGTTGTGTGTAAAATACTAGACCAGATAGATAATGTAACTACTAGAGACCAAAGAAAGGTTGGCAAACTTTTCTGCAAATGACCAGGCAGTGCAATGTTAGGCTTGTTGGCCACACAGTCTCAGTATCAAGTGCTTGGCTCTGCTATTGGACCTTGAAAGCAGCCAGCCATAGAATTGAGCAAAGGAAATGCCATGGTTTGACATGAAGATCTTACTTGTTGGCCCCTCCTATTGACATTAATTTCTATAGATTTTGTATGATGGCTATGGAAGGTTTTATTGAGGAGTTAGGACTTGAATAAGAATGTGAAGAATAGCTAGGATTTGACTGGTGGAGAGGGAGCAATCGAAAAGAAGGTCAAATGAGGCAATATAGGCGTGCTTAGGAGACATTGAGCAAATCACCCTGAGCAGTGTTTATACACTTGTTTCCTCATTGACTAGATTCCTATTTTAGGGGCATTTCTGAATCTAAAGAACTAAGATAGTTCTGCTCTTCAGCTGGTGCCCAATGCATTGGGTGAGTGTAGCATCTCCCCTACTGGGGTTGGAGTATGGGGATGGGAGCCTCGAGTAATTGCTTTACTTCTAGCCTGCTTATTCCGTATCCTTCGGCGAGTTACTTTCACTTCTTAGCTTTGTAATTATGAGTCTTACTTCCTCATCTGTAAAAAGGGGTATTATATTGTTGTTATGAGGATTGAGTGACATAATCCATGTAAAATGCTGAGTAGGATAGTACTTATAATAGTAAAAGCTCAATAAACAGTAGCTGTTATTTTTATAACCAATAGATTGGAAATACTAGATTGGAATTACTTTAGGTTTTTTAAGTGAATATATATGTTCAGAATGGATTGCGTAAAGATTGGGATCATAGAAAGCGTTCTAGACTGAAAGAAGAATATGACAGATGATCCAGAGGCTTGGAAGTATTCAATATAAGGACTGCTTCTGCAGAGGCGAGAAATGTGGCTGGAAAATAGAAAAATGAGACTCTTGGGCCCCATTGTGGAATCACCTCTTTTTGCCCCTTCCACTCATATTTTCCCTGAGAGTATGCATCTTGTTTTGTTCCACTGGGGTGACTGCCGTTAATATACTTGGAGGAGAATAACTTTCCTGTGCACATTAGTAGGATTATGGAAATAAAATATTTAGCCCTGGCTGGTGACACAGTGGATAAAGCACCAGCCTGCGAAGCTAAAGGTCGCTGGTTTAATTCCACAGCCAGGGCACATAACCAGGTTGCAAGCCAGGTCTCCAGCCAGGTCCATGGCTGGAGGCAGGTGAAAGGCAACCACACATTGATGTCTCTCTCCCTTTCTGCCTCTCTCCCTTCCCCTCTCTCTAAAAATAATAAAATCTGTAGAAAAACAAAAAACAAAGGAAGAAAATATTTTATTTATGTGAATGAGAACCAAACTCTCACACACATTATTGAATGATATCCTGGAATGAATGGTTGGGAAATGTTTTTCAGGTTGAAAATATCCTCTTGCATGACCGAGGCCACTATGTCTTGTGTGACTTTGGAAGTGCCACCAACAAATTCCAGAATCCACAAACTGAAGGAGTCAATGCAGTAGAAGATGAGATTAAGAAGTAAGTTTTTCCTCCTGTCTTCAGCATTTTGTCCATTATGAGATCAGCACCTTTCAGCCTATGGATAGAAGGTCAGAGTAGGAGGAGATGATGTTAGTCAGTTGCCCTCTTCTCAATCGTATTGGCAGTTGAGTTGTATAATTTTGAGTGGAGGATGTGGAGGGGTTTATAATTGTTGATCAGTAGAGTAAAATGAAGGACTCTTATAGCAGTTTATCAATGGGCCTATGGTCATTGTACACAGATATTTTTTATATCATGTAACCCTAAAAAAGCTGAATAGTGCTCATACCATAGAAATGTTGTGAAGTTTTTAAGTGGGATTACATCTGTGGCATTATTACTCAGTTGAATGTGCTTTTACTGAACCCAAGGTTGCTACGTATTCCTTCTTTCTTATAAGGATCTCACCTGCAGTGTAGTGGAGGGCTGAATAGGGCTCTTGAAGTCTCTACAGATAGAGTCACTGGCTTTCATGAGGAAAAGTCTCTTTGTGTATGTGACTCCAGTAAGAATTTCAAAAAAAAAGAAAAAGAATTTCACACATTTTCCATGTTGTCCAGAGTGTTGGATTTTTTACAGGCAACAGCACTCAATGTTAAAACTACTGATAACTCAGCAGTCTAGCGTGCCCACTCATATCCTGATCCTCTCTTTCTTTTCCTGCAGCACCCCTAGCAACCAAGTCTGGGGCAGGAAAACTTCTGGTCCCAGGCCCTAATGAACACCTAAAGTACCCTCTGTCTGCTAGAGACTCAAGCAGCACAAGTCACATGCTTGGTAACACCAAGACATTCATTTTAATGATGAACTCATATTTCTCTTTTCGTGAGCCAAGTTAAGAGGAAAACTATTACTTCAGTCTTAATCCAGTGGCAAAGATCACCTCCTACCCCAATTAGGGCCTCTTTTCTGCTGTTCTCCAGAGTGTCCCAGCCAATATTAGGTCTCTGTATCAAGCCACATTTGAAGGGATTACTATTTTTTAAAACATATCAGCAAAATATAGTATCAAACAACAAGGATTTTATAGGAGAAATTTTTGTTATTTGAGGACCCAAGCAAAGTTGCTTTTAGAGTTATTGAATGCCATAGTGGCTGGGTCCCCACATGATCTTAGATGAGGACTGCTGCCAGAGGGCCATGGGTGTGTGCTAAGGACAGCTTTATTTTTATCTTCACTGATATTTCACACTTTCTCCTGCATATGGCTCCCAGGGAACTCATATATACATATATTTAAAGTATGTTGCTACCCCTGGTCTTTAATTTATCATTGACATACTTAACAAAAAAAAAAATGAATCTCTTGATTATAGATACACAACGCTGTCTTATCGGGCACCAGAAATGGTCAACCTGTATAGTGGCAAAATCATCACTACGAAGGCAGACATTTGGGTAGGTGTCAACTAACCTGTTTGCATCTCAGCTATCAGCAGTCTTGACGATAATTTCTTGTTTAATCCAGACAGCAAGAGTGGCCACTGTACCATATTGTTGTCTACTTATCCCTGGGCATTATTCTTAACTTAAGATGACCAACTACTGCTTCTTGAAGAGGGCCAAAGAAACTAACTTACTTTAGTGCTCTATGATAATTATTCAGGTAACCTACCCTTTATTTAGGTGGTTGTCGCATATGTGTTACTAGTTCTTAAGAGCAAAACAGCTGAAATACTTGTTCATTATTGGAGCTCAATTTGGTCATGATAGTAGAAATAATGTTAATGCAGCAGTTTAATAGTGCGGTTGGGTTCTAAATTAAAATTACTTACAAATTAATAGTACATAGTTTTTATATCTGCTAGTAAATGCGGATGGTGCCAATATCACCCAGTAGACCCATTTGCAGTTATGGTAAATAACTCTCCAGTAGCAATCTGTTTTCTTTATTTTTCTAGGCTCTTGGATGTTTGTTGTATAAATTATGCTATTTCACATTGCCATTTGGGGAGAGTCAGGTGGCAATTTGTGATGGAAACTTCACAATTCCTGATAACTCTCGATATTCCCAAGACATGCACTGCTTAATTAGTAAGTATTTCAAGTTTCTAATTTATATTTGTATCTGTAATCTCCAGGAACAAATTGGAGGATACAGGGAATGGTGGGTGGGATACAAAGATAAAAGCAGTTGATAATGGGTGGTTACTCACACATAATATAACAGCATCTAGTGAGAGGGGTGGGTTTTTTGTTTGCTTTTTGTTTATGCTAGAAATCTAAACTATTTTATACTTGAGTCAGCCCCCTGAGCAGAAATCCTAACTGTGCTTTAAGCAGGATAGCACTGCTCTGTATGAAAGCTCTTGTACCAAAGGAGTCCAGCTGACTTATATCAAGTGATAAGAAATTCATCTTTGCAAAATTGGAAGCAACTAGAATTAAAATAATTGCAGTGCATTGACTGGAGTGAATACATAATTAAGACTCTGTAGCTCTTTGGAACTAGGTTTTTCCTCTCCTTTCAGTTAATCACTAGATTTTGATAACAAGTATTTAAACTCAATATTTTGTTTTAAATGTTTTCTATTTTAATTCTCTACTTTTGTGCATCGTCATAGTAAGCATATGTACTAATGTTCATTAACCAGATGGTAGAACAAGTAATCTTTGCATAAGCCCCTGTTCTAAAATGCTAAGGAAACATTATTTTCATCTTTTTATATCAATGAATACATGTAGCATCTAAGTTTTAACCATTATGTATTATAATCCCTGAGCAACCTAGTTTAGGTCCTGGGTTGGGACGTTCTAGAGAAAATAGAAGCCAATTTGGAGTGGAGCATCTGACATTTGTTGAGTGTCTATTTGTACCTCATTTAATTCTTAAAACCTTATGCAGTAAGTGTCATTATCCACATTATGCAGATGAGGAAACTGAAGTTGAGGAAGTATAGGCAATTTACACAAGTTAACGTAGTTACAGTTGTTAAGTGACTACCCATTCCGTTACTTCAGTTTTTATCAATCAGTCTCCTCCATTTATTAATAAAAAAAGTGAGAGAGGTTATTTAAAGGAATGGAGTGTGGAACTCAATGGTTATTGGATTGCTTTCAGAGGTAAAGTGTTACATCCTACAATTATTTAAATGAGATTGGAAGTATGAGAAAGTGGTCCAATTTGATGCTAGAATGAAATGTTTTGGTAATAAATTTTTTTTCTTGTTAACACTTGTGCAGCAAATTTATATTAGGAAAAACAACTCACCATGAATGTCTGTAACATACATCTTTCTAAACTCTAATCTATATATTTCTGTTTACAAACTCATTAGAGATTTTAGACCCTAAACTTATAAGTCTAAAATTTAAATTTATTGTCACCCCCAAACCCCCTTTTACTCCCAATTCAGGGTTTCCCTCTCTTTTCACTTTCTGTCAGTGGTGTCACCATTAAAGCCTGGATGACTGAAATTTAAGGTTTTGTTTGGACTTGCCTGACAAGAAAGAGGAGAGTGTTTCCTAAGTAGCATTAGTTATTTCTTTGTCATTTCCTGTTTTTATTACATTCTCTCCATTTTCATCACTGTCACGATAGTGTATATATAGATATACAGACTCTTGTTGGCTCATGCCTGTAGTAGTGGATTATTCATAGCCTGTCCCTGCCTCTTCGGTCTATCCAACACACCTTCAACACAAGATTAATCTTATAAAATGCTACCCTATCATCACCCTATCATGTACCTATTCAGTAAACTTCATAACCACAGTAGGGCCCAGATTCTTAGTATGGCTTTTAAGATCCTTCCTATTCTGGTGCCATCCCATCTACCCTGCCCTTATTTCCCTGTACTCTCTGACAAGGAGATCTATGCCCTGGCCCTCTGGCTCCCTTGTTTCCTTGTGACAAGGTATTGTTTTTCTGCTCTCCAGGTCCATAATTGTTCAGGCTATTCTCTCACTTAGAATGTCTTTTTCTCTGCTTTCCCCAGACTGACTAAATTCTTCCCTGCCCTCAAAGCCCAGCTCAAGTCCTGCCTCTTCTGCAAGGCCTTCACAAGGCTGCAGCCTCGTCATTTTTTTCTTAACTTAGTGTCTAAACCATGTATTTAATTTCTTAAGCAATAAGTTGCCTTGCATCATTGTTTATATGTTTGTGTGTCTTCTTAAAGATTTTCCTTTTCCCTGAGGATTTTTCCAGTTTCAGAAAGGGCAGCTGGAAACAGACAAGTGACCTATAGATTGGGGTAAAAGTAGAAATGCCTTTGTAATTTTGTGATTTCTTTTAGACTTGAAATGACAATAGATCTCAAAAAATAATAAATTCATAAAATTGAGTTTTGCTCATAATTATCAAGAATAGTAATTTGTTTAGCAAAAATCATATAAACTGATGAGGCCAGAAGTGAGACTATATAACTTCCTAGGCACCAGAATATGAAGGTAATAACTTTCCTATTAAGAGTTTGAGTCTTTGTTGTGCAGAGCACAGAGTATGAATTTCAGGCATTTTTGTTACAATTCAAAAACTTTGTTATTTTCTTGTGGATATTAAAATTTTAGGAATGAGAGAGCTTCCCTTTCTGAGAAGGGAGGAAAATGACAAATTGCACTATTAGACTTTTATGAGAAAAAAAACTTTAAATGACAAATTTTGGTCTTAGAGAAATTATGCTTTCTACATAATTGTCGTTAAGATACTATTAAGTGAGTTCACATGTTTGTCTTAGGGTATATGTTGGAACCAGACCCTGACAAAAGACCGGATATTTACCAAGTCTCCTACTTCTCATTTAAACTACTCAAGAAAGAATGCCCAATTCCAAATGTACAGGTATGTGAAAGGTACTTTTTAGGGGATGTTAACATTATTGAATTATCATTTAGAATTTCTGCAGTGTCAATCAATTGTTTAGTGAATATAGACATCTCTTTATCTAGTAGGGCTCATTCACATGCAAAGCTAACTTTGAAGCAATTGCTATAAACAGAATCCAATTTTCCAATAGAATTTAATTATAAAAATAAGGCAATTACACTGAAAACAAAACAAAAGAAAACAACCCTAGGGATTGAGTTGAACACTTTGGATAAAGATTGGCTGAGCTATTATCTTTCTGATTGTTCCAGTTTACTAAGAGCCATGTGGGTATTGGATTTACCTAGAGGTAGTTAGGCAGGCTGGTTTCCTGAGTCAAGGCTTTGGACTTGCCCACATACCATTTGGAATATAAGCCCCTTGTCCCTTCTCCTTCGTTACAGCAGAGCTTTCTTGATTTTGCTTCTGCTTTTGTCCATCTGTGACTCAAACTCCTTTTCTCCACCCTCCCCCCACACACCAGGCCATAGGAATGTTTTCTACGCTTAGTAATCCTAAACTCTGCACTCACAGCTTGAGTACAGTTCTTGCAAACACGCTTCTTACAGCCTTGGCGTATTTTTCATGCCATAATATGAAAACTCTTTTGAATATTTTACTAACGAATGCCGTCATAAATAAGTTCTGAAATTTTCTTGCCTGCTTCTCCAGTAATTAAGTTCTGATGTCATTTTGGGGGCTGATAAATAACATTCTACTTTCACTCCCACATTTGGATCAGATGTAGGAATCATTCAGATGGAGCTCAGAATATTGGCATTATAACTAATAAGATTGAGTCAACAACATCCATTTATGATGAAAACACTCAATTAAATGGGTAATGTAGGAAAGTGCTTCAACATTATGAAGGGCACATATGACAAATCCTCAGCCAATATCATACTCAGTGGTGAAAAACTGAAAGCTTTTCCTCTAAAACCGGGAACAAGACAAAAATGCCCACTCTTAACCACTCTTACTCATCATAGTTCTGGAAGTCCTAGCCAGAGCAATCAGGCAAGAGAAAGAAATAAAGGACATTCTCAAAAAAAAAAAAAGAAATAAAGGACATCCAAATTGGGAATGAGTAAGTAAAAGTGTCACTTTCTTGCAGATGACATGATTCTAGATATAGAAAATCCTTAAGACTCCAGCAAAAAAAACTATTAGAAAATATAAACAAATGTAGTAAAGTTGTAGGATATAAAATCAATGTGCAAAAATCTACTGCTTTCCTGTATACTAACAAGGAAATTTCAGAAAAAGAAATTAAAAAAAAATTCTTTTTGTAATTGCAAACAAAAGAATAAAATACTTAAGAATAGATTTCTCAAAGGATGTGAAGGACCCATATACTGAAAACTACAAAGCATTATTTAAAGAGATTGAACAAGATACAATGAAATGGAAATATATGCCATGCTTATGTATTAAAAGAATCAATATAGTTAAAATGGCCATATTTCCCAAAGTAATATATAGATTTCAAGCAATCCCCATCAAAATCCCAATGTTGTTTTTTAAAGAAATAGAGTAAAATATCATCGGATTGTGTGGACTCCCACAAAAACCCAAATAGCCAAAGTTATCCTGAGAAAAAGAACAAAGCTACAGGTATCATACTACCTGACTTAAAATTATACTATAGAGCTATGATGATCAAAACAGCATGATACTGGTAGAAAATCAGACACACAGGCCTATGGAATAGAATTGAGAGACCAGAAATAAAACCACATGTATATGGACAAATAAGTTTGACAAAGGAGCTAAAAACACACATTGGAGAAAAGAAAACCTCGTCAATAAATGTCACTGAGGAAATTGGAAAGCCACATACAAAAGAATGAAACTAGACTATGGTTTGTCCCCATGCACAAGAATTAATCCAAAATGGATCAAAGACCTAAATATAAGATCTGAAACAATAAATTACATAGAAGAAACATAAGTACTAAACTTATGGACCTTGGTTTTACAGAAGATTTTATAAATTTCACCCCAAAGGGTAGGAAGTAAAGGCAAAAGTAAATTAATAGAACTTTATCAAACTAAAAAGTTTGTGCACAACAAAAGAAACCAACAGCAAAACAAAAAGGTAGCCAATCAAATGGGAAATGATATTTGCAAATAATAGCTCCAACAAGGGGTTAATATCAAAAATATTCAAAGAACTCATACACCAAACAGTTTAATTTAAAAATGGGTAGAGGACCTGAACAGATACTTCTCCCAAGAAAACATACAAATTGAAAACAGATATATGAAATGATGCTCATCCTCACTAGCTGTTGGAGAAGTGCAAATCCAAAGTATAATATCACCTCATACCCGTTAGAATGACTATGGTCAACAAGACAGGTTCTAACAATTGTTGGGAAAGGTTGTGGAGAAAAAGGAACTCTCTTTCACTGCTGGTGGGAATATAAACTGGTATAGCCACTATGGAACGCAGTATGGTGATTCCTAAAACATTTGAGAATAGACTTACCATATATGACCCAGCAATTCCTCTCCTGGGTATCCACCCAGAAAACTCAAAAATATGTATTCTCAAAGATATATACATGGCAATGTTCATTGCAGCATTATTCACAGTGGCCAAGACATGGAGACAACCACAGTGTCTTTTGATACAGGATTGGATAAAGAAGATGTGGTACATATCTGAGGTTTGTCCAAAAAGTGTCCAGCCAATGTCAGTATAATTAAAACTGTTGGCACGGCCCATACTTTTGGTACAGACCGTGTATTATACTATGGAATATTACTCAGACATAAGAAAAGAAGAAATACTGCCATTTTTGACAAGGATTGATTTTGAGAATACTATGCTAAGCAAAATAAGCCAGTCAGACTTATACCCAACTCACAGGTGGGATATAAAATTGAAACTCATAGACACAGACAACAGTATGGTGGTTACCAGAGCTAAGGTGGGTAGTAAAGAGTAAAGGGAACCAGATATATGGTGATGGGAGACGATTTGACTGGTGGACAGACAGTGCAATATACAGATCATGTATCATGGAAAGGTACATATGATACTATTAATCAAGTCACCCCAATAAATTTAATTTTTTTTTAATCAGGAAATGTTCACTAACCTGGACTAGCTCTCTTTGAACATGATTAGAATCTTGATAGAATTTTACTTGTACAAAAAAAAAAAAACAACAACAACAACCCACACACAATAAATGGAGTCAGGGGATGTAGCTTGACCAGTGAGGCTTTAACATTAGAGCCTTACGACCGAGCAGTGAGCACCTGATTCCTGACAGGCTCCTCCCTAATGAGGGGAGAGCAAGAGTGAACGGGACAAACTCACCTTTTCTCCCAGTCTTACCAGTCGAACAAGTTACACCTTTCCCTTTGGGAGAAGAACACTTCTCCCAAGAAAAGAGAAGCTAGGATACATTTTCTTCAGAAATTACCCCCACCTGGAAAATGTGAAGGAACTGGGACATTCCCTTAAAAGCCAGTTTTGTAACAAGTATTTCGTTTGCCATGTTTTCCAGAATTAATGAGGAATATTGTACAGTCACCCAACATGCTTGTGTTTTCTTTACTGTCCTACTTTCCTATTCATAAAATTAACATGAAATATAATTGGAAGCATTTAGATTGGTAACTAGTTTTTAATAAATCAGCTTCACAAGTCTCAAATCATCAGATCCTCCCTCAGCAGGGGTCAACAGTGGTCTTGTGGTTAGGGACGATGAGTGCTCCCTTGAGAGATGTATTAGATGGGTGGTGCAGAATCCAAGCTAGAGGAGCTCTGCTTGGCCTGTGGACTGAGTGTTGCCTCATGTGCCTATAAGAGGTGCTGGCTCAGCAACCAGGCACACTGGGCTGTGGTTTTCTTCCATGGTTCTAACTACAAGACTGATCGCACCCTGGTAGACACAATAGCCATCTCTAACTTATCTAATATCTAGCTAAGGGCTTAAATGGTACTATAGGTTACAGACATCTCTTTCCATTCCTTTTATAACATTGTTTCTAAGCTGTGCTGTAGGGAGAGAAGGATACTGAGATAAAGCCCCAGGGACTTTGGCCATACAAAAGGTTGAGAGTGACAGTGTAGGAAGTGTGCTGCATGCACGCTGCTCTGTCCTCTCCTCAGATGCTTGGCCTCCGTGACTGGGGCTGAGTGGGATATGCTTTTGGTTAACTGCCCTTCTCTCTACCAGAGATCGAGGTCTGGAAGCCACTTTAGAAGAACCCCAACACATATTTCCATCATCCAAATCATACTGGTTGTTCATTTACAAAGAAATCTGTGATGTTCTTTTTAAATTTTTTCTTTAAATTCTATAGAACTCTCCCATTCCTGCAAAACTTCCTGAGCCAGTGAAAGCTAGTGAGGCAGCTGCAAAGAAGACCCAGCCAAAGGCCAGGTAAGAAACACCTTAGTAAGAACCTGTTGTGCTCTGTTGCTGCAGTAGCAGGGAGGGTGCGTTGTGTTTCTGGATTCTTCTACTGCCATGCCCAAGTCCCTGCACGGCACAAGGAAGCAAGCCCTGCCTCCTGGGGCAGAAGCTGTCCTTTGGGAGGGCAAGGAGGAGTATAATGCGATGCAGTGATCTATGCTTGAAAGATAATAAAAAATTCCACAGCTTTTTCCCTTGCTTGGGAATAGGTGCAGGGGCCTTCAGAGAGGAGACAATAGCAGACTTTAAGTATTGCTAGTACAGGAGTATCCTAACCAGGTGTCCTGGCCTTTATTTAGCCTCCTTCAGTGCCCTAATCCTCCACCTCCCTTCCCTTTTAACTCACTGTGGCCCGCACCAAGCAGAGTCCACAAACAGCCAGAGAGCCTGTGGACCTTATCTACTCACATTCTGTGTAACCTACTCACATTCCAAGAAGTAGATGCTAAGAGAGAAGTAAAGAAGCTAGGATTTTGTTGGGGAAAGTGCCTCTGAGGGAGAAAATAGGGTGGGAGCCAGGGAAGGCTGGGAGAGCCACCAGAAGGCAGTGCAAGTCTGACCCAGAAAGGAGGGGAAGGTTGGGTGGAAGTGACCTAAAATATTGCCACACAGTTTAAGGAAGGTTCACCAAGGGCGTCAGGGAGTCCTTGGGTCAAAGTCAGCTACCAGAGGAATCACCTATGTCCCAGGAAAAACCCCTGCCTTGATATCCCTTTGTCTGGGGTAGAAAGACAGGGAGCAGCCTATGGAAAGCATGGCCTCAGGGGCAGGCCCGGCAGTAGCAGTGCGTTTCTCCAGCAGCGGAGGCCCTGGGTCTTCCCCACCACTTATATTTGAAGGTCTGCGGGACACATCCTCATGGCTGCCATGCCTTCCAAATGGCAAATTCTGAGGAAAGAGTTCCAGAGGTGTTTATACCCCTCTTTTTTCTACCACACTCCCATGGCAAGGTAACGTTAGCAGCAAATTATCAACAAAATACCCTCGATGGGAGTATGTGAATTTTTATAGAACAGTAAAATAACTTCTATATCAAAAAAAAAATTCTTGCATTTTTATAGAATGTCTGCTGATATGGCTCTAAAGTAATGAGACTTTGGTTTTTAACAAATTTAGCAAACTATCCATGATATTACTTTGTGGTCTGTTTATTTATTGTACAAGTCTGCCATGCTTACCTCTGGGAGTTGCTTCTAGGGCTGATTTAATAACTTAGTATTTTGGTCTTATGGCCATCTGTACTAGGCCCAAACTTGGTATTATTGAAGCTAAGCAAGGATCTCTTCCCAGAAAGCGCACATATTTATAAAAATGATAATAACATTTAACACTGAGTGGTACTCAGTTGCGTAAAATGGAGAAAACAGTACCTACATCACAAGGCAGATGTGAACATCAAGTGTATAAATGACTGTGAAACTGGTTTATAACTGTAGAGTTCCCAGACAGTTTGTATAGACCTCAGTAAGGCTGTGAAAATATATACACATGACAGCAAAGGTATTTGGGTCTAAATTGTCCTGTCTATAATTTATAGTGATTTCATTTTCATTATCATATTTACTACCCAATCCCAATGGGTGGGGTTTTCTCTCTAACTGTTTTTAAAGTGACCACTATTCATTGAGGCATCGTATATACCAGATATCATACTAGGTACTTGACATAAATAAGATGGCTTTTTTCTCCCTTTAAAACAACCAATGAGGTTGTTTTTATTTTCATTTTACAGATTAGGAGCCAGACTCAAAATTGTAAGTTGCCCAAAGCAGTTAGTCACTATGCAGTTAGTAAAAGAACCAGCCCTCCAGCATCCACACTTTCTACTCTGCACATTAAGTGATTTGGCCAAGATCACACAAACAAGACAACTTAGAGTCAGATTTTCTGACTTCACAGTCCATATTTTCTTGCAACATATTGAGACCCATACAAACTGATAGCTTAAGCGCTCTGCATTTTATAAAATGGTTCACAGTCGTTGAGGCATTTGATGCACACATCTACCTCATGATGTAGGTAATGTTTTCTCCATTTTACATATATGGGGCCCAAAGCTAAAAAGAGGTTAAATGATATGCTATAATTTGTAGATAGAAAGCTAGCACTGAAATATAGTTTCTTTTATTTCAAATCCCAATGCCTCTGAGATGTTATTACCTTTAGGAGAAGTCCAGTGTGGAGGCTTTTAGCATTTGGTTTTCCACTAAAGTCTGTTTATGTCTCTCTCCCTTGCCTTTATGTCTTACACCTTTTTCAACATCTGTCTTATTTCCCTTCCTATCCCCCTTCCCCAGATTATAGCCTTCCTAAATGTGATGACTTATATATTATTAGTTCTTCACCCAGTTTAAGAGCTTCTGTCTAGCCCAGTGATTTTCAGCCCTTATGCCTTACGAATTTTTAAAATATGCACTACCTAATTATTTAGTCAAGGGTACTGACCTCTTTTTCCTTAGATTGTCAAATAAAAAAAATGATAACAGCTATCTGGTGTGAATTTGCATTTCATGGAGGCTGTGCCATACATATCTTGAAAATACACATGAAGCTGGTTTATTTTAGCTTTAACCTCAGGTATACTCCCAATAGAGCATTTTCAAAGGAAAGCCATTGGCTCTAAGTTAAGTAAAAAGAGAGACGAAGGGATATACCAGTTATTTGTTAAGATTTCCAGAAACTGGCACATAACAATCTGCTTACAAACCATAAGGCCAGAACTTAGACATAGGACCACACCTGATTACAAGAGAGACTGGGCAATTTGATTTTTACGCTGGTTGACTCTGTTGTATTACCTAAATATTACCATGGAGAAAAGCAATATTGGAGGAAATAGAGTTCCTATCACACTCCCCAGATCCTTCATGTTGAATTATTTATTCCTTTAAGTTGTCTTAGTGTATTAACTTAGTTTGCATACTTTTTTACAGTAGGGAGACCATTTTGACAGCTAGTTCTAACCAAGTTTGAGTTCCTCTGCATCTGAAAACCACCTTTTTTCAACCCCCCTCTTTGTGTTATCACCCAAAGTGAATTTTTGGAAATTCTAGGAAGTATTAAGTAAAAGAATCCCATGGTCAAATAAATATGACAGACACTGCTTTCTATACAGTGTTTTCTTTGGGGTTCTCTATACATATTCACACATGAAAGATTATGCTGGAAAGAAATCTGCTCAATATTTTGATCAGTAGGTTAAAGCTTATTTACTCATAAAACCTTCATTTATAACATCTAGTAACACATAACACCCTCTGAGAAATGTGGAATAAGCAGATCTGGAAGGTTTAGGTGAGTGTGAGGGGGAAGCTAATCCATCATGTACTCTTATCTGCCCCTCCTCCATTTTCCCACACTTTAATATTTTTTTTTCCTTTTCTAGACTGACAGATCCCATTCCCACCACAGAGACTTCCATTGCACCCCGCCAGAGGCCTAAAGCTGGGCAGACACAGCCGAACCCGGGAATCCTTCCCATCCAGCCAGCACTGACACCTCGAAAGCGGGCCACAGTTCAGCCCCCACCTCAGGCTGCTGGTCAGTTCCTAGGGTGGTTTGAAACTTGGTACACCTCTTTGTTATCCTAGATAGTAGAGAAGCCTTGGAAAGCCCGATTTTTGCTTTAGGAATGGAATGCAGAGGCAGACAAAGAATAGTGGTTTTCCTTGAGGAACAAGAGGTAAGCTGCCACTGAAATTGTGTGGCAGGAGGCTGACAAAAGGGAAGGCTTATCGTTGCATTCTCCAGGGGATCACCAAGACCACTGAAGCCTGTTTCCTTTTTTTTCTTTTTTAGTCTTGTCCCTAATTTGTGACATGGACCACTTACCCCATATCTACCTGTTTGATTTATGTACTTCTCTTTGCCTTTAAAGAAGCAAGACACACCTCTTTTTGACATAGAGGAATTGTTTCTTCAATGTTGTCTCTTGAAGTATTTGTCACACCACTGTGTTTTGGTATTCTGTGTCTAGTGAGGTGACTGAGTTTAGTTTCACAAAGAAGATTGATCCAAAGGATCAGATAACTAAATTCAGTGATCACTTCCCTTACCAATAAGTTGCTTTTAGTGAATCTGGTGACCATCTACTTACAAGGCGTCCAGACTGGGATTGTGTAACCTACATATAAAACATCAGCCCTTGGTGGGGTTGACCATTGTCCTGTAAACTGAAAGGTCACTGATTCAGTTCTAGCCAGGGCACATGCCTGGGTTGTGGGCCAGGTCACTGATTGGGGACAACCAATTGATGTTTCTGTCCTTAGTTTTGTTTGTTTGTTTGTTTGTTTTTTAAGATCTTTTGTTTATTATTTCCAGAGAGAGGGGAAGAGAGGGAGAGAGACATCAATGTATGGTTGCCTTTTACCTGCCTCCAGCTACAGATCTGGCTGGAGACTGGGCCTGCATCTTGGTTATGTGCCCTGGCAGGGGAATCGAACCAGCGACCTTTGGGTTTGCAGGCTGGTGCCTTAACCACTCTGCCACCAGCCAGGGCTGTCCTTACTTTTTACTTCCCTTTCCCTATCTCTAAAAATAATTGAATAAAATCTTTTTAAAAAGTCAAAGAATGATTTTATTCTACAGCTTGCCAACAAGTGCAAAGACTTTATATACAGTAACATCAAAGGCTAATTGAATTTGTAGATACTCAGGATGCTGACTAAAGGTGTAATTGACTAAATGGGGTTGTCAATAAAGGATGGCTTTCTGAAGGAGGCAAGTATAAGACTTAATTACTGAAGATTGTATTGAAAAATATGAAGCACTAAGTTGGGCAAGAAGGAAGGACCTTCCAGGAAGGTCCATGGACTTTGGGATTATCTGTCCACTTATCACCCCCTCTTTCTTACTTTGATAAAAAGGGAAGTTGTTTTTGTCTGGAGGAGTTTTGAGCCCTTATGTGGAGTTTATTCTCATTGCAGGAACCAGCAATCAGCCTGGTCTTTTAGCCAGTGTTTCCCAAGCAAAAACCCAGCCTCCACCCAGCCAGCCTCTACCACAATCCCAGCCCAAGCAGCCACCGGCTCCGCCCACCCCGCAGCAGCCGCCTTCCACTGCTGCGCAGGGTGTGCCCACTCAGGCCCAGGCCACACCCCAGCACCAGCAGCAACTCTTCCTCAAGCAGCAGCAGCAGCAGCAGCAGCAGCAGCAGCAGCAGCCGCCGCCGCAGCCGCCACCATCGCAGCAGCCAGCAGGCACGTTTTACCAGCAGCAGCCGCAGACCCAGGCTCAACAGGTAAGGTGGTCATAGTCTGACCTTTGCTTGGCGTATCTGAGTCATCACTGTGAAAGGCCCACTGGGTACAGGAATCGCCTTGGGAAGACAGAGCCATGAGCCATCACATCGCAGCTTCTCCCAAGTATCAGTGCTGTTAAGCTTTGGGTAGTGGAGGAATCACTGGATAACTCTCACCCCTTTCACCTTTCTTCTCGGAATTTTTCATCTGACTTAGGAACCTCAGGAAGGGAGCTAATGTTTAAGGACTTTTTTTCCCCTGATATAACTACAACACATAAAATAACAATAATTTCTTACCAAACATCTAGCAGTGTTTAACCCTTTCTCATGTCTCATAACGTAAGTTGGCTCATTTGAATCAGGATCCAAAGGAAGTCTACATACTGTATTTAGTTGTCTTTTCTTTCATGTATTCTTCACATATTTTACTTTGAACATACTCATTTTATAATGATTAAAATATCTTTTAAGTCCCCTTTTAACCATAAGTACCCTCTCCCTCTTTTCTCTCCTTCCTTGCCTTTTTTTTTTTTTAAACAGGGTCCCTTGCCCTATAGAATTTTCCACATTGTAGTTTGGGCTAATGGCATCCAGTAATGATGTTTATCTCCATCCATTTGTGTAAATGCTAACTTCCCGAGGCTTACTCAATATTCCATTCGGTTTGATTGTTCTTTGATTTTCAGGTTATATCACATCAAGGGCATTTAATGTCTGGTTGTCCTCTCTTCTCATACTATTCTGATCAATCAGTGGGCTCGTGGTCCATTTGACCCATTCATCTCATGTTCCCCATCAGCTTAGTCATCATTACTGATTATTTCCTAAGTCCATTAATTGATTAGGAATGGCAAAATGGTAATATTTTAGCATTTCCTTTTTATTTGAGGGCTGGATTTATCTATGAAAAACCTTGTTCATCAATTACTTGATTACCCTGAGGTAGTATTTGTGCAGAAAAGGCAGGAAAAATGCATGATTCTTTTTCTCTGTTTAGCAGTTTCAGAATGAGTTTGTTCCTAGTATTATCGAGAGGTGAACAATGAGGTTTTTGTTTTAGTATCCTTATGGACTCTTGGATCTGAACACAGTTGATATGTTTTCAAAGTTAAATCTGCAAAATTCTATCCCCGCTATCCCATATGTAGAGGTAGTCCTCATTCCTATTTATAGCTAGAGAGTGTTTCTTTCTAAGGATATGTAGGATAGTTTATTCAGTCCCCTGTTAATACATATTTGGTTGTTTCTAGCATTTTATAGTTATAAATAGGCAGCTATTTATTGACATCTGATTCTTTGCTAACCCTTTAACTTGACTCCATTTGGCAAACAACATACTCTCAGTTAGCTCTATAATGAAGTAACACTATTTAGGATGTTCAAAGGCAACATTTTGAGTTTTGTTCATCTGGTAGGTCCTTGCTTGAGCTCTATTTGTGTGCCTAGGACATAGTCTTATCGAGGAGTAGAAAGACATAGAAGGTTCCCTATTTTTAGGGTTACAAGAGAACATAACTTGACACAATTTATTACCAATATAAAATAAAACATCATTAAGTGTACTTATCTAAATATTTTGAATACTTAAAGATGGAAGGTTAATAAAGATAGAGCTATTGAGAATTTTCAAAAAGAGAGTACATTAATAGCTGGGTTAACATTTAGGTTATTCTTTTCAGTGTCATTATTGCTTCATCCTATTCTTCTAGGGAAGAATTTCAACCTTGGCTAGTTCCAAATCACTGTATAAGGGGAATTACTTCTATGATTGGGAGATCATTTATTAGCTTCTGTTACACTCCAGCATATGAACCATTGGTGTATAATGAGATGGATTTCTCAGAGAGGCATAGAAATCCACCTGGAGGCCAGTCTGTAGTACAAGAGGTAGCACAGTGCAGCGGATGGAGCCTGGCAGTGTAAAGTGCTACAGTAAGTTTCAGGCCAGACTAAAAGATTTCTGCCTTACTTTGCCTATGGCTTTAGCACTGGCCTTACTTGTTATGAGACACTCCGAATATGATTCTGGGACAGGCTTTTATTCACCTCCTCACTTCTTGCCCCTTTCCTCCTGCTCAGTTTCAGGCAGTACACCCAGCAGCCCAGCAGCCAGCAGTTGCCCAGTTCCCTGTGGTGTCCCAAGGAAGCTCTCAACAGCAGCTAATGCAGAACTTCTACCAGCAGCAGCAGCAGCAGCAGCAGCAGCTGGTCACAACCCTGCATCCCCAGCAGCTGCTGACTCAGCAGGCTGCCTTGCAGCAGAAGCCCACAGTGGGAGCAGGACAGCAGCCCCAGGCACAGCCAGCCACTGCCCCACAGCCATCCTCTGCCCAGGAGCCCGTGGTAAGAGTCAGCCAGGCTCGGAGTGCAAAAGAAGAGGAGTGGGCAGCGAGGGCTTAAGAAAGAGGCTGTAGCAGCTGTGTGGTGGCTTCTGGACCAGGGCTAGGCTGATTCCCCACCCTTGTGGCTAAATTATTTTACTTTTCTTGAAATGTCCAAGAACGGGATGGTAGAGGTTTTTAAAAAAATTCTTCTAGGCTGTTGATAAAGATGAACATTTTTATTCATTGCTTTAAAATTAGAATGGTAGAAAGAGCCATTCATTGTCTCTTGTGTTGAGCAGTCAAGGACCTAGGGTAAGATTAAAATTAATCCCCTTCCTTTCTTCAAGGGGCAGTTTGACTCTTGTGGCCTTTTCTGTCTTTGGAGATTCATGGGAGGCCTCTCCTCCCCCATTTACCCCTAGTCCTGACAGTGTTACATTTTTTCTTTGTCTTAGATGATATTACCTCAATTAAATATACCATACAGTACCCTTAAAGGGGGCTAGCTTGCCTGAGACCATTTGCCAAGGCCTAATCCCACTGGACATGAGAGTATCTTAAGTATTGATTGAGCCATCTTGTGAGTTTAGAAATGGCAAGTATCCAGTTTTAGATAATGGCTGAATATAGCATCAGCATCCCTACATCCTCTTATAACTGACCTCGACTGTTTCAGCATCTTTAGTTACGTTGTGCTTTGGCCTTAATTCTGTCTCACAGTTTTCTGAGTGATGGTGATAAATCATTTTATAGTGATAGAAAAAAACATTTTACATACTCACCTAATAGAGTATCACAGCTACTCTCTTATTCCCAAGGAAGTCTAACTACTAGATAAACAAAGGAAAAGTAGGGAACCATCTTTTTGAGGATTGATTTCTAATAGAGTTTTGTCATCCGTCATAAACCAGAAAACCTACATTCCTTGTTAAGAAAGCAGTGCCATGAATAGATTGTCTTTTTAAAGTCTCAGTCAGCTAAGTCTGTGTTCAGTGTCTTTACAGCTTTACAGAAATAACTCAGTCTTCCAGCAGGTGTGAAGTAGGTAGGTACGCTCTGTTTTTAACAAGAGATGAAGTTTCCTCTTCTTAAGTGAAAAAGAGCCTTTTAAAAATTATTGTATAATGGAGCTATTTGAGATCTTAATTATCTAGTCCAGTCCCCTCATTTTATGGAATTGGAAACAGAGTCTCAGCCAGAAAGCCATTACCCAAGACACACAGACTGATAGCTGCAGAGCTGCGACAAGAACAAAGAGTCCCTATCTGTGTTCAGAATGATAATAATAATAGGTGTTAATCCGGGGGAATAAAGTGATCAACTGCCACTGGCTGACCACACTTCTTAAGAAGTTCTCTCTGCTGTCCCTGGACTCTCTTAGGAATGACTTGTGAACCTTATCTATGTTCTTTGGATGAAAAAATGCTTTGAGCACTTTGCTTAGTGGCAGTTGGTTAAAAGGATGGAGAGGGAACTGGAGCAGAACATGCTTGTGCCAGGGGCCAGAGAGCTTCCCCCCTCTGGCCATCTTTTTCTCCAATTAACCTTGACAGGACTTCCCTAGAGATGCAAGTGAATGACTGTGAAGTATATATACATTACAGCAATTTTAAAGCAATAATCAGCAAAGGAAATGGAGTGTGCCATAGATGTTTATGGCCTCCTTATTAATAATAGCCAAAAGAATGGAAGCAACCTGAATTGTTCAAGAACCCAACTGCAGCCATTAAAAACAGTGGTTATAGCTCTGGCTGGTGGCTCAGTTGACTGGGCGCCATCCTGCAAAGCCAAAGGTTGCCGGTTGATTCCCAGTTGGGGCATGTATGAGAGGCGATGGATTGATGTTTCTCCCTGGCATTGATGTTTCTCTCCCTCTCTTTCTCCCTCCCTTCCCCTCTCTCTAAAAATAAATAAAATCTTTTTTTTAAATCATTATTATAAAGTCTGCACAACAGTATGAAAATACTCATGGGATAATGTTAAGAGATAAGATACCAAAAAGGAAAGAACAGTTGTAGTAGAGTGGTGCAATGGAAGTCTGGGAGGGATTCCCCCCCACCCCCTTCCCTGTATTCTTACATTTCTTGATGTGATTGTACCACTTTTATAATTATGTATTTTGTTTTTTAAGCAAATCCTTAGTAAAAATCCAGCATTTTGGCCAAAATTGCTGTACACTCTAGTATTCCTAATCTCAGGGGCTACTCTTGACACAGAATGGGGGACCTGAGCTACAGCATAGAGAGGCAGCTTTAATCAGAGATGAGAGAGACAGGAGGGAAGGGATAAATATTTGAGACACTTAATACTCATTTTATCTTGGAATGACAGAATTAAGGAAAAGTATTAAATGGCCTTCTTAACATTATTTTTTGTTCATTTTATTTTTAAAATATATTTTATTGATTATGCTGTTACAGTTGTCCCAGTTTCTTTCCCCTTTGCTCCCCTCCACCCACCACCCCCTTCCCGCCAGCAATCTCACCCTGCTTCATGTCCATAAGTGCATGTAAGTCCTTGGGCATTACCCTTTTCTGTACTATTTTTAACATCCTCCTGTCATTTCTGTACCCACCAACTATGCTTCCTAATCCCTGCACTATTTCCCTCCTTCTCCCTCTCTCCCCTCCCAGATGACACCCCTTCAAATGTTCCCCATACGTATGTTCTTTTCCCACTCTGGTTGTCTACTTAGTTTGTTCTTGTTTTTATTGTTTAGATTCTGTTATTGATAGTTGTGAGTTTGTTGTCATTTTGATATTCATAGCTTTGATCTTCTTTTTCCTAAATAATTTCCTTTAACATTTCGTATAATAAGGGCTTAGTCATGATGAACTCCTTTAGCTTTAGCTTGTCTTGGAAGCACTTTATCTGCCTTTTCATTCTAAATGACAGCTTTGCTGGATAGAGTAATCTAGGTTGTAGGTCCTTGCTTTTCATCACTTTGAATACTTCTTGCCAGTCCCTTCTTGCCTGCCTTTTCTTTTGAGAAACCAGCTGATAGTCTTACAGATACCCCATTGTAGGTAACTATCCTCTTTGGCTGCTTTTAAGATTCTCTGTTTATATTTAATCTTTGGTATTTTAATTATGATGTATCTTGGTGTGGTCCTGCTTGGGTCTAGCTTATTTGGGACTCTCTGCTTCCTGGACCTGTATGCCTATTTCCTTTGCCAAATTTGGTAAATTTTCCTTCATTACTTTTTCACATAAGTTTTCAATTTCTTGCTCCTCCTCTTCTTCTTCTGGCACCTCTGTGATTTGGATATTGGCATGTTTAAAGTTGTCCCAGAAGTTCCTAAGTCTCTCCTCATTTTTTTCAGTTCTTGTTTCCTCCCTCTGTACTGGTTGACTGTTTATTTCTTCCTTATGTTCCAATTTGTTGATTTGAATCTTTGTTTCCTTCCTTTTACCACTGGTTTTGTACAGGCTTTCCTTTATTTCACTTAAGATAACCTACATTTCTTCCCTTACGCGTTTGTCATAGTTAATCTTGTCTGTCAAGTCTGTGAGCTTCATTATCACCAGTGTTTTGAATTTTCCATCTGTTAGGCTGGCAATTACCTCGTCACTCAGTTCTCCCACTGGAACCTTGATCTGCTCCTTCTTTTGGGCCGTACTTCCCTGTCTCCTCACCTTGACAGCTTTCTGTGTTTGCCTCTGTGTCTTAGGTAGAGCTGTCACACCTGTTACATTTTAAGGGACAAAGCCTTAGGTGTTTGTCAGTGCAGGGTGACTTGTTTCACCAGGTTATGGCACTGTCTGGCTGAGTGTTTCTTCTTTATTTCTTCATTTGTTGAACTTCCATGTAGTTCTGTTTTCTAGGATCTCTGGTTGTTTTTTTATTTTGTTTTGTTTTGTTTTTTTAGTTTTGAGGTAGTTCTAAATTCCTTCTTAGTTGTAAGGGAGACACAGCATGTCTACCTGTGCCTCCATCTTGGCTGGAAGCCCTGTTCATTTTCTTGATACAGCACCTTGTAAATTCTGAGTGATGCTTAAAGACTAAGCATATGGCTACACGGGTATTTGTTCCCTTTGTTTCTTTTTCTGTGCTGACAGTTTGTCCTGCCTCCTGAAAATGGCTCACATATCAAGCGTTCTTGTTTTATTAGCTGACATATTATCAACGACATTTATGTTACATATATTTTATTTAAATATATTTTTAATTTTTCAATTATACTTAACATTTAATCATCATCAAGGGCTTTTAATTTTTTTCTTCATTCTTATTATATGTTCTATCTGGTTCTTTAATGCAGTTTCCAGACTGACGAGTAGAACACTTACCCCAGTAAAACCATTGCCCCAGTGCTGTTAATTTTCTCAGGGATTGCCATAGACATAGAATATTGTAGACCCACCCTATCGATGAAATAAGGAATATTGACAGCAAAACAAAATAAACACTTCCATTTATTAATGACAGTGGAATTCTACCTAACTTACTCCTAACTAGTAGTCTGAGCTATGTCAGAGTCAGTTTTCTCTCAGCAGAAATTATTCAGCTCAAATGTATTTTAGCTGAAGATTTAGCTTCTGACTGTGACTGTAAAATACTTAAAGACTGTCATTTAGAGACACTCTGAACAAGTTCATATGTGCTCTCAGAGGCAGAAAGTGGTTCTTTAGGATACATTCTAGATCTTTAGAGCTAAGAATAGCCTCTGTAGCCTTATGCTGTGGGCTAAATTGCATATGGTTACCCTGTCAATTGTTGTTGATGAAGATTGAAATTTACAAGGGAGGAGGATCTAAAAACCAGAATTATCTTCTGAAAGGCAGGCCTCTTGTAGTACTGGTTTCCCCATTAGGTGAGTGTTCCATGAATCCATCTATGTCAGTGTACTAGCTGGCATTGTTGTAAGAGGCTGCATCCAGCTTCCGTGAATGTTTTTTTTTGAAGACTTACCATGTTTGCCTATTTCATGATGGGTGATTTATGAGCACACCTGCCCACACTGAGTGTGTTCAGCAGCTTTGGACCAAACATGCATAAGCCTCATGCTCCACCCTCCCTATTCACCCAATCTCACCCCATGTGACTTTATCTTGTTTCCCTGGATAAAAAAAGTCCTCAAAGGGAAACATTTTGCCAACATGGAAAATGGCAGAAGCACTAAAAAACACCAAAATCGGGGCTTTCGAAAGCTGTTTTGAGCAGTGGAAAAAATGTCTTGATAAATATGTTACATCAAATGGAGAATACTTTGAAGATGACTGAAGTTTAAACATGTAAGAATAAATACACAATTTTAAATAAATTCCAGGGGTTTTTTGGGGGGTCCTCCCTGGTACATGTAAGTACCAGATAAATACCATGTTGGTATCAGTCCCAAGTTGCAGTTCAGGTTGTTAAAGCCCTGTTTTTTTTCTTTCTGGGTGTTACTTAAAAACTCAGTATTTGAATCCTGTGTTACGTCTCATGTGCCATTTTTGGTTATGTTTATCTCTTTATTTGTTTTCCCTTTTGCCATTGTGTTGGAACATTCCTCTCTCTTCCTAGCAGATTCAAACCCCAGTAAGACAACAGCCAACAGTCCAGACAACCCCACCTCCGGCCGTCCAAGGACAGAAACTTGGATCTCTCACTCCTCCATCATCCCCCAAGACCCAACGTGCTGGACACAGACGGATTCTCAGTGATGTAACTCACAGTGCCGTCTTTGGGGTCCCTGCCAGCAAATCAACCCAGCTGCTTCAGGCAGCTGCAGCTGAGGCCAGTCTCAATAAGTCCAAGTATGTGATGCTTCTCCTTTGTTCTTCTGACTTTGTGGGCAAAGTCTGCCATAGGCTGTTATGGTATGATTCTTTGCAAATGTATATATATATGTGTAGATGTACATGCAGTGGTACGCTTCTGTGTTTAGTAAGAAACTGAATTTTCCTGTAATACATAAACCATGCTTATCTTAAGAAATAATTTCCTACTTGCCTCACTACTTCCATTTTTTCCATCTATTCCATGCTTTACAGAGCGTTTTCTAAATTCTTGATCTGACAAAGCTTTCATGCTGAAATCTTTCATTGGCTTCCCATGGTCTGTGGGATAATACCCGAGCTCCTTGGTTAACAGACCAAGGCCTATTGTGTCACAGTGGGGTACTTGTCATTCTCCATCTTCACAAGTGCTTTGTTCTTCCTGTGCCCTCTCCCTTAACTGTACTGCCCTCCATGTCCACCAAGGAAATGTTTATTTATTCATCAAGATCCATGCCAAAGGTTACCTTTTCTTTGCCCCTTCCTCTGGTGTCATTTATAATTTTGTTGCGCAGGTATCACATTGTAAGATCACTATTTATGTACATGTCTATATGAGTACATCTAGCTGACCTAGCCTTAGAGTTCCTCCAAGACAAGGATCGTGTCTTAATCAGCCTTTGTAAATTCAGTGACTGGCTCTGCCTGAACCAAAGTAGACTGCAATGAGTAACTGTGGAGTAAATGCATTTCAAGCCCTCAGCTTTCTTGGAACCATGTACTCTAAAGTTAAAAACTTTTAACTCATTAACTAAATTGCAGAGGGCACCAGGAGAGCCTTAGAAGCACAAGATAGTGGTAACTGTCTTTATTTCTCTTTAACTGTGGTGGTGACCACGGATGGTAGCTCATGGTCCTGTGTGTGCTAGACCCAACAGATGGGAGGCAGCTTGAACAGGCACCAGTCCCAGCCCTTCTGGGTCTGTTATTGTAGTTACGGTGGGCAATGTAAGATGCTACAAGCCTAAGAATAGGTTGCTTTGGGATCTTAAACAGACTTGCAGATGAGGCCAAAAATCCAAGCAAGAGCTTAAAGAAGTATTGGGAGATAGTGAATCATAAAAGAAATGGAGACATTTATTTTACACAGTGGAACGGAGTCTGTGGAAGTTGTCCAGTTGCTATGGAAAGCCCTTTTAGAAAACCACTGTAGAAAGTAATGGTTTGATTCAGAAGAGAATTTGATCTTAAAACAAAGAGGAAATAAGTTGACCCTTTTCAACTTTTACATGTTTTTTTGTTTTGTTTTGTTTTCCGTGGGGGTGGGAACCTACCTAGGTCTGCAACCACCACTCCATCAGGCTCTCCTCGGACCTCCCAGCAAAATGTTTATAATGCTTCAGAAGGTTCTACGTGGAATCCCTTTGATGATGACAATTTCTCCAAACTCACAGCTGAAGAACTGCTCAACAAGGACTTTGCCAAGCTGGGGGAAGGTGAGAAATTGGTGTCTTGGTGATCCTTGAACCTTAACTCCACAGGGCATGCAGGTAAAAATGTAGGCTTGGGTCCCTCAAAGATTTGATATTTTTAATTAATTTATTTTTATTCAAGTATAGTTGTTATATAACCTTGTAATGGTTATATTAGTTTTAGGTGCACAGTGTAGCAATTTGACATTTTTATACCTTACAATGTGATTTTGAAGCATGAATGCCAATCAATTTGTGTTTTTACCAGCGCACTAAAGTTTTCATCCTTGGACCCGGAAATCCTGGTCTGTTGTGGGTGGGAGCAAGGAGAAGGGGAAACTTCTAGGGAAGACTGGGTAGTACAGGTTGGGACGAGGGTGTCAAGCACAGGCACTTCTCATAGGAGTGTGATGATTCTCTTGTCTTAAGTGGGGTTTTTTTTTGTCCCAGAAAGTTCTACCTGCTTACCCATGAGAGTGTGCCCTCACACAGAAACTGAATCTTTGACTATGTTCAGAGTTCTGTTTAGTATATTTAAATAAATAAATAGAAATGTCATTTCTTCTTGCAAATCCACAGTCTAATGTGGAAGACAGGAGACACACACTTTGGAAAACAACATAAACTCTAGGAAAATTCTACAATATGATACAGTTAAAAAGGTATCTCAAGCCCGGACTGGTGGCACAGTGCATAAGGTGCTGGCCTGCGAACCCAAAGGTCGCTGGTTCGATTCCCAGCCAGGGCAGCATAACTAGGTTGCAAGCTAGGTCTCCAGCCAGGTCCTAGCTGGAGACAGGTGAAAGTCAACCATATGTTGATGTTTCTTTCCCTCTCTGCTTCTCTCCCTTCCCCTTTCTCTGAAAAATAATAAAAATCTTTTTAAAAAAATAAAATTAATTAAAAAAAAGGTATCTCAGTGTAAACAAGAGCACTGAGTAAAGGAATGATCAGAGCTGAGAGAATTTTGACCAAACATTTTAGCTTTAACTGTCATTTTACACTGTCTTATAAAAATTTGTATTGCTTTCTTGAATTTTCAAACAGAAGATAAGACATAGGATTTAACTTTATTTGATGACTTGGCGACATATTTCATTGTTATGTGTGCTAGTTATTGGCTAGTCCATAAAAGAAATAGTTTTAGGACTTTTGAACACTGCAGTATTTTTTGCACTCAATTCAGTGACCTGCCCAAATTTTTTTAATCCTTGTGTCTGTTTTTAATAATTTCCTGCCTCTCTGTTCAGCTGTTGGCTTCCACATTAAACTGCTGTCATTGTGCCCCTCCCTCTCAGCCTCTCACTCCTGCCACCTCCACCACTCCCGCTTCTCGTTCGCTCTCCTAAGCTGCTTCCAACTTGGAAAACAGACCATCACACTCATTGTGTAAAAATAAATAGACTGAGTGAGGGCTGGAGGCATTCTCCTCTGGGTAATGTGCTTCAACTTGGGGACTTTATTCTTTTGTTTGTTTGTTTTCTTGGTAAAATACACATGACATAGAAATTACCATCTTAACCATTTTTAAGCATACAGTTGAGTAGTGTTAATTACATTACATTGTGGTGCAGCCAATCTTCAGAGCTCCTCTTGCAAAACTGGTATGTTCTTTCTCTCTCTTGATTTTGAAAACCTCCTTCATTTCTCACTGTTCTCTCAGTTATTGCAGTGACTACTCAGGGACCTCTGACTGAGGTGTCACCCTAATGCAGTGAAATCGGTCATGTCTAAAAGTCAGTTCAGTTCAGAGAGTGCCCTGGGCGTATGCCATGGATTCTGCTGGAATGAACTGAGTGATGTTTTGTCCTTCCAGGCAAACATCCTGAGAAACTTGGAGGCTCAGCTGAGAGTTTGATCCCAGGCTTTCAACCAACGCAGAGTGATGCTTTTGCCACTTCATTTTCTGCGGGAACTGGTTAGTATGGCAAGCACCTGAAACATAAACTCACTGTTGTTGTCTTCATACTGTTTTCCACTTCACAGATAACTCCAGCATGCCAATGAGCGCCAAATCCTTGTGGTAACTTGTTTTTTCCTTTATTTAAAAGATTTCAAATTTTAAAAAAAGGGATAAAAAAAAAAAAAAAAGACGTAGTGTCACTTTCAATTAAAATAACAGGATGATCTGGCAGTAAGATACAGGATTTTTTTCTATCTAGTCCATGGACATGTTTTAAGCAAATATTCCTTAATTTAAGGGACGTCACATGTTTAAGCTTTTGTTTAGGTTCTTTGGAATGACTTGAGAAATTCTAAGAGCTAGATGTTCTATATCTGAGACTTCTAAGCTGTGTTTTGTTTTGTTTTGTTTGCGTAGGTGTATGTGTCCATTCTTACAGGGAAAGGAGGTATCTATTTTAATGGGATTTTTTAAAGTAAGAGAAGCAATAATAAAAATGAGTTCTTCTTCATTAGTAAAAATTATACATATTTATTATATAAAAGTTAGTAATATATAGAAAAGCATAAAGAAGGAAGTTACAATCCCTGTGATCCACCACTGAATTAGCACAAGGATATTACTTTGGTGTTTATAATGGCATTTAACCATTTTAGGGTCACAGGCAAGTATCTTTGTGAATTCAATGAAACTGATAGATCTTCTCCCTCATGAAAATACAAGTGACCATAATTCTGTACATAGTTTTGGACTTCAACTTAGAATTCTAATGTACATCTTTAGAGTCACATTTTTCATATTTCACTTAGTAAATCTGAAATGTTTCCCCCATATTATTAAAGAAGCTTCCAAAATATAACTTAAAATATTTGCATTACATTACTTTATATGGTAATATCTTAATGTATTTAACTAAGTACCTCTTTTATTAAATTATATTGATGTTAGCATTTTTCTGTTAGAAATTCCTCAGCAATTAGTACAAAGTTTTGAATATATTTGTAGGAAGTGGAATTTGATATACTTCTAAAATTGATGTACTACTTTTAAATTGTATTAATTTCTTTTTTAAAAGATTTTATTTAATACTTTCAGAGGGAGGGGAAGGGAGAGAGAAAGAGGGACATCAACGTATGGTTGCCTTTCACCTGCCTCCAGCTACAGACCTGGCTGGAGACC
Organism: Noctilio leporinus; assembly: GCA_004026585.1. Classification (NCBI taxonomy): domain Eukaryota; kingdom Metazoa; phylum Chordata; class Mammalia; order Chiroptera; family Noctilionidae; genus Noctilio; species Noctilio leporinus. The sequence continues at coordinate 40,299 of PVIW01002885.1, read as the reverse complement.
TGGCTTGCAACCTGGTTATGTTGCCCTGGCTGGGAATCGAACCAGTGATTTTTAGGTTCACAGGCCGGCACCTTATCCATGGTGCCACCAGGCAGAGCTATATTCTTTTTTCTTGCTTTCTTTAGGTGTGTTACTGATTTTTCTAATATCATAAATTTACATCTAGTTGGAATTTTGGCTGTAATTCCTTAATATTTGATATGTAGCATTCTCTTATTTTATGGATGTTTTTAAATTGCACTTTTGATTTCTCCTTTACCAAAGTTATTTCACATTTATTTTAATTGCATAGTGGTAATATAGTGAATGTAGTTTTTGCTTTTATGGTGTTACGGAGGGACTTCCTATTGTCCAGTTTGTTATTTATTTTATAAACATTCTATGGGAATTAGTGGCCTTAGATACCAATAAATACTAATCTACAACATGATTCTTAATAGAATAGTAACATTGTATTTAATATCTTCTTTGGTGAATATTTAGGTTATCACAAATTTTTTCCATATAAACATTCTTGAAGCTAAATTTGTTTATATCCTTTACAACTCCTTTAACATAATTTCTGGGACATTATTTTAAGACTTTAAAAATTTTTTTATTTTATTGTTGTTGTATTACTTCTATCCCATTTCCCCTGTCCTCTCGCCCCTTCCCCACCCACCCACTCCCCAACAAAGTCAATCCCACTTGTTGTCCGTATCCATGGTTCTTCCGTTTTTTAAGACTTTTGATACATAACCCCAAATTGCCCTTCAAGAATGCTATACAAATTTTATATCAATCAACAAAGAGTGGTAAACCTGGCTGGGTGGTTCATTTGGTTAGAGTGGCATCCCTCCAAAAGGTCATGGGTTTGATCTTGTTCAGTGAACATACCAAGGCTGCAGCTTCCATCACCAGTCGGGATGCTTACGGGAGGCAGCCAATCAATGTTTCTCTCTCACATTGATGTTTCTCCCACCCTGTCCCTCTCTAAAGTCAATAAGTATATTCTCCGTGAGAATTAAAAAGAAAAATAGTGAACGTTAGTAATTTTCATTTCCCCACCCATCTCAGCTCAGAGATTATAGGTAGAAGACATTGTTTACTGGCCATTTTTATTTTGGGGGGATTTCTATTATTTGAGTCCCTTGCATTTTTTAAATGTTTGGTGTTAATTTTGTTTGTATTAATTAGTAGGAACACATCATCTATTGTATATTGTAACTTTTTCCCCAGTTTGTCATTTGTCCTATAAAAGTATTATCTCATTTGACCCTCTCAATAATACTTTAAGGTTGGTAGATCATCCTCGCATCAGTTACAGTTGTGGTAAGTGAGCCCAGACTTGTCTATTCTTGAGGATCACGTGGCTAGCAAGTGGCAGAGTGGGGACAACAATTATCTGGCTTAGAACTTCCTTTCGCAGGTTTTCTGCCAATTAATGAAGCAAATTTAGTAATATTTTTCTAGAAAAAATTTTTTTAATAAAATGGAATTATATATATTTAATTGTACGTATTTGGTTTTTTTAGTAATTTTATATAGAGATTTGCTAGTTTAATATTTTTCAAAGACAACTTTTAGATTTATAGAATCCACGTTTTCTCTCTTCTAATTCTTTAACTCTTGCTTTTATCTTCTTAACTACAGTTTCTGTTTTTCTTAGGTTTGCTTTGTCAATATCGAGAGGAATACATAGTAAAATTTGTTTTCTTCTTTAAAAACAATGGAAGTATTTAGAATTTTTCTCCCAATATAACAGTATTTTTAACCAGCATGACAGTAGAGAGGGAGGTTAATTATAATTACTAGTAATAAATGTTTCACGTATGTATATTCCAATACTTTCTTTTTTCCTTCTCTCTTCATTTGCCCTGCCCATCCCAACCTTTGAGGAGTGCACTGTTTATTGGGAGTGCTTTCAATATTTCCCTCATAAGAAAAAACTGAAATTTTAATTATATCCCATAAGTGTTCATACTATGTTCTTGTTATGATTAATATTTTGGAATAAGCATCGGCGTTACTTGGAAGGTACACTTTTAAAAATTAGTTTGATTTTTGTGTATAACTTTTTGTTTTTATCTTTATTGTCTGGTTTACATAATTTTATATTTATTGATATTTTAGTCTGATTTAAAATGCTTAGAGTTTGATATGCCAAATAGTTGATTAAATGTACCAAGTGACTGTTGTCCTTGAGATAGAAGCTAATGATGATAACCAATTATAGTACTGGATAGTAGGATATACTGTAGTTTCCCAGGAAAGGGGTCACAGAATAAGCTCTGGAAGTCTTATTTGCTGCTAAGTCTCAGCGTTTAGTACAGTGTTTGGCTCAGCACAGATTTGTTGAATAAATGAAAGAAGTTGCTTTTTGCCAAAGGATAGAAACAGGGACTCAACTTTTTTTTTTTTTCCCCAGCTTTTATTTATTTATTTTTAGAGAGAGGGGTAGGAAGGGAGAAAGAGAGGGAGCAAAATATCAATGTGTGAGAGAACATTGATCAGTTGCCTCTCCCACACACCCCAACCAGGGACCAGGCCTTCAACCTAAGCTTGTGTTCTGACTGGGAATGGAACTGGCAATCTTTCATTTCACTTTGCAGAACAATGTTCAGCCAACTGAGCCATACCAATCAGGGGCTAAACTCACCATTGTTAAAGACAGAGGTTCCTAGTCATTTTCCATCTACTCCCAGTTTTCATCCCTAACTTATTTAGCACACACATGGTTATGATTTGTTGTTTTATTTATATGTATAAACTTTACTGTTTCTTTTTTAAGTTGTTTTTTGTTTTTCCTTTTGCTTCTTCTTCCCCTTCCTGCTTAGAGTTGGTAAATAGTAGCATTTTTTAAGGGACTTAAAAACACATATTTGAATAAAGTTATGACATTAATATAGCAAGCATATAGTAAGAACATACTATATGCCACACCCACTGGATAAATGTATTTTTTATTTTTTCATATTATCTCAGGTGACCCTCACAATAGCCCACAAGAGGTTAAGTGAGCTACCCAAAGCCACAGTTGCAGGATGACAGAATAGAGGTTTAGACCTGGGCAACCCAACTCAAAAGCTATAGTATAACCACATCTCAAGAATCTTATAAATCAGTGACACCAAGATTTTCCAAACATTATGAACCATCCTATTTTACTCATTTAGCCTTTTTAATGACTATTTATTTTTTCCCCTTCTATCTTGTTTATGGAGTGAATGCTTTTATTTTTTTTTTAAGATTTTATTTATTAACTTTTAGAGGAAGGGGGAGAGAGGAAGAGAGGGGAAGAAACATGAATGTGTAGTTGCCTATCGCACGCCCCCAACTGGGGACCTGGCCACACCCGGGCATGTGCCCTGACTGGGAATTGATTCCGTGACCCTTTTGCAGTCTGGTGCTCAATCCACTGAGCCACACTAGCCAGGGCTGTTTTTATTTTATTTTATTTTATTTTATTTTATTTTATTTTATACGTGACACCTTCTTTCCAATTGAAAGAAAATTATATTTAAATCCTAGAAATTAATGTATCTTCATACTTGGTATTGGAAAGTACCATTTTCTATAAGTATTCTAATCAAGCTCAGAATGTTCCCTGATTTTAATCCTGACTGACCAACGGAGGAAATAATTAGGAAATTTGGTAATGAGTTGGGGAGGATGGCAAAGGGTTGTTTTAAACATTTTTATGGTAAAAACTGCAAAAATCTTGATGGACTGTATTCATACATCTGAGTCAAATTTTTTTAAGTTGACATTGTGCCTCTTTATTTAAAATATTTTTCTGTTGTGAAGTTATTTTATACATTCATTTATGAAATTTTGGAAAAATGACTAAAAGCTGAAACAAGATAAAAGAACTCATGACCCCACTTCAAGAGAAAAGCATTACTTACATTTTACAGTATTTATGTCCACAATTTTATTTCTGCATTTAAACTTTTTTCAAAAATGAATTATACTATATATTTAGTTTTATAATTTGTTCTCTTTTTAAAATATATTTTATTGTGTTTCATTTAAAAATATTTCAGAGACTTAAGCATGGTGATTTTACCTTTCTCTTTCTTTGCTTTTAAGGAAGCTTATTTAAAAAATAAAACAAAATACTGTAATAACTTTTTTTTTTTGTAATAACATTTTCTAAATGGCAGAATTACAGAGATTGAGATCCAAGGGATAGGGACAGCAATAAGGAGTCGATGTGACTTTAGAGAAATTCTATGAGGGCATTCTTTTGTTTGATAGAATGGTTTTGTACTCTTGTTGTGGTGGTGCTTGTGCTAGTCTATACACAGGATCCAATGCAAGCAATTGTATCTATATACAGGCAAATGAGTGCATATAAAAACTGAGTAACGTCTAATTAATAGCAGTATACTGTCACCGTGACTGTACTATAGTTGTAGAAGATCTCACCATGGAAGAAGGCTAGTTAAAGGGTTCACAGGATTCAATGTATAGAAACTTCCTATGATTTCATAATTATTTGAAAATAAAATGTGCTTTTAAAATCCACTTTATAGAAAGCAAATGAGACTTTACTTAATGAACAAACTGAATATTAAAATGCAGTGTAAAGGTAGTAAAGTAGAAACAAGAAAACCTGTTTCTGATCCCAGGTCTGCTTATGGGCCTTTAGCTAATCTCTTAACTTTTGGGCTTTATTTTCTTTTCTGAAAAATAAGAAAACTGTGCTGGAAGATCCTAAGATCTCTTCAAACTCTGGTATCCCATAGAGTACATAGATTTCTGTAAACCTGTAAGTTTACCAAATATGGAATGAATGCTAATAGTATGTTAGATGTTGTCCAGAGGTTAGGGGTTATCTAACCTTGTAGAAGGCAAGGCAGTCTATTTCTTTCTTTTCCTGTCTGCCTGCCTAGTACTATAGTAGACATTTGGTGATACAAGAAGCTCAAGAGATTAACAGGTATGTAGGAAGTACCTGTATATGTGCTATATTACAAAATAGACAATGTTGTTTACATGCCAGAATGTGTAATATGGACAGCAATTGCTATAGGAATTCTGAAAGAGATCACCATGGGCATGATGAAGAAGTGGAATTTCAGATGTATGAATATCCTAGTTTAATTGTTAATTACATTTTAGAGTATTTTGCAAAGACCATATTACATATCTCATAATACTTTACCACCACACTAGATTATATCCACTCATCCCTCTTTATTCTATCTCTGAGTTTAGAGTCGTTTTGTAGTTTGAACTGTTTAGTTAATAGATGGTAAATTCATCTAGATTTATTTGATATTCTCTGCTTTTCTCTCTTTCTGTGTGTGTCTCTCTCTTTTTCTCTCCTTGACCCTTCCTTTCCCTCCAACCAACTCCAGCTGAAAAAAGGATGGGTGGGCAGACTGTGGATTCTAGCCTCCCACTTCTAAGCGTATCTGATCCTTTCATTCCTCTTCAAGTACCTGATGCACCAGGTAGGTAAATAAAACTAATGCTTATTTCCCAGGGCTTCCTTAGGGTTGTTTTAAACATTCTATGAAAAGGATCTGAGTTCTATAGTAGCTAATATAGTATGGGGAGGTGGCTGTAAACAGTGATGGAATAAAACGTGAATAGTGGTTACAGTATGATGATTAGATAATGGATGACTTCCTGTCCAGTTTCTATTTTCCTGTAATACACTTTTATTTTATAATATAAAAATGCATAATAAAAGTTGATTGGAAATGTGAGTCAGGAGACCTGGGTTTCTTTCCTGGTTCTTTCATTTCCTGAAAACCTCCTGGGCTTGATTCTTATTGGTGGTCTAAGTTGGACTGCATGAATGTGAACATCCCTTTAGGGCTACCATACCCTGATTTTTAAGTAAGCAGTCTAAAAAGGTAAGAAGTGGTTAGCATGTTCTAATTGAAACAGTTCTTGAAACGTAATTTGATGCTTTTTCATTTGGAGTTTCTGAATGCCAAAGATTTCTTTTTCCGCTCTCCCTCCCCATCCTTTTGTGGGGAGAGGAACATGATGTGAGGAACAGAAGCCACTTTTCTCGTCTCTTAACTAGTCTCTTTGAAAAGGCAAATAGAGCCAGCTCCTTAGAAGCATCTGGTGGTCATTTTGCTTCTGATAGTTTTCCTTTTCTCCCATTTTTACCCCTGCTGATTCTTGGTCTTAAATTGATAGGATCTGCTTGGATTTTGTTTCCCAAAATGGTTAAGGTATTTGATTGATTTGCCTCAGGATTGGAAGTTATTGTGATATTCGTACCTTCTTCCAACTAAGACAGACTGTACCTAGGATACCAAGACAGTTTTTATTTCTTTAGGCAATTTGTTGACCCTTCTAAAGAGAAAGCAAAAACTTGCCTTGATTAAGTAATGTTGTGTAACATTACAGCTTGCTGGACCTGGATGTAGGTTAAAAATATCTAAAACCACTGAGGAATGATTCAGTAAAGGGTTGTTAAAGGAGAGAGAAGAAAGTATCAAATCTCTCAGTTCCTAGACAGGCCAGTTTCAAGCAGAAAGCTGAAAAGGTACGGGCTGCACACTCAAGCTAGGTCCCACTGACCTCTTTTTCCTCCCTGTTGTAGCAGTTGTGATCAGACAAGAAAAAGTGATTATTGAGGCATTCTTCCTTTGGCACCCCTTCAGGTTCTTTTATTGCTCTACCTAGGTAGCCAATGGGCTGTGGAAGCTGGAAGGGTGGCCTCTTGGCACAGGCCAGAGGATGAAGGCCCACAAGTAAGTAGCTGTCCTCTCCAGCAAGCACAGGAGCCCTCTGAATTAAGGGTGAGCCACATGTACCAGGTGGCTCAGGATACCAACTCCAGGTTGTAGAGATAAATTTTGAAGGGTTATGAAGATAAGCCTGGGGGCCACTAGAGCCAGCTGGTGCCATCCTTGCCTTCCTTAATTATCTTTCTTGTCTCCTGATTCTCCACACTTCTCTTATTCTGGTGGGCTCCACTAAAGTGTTACTGGTATACATTTTAATACCTAGTAAGCCATGACCCACTCCTGGGTTTTAATGGAAAATATATTAAAATGGAACACTCTAATAGAAGATTCCAGGAGTGTCTTATTTGTTTTCTGATCTGTCACACCAGACTTACCTGTTGAAAACCTAAATCAGACATATCACTGCTTTGCACTCCAGTGAATTCCCATATCACTGAATGTAAAATCCAGATTTATTACCATAACCTGCAAGGCCCTAACTAATCTGGCCCTTGGCAACTCCTCTAACCTCAGCTCATAGCATTCTCCCCCTCAGTTTTTCCTTTAGTAGACTAAGTTTATTCCTGCCTCAGGGCCTTTGCACTTGCTAGTGCTATGCCTGGAAAGCTTTTCCTCCAATGCTGTTTCTTCTGTCGTTAGACTTTAAGGTCTCCGCTTCCCACAGGCACTCTCAGTCACACCCCCTGGCTTTTTTTCTTTATAGTAAGTATCATGATTGTATGTTTTCATTTGTTCATTGACTTTCTTCATAAAAATGTCGGTGTACTGAGGGAGAAACTTTGCTGTCTTTATTCACTCTGTATTGCTAGTACTGAGAACACTGCCAGGGAGAGTCAGCACTCAATGAATATTTGCAGATTGGCTGAGTAAAGAAAGTAAAACCTGAGGCCAAGAGGCTTTGGGGCCCCATTTCTCTACATTTCTGTCCCCAACTTCCAAACACCAGGCTGCTGGCTTCACAACCTTCGGGCCCAGCCAGGCCTCCCACCCACTGTGTGAGGGTATATATAATTGAAGGCACAGCCCAGGATGAATATAATAACTGGGCTCAGCAGATCGTTCAGCACCAGCTTCTTACGGTACCTTCAGAATTGGGGCTGAGCATGGTATGTAACCACTGTGTCTTTGCTTTTTTTATTCCATTTGATGTTCAGATATTCAGCCTGTAGCACTATTCAGTTACATAGCTTCTTCCTTTTTTTTTTTTTTGTAGATTTTATTTACTAATTTATTTACTAATTTATTAGTATTGTATTAGTATTATTATTAGTATTAATAATATATTAATATTATTAATATTAGTATTATATTAGTATTATTTACTAATTTATTTACATCAATGTATGGTGGCCTCCAGCCACAGACCCACAGACCTGGCTGGAGACCTGGCTTGCAACCTGGTTATGTGCCGTGACTGGGGAATCAAACCAGCGACCTTGGGTTCGCAGGCCAGTGCCTTATCCGCTGTGCTACCAGCCAGGGTTATATAGTTTCTTTATCCAAGGCCCCCATATCCTTCCTTAGTGACTTGAACTGCCTGAATGAGGAAAGGGGCTGAGAGTTTAGGGTCTCTGGTACCTCAACAAACTGCAGGTTTGTCTCCCCGACCAGCCCCCCTCCCCGCAAGCAAGCAGTTTGTCACTACCTCCAGCCTACTGTAGGCACCAGTCAGGTTTTTTGGTTGTTTTGTTTTGTTTTGTTTTGCGTACCTGCTTACCTTCCATACTCAGCCTTCCTATTGATAAGAATCATGAAATCTTAGTCTCCTGACAAACATATGCCTTTTAATGACTTAGCATTTTATTTTATGCTTTTAAAACATTTCCACATATAATATCCTTTGTTCCTACTACAAATTATACTGACTGGTGGGTATATCAAGTAATAGCTTGTTTTCCAGGGGAGGAAGCAAAGCCTTAATGCTATGTGACTGTGCTGTTCCAACTACCCCTTGACAGTGAATGCTCCTTTGTTTTGGGGACAGTTCCTAGATCAGTAAAGCCTTTCACTAAAGAGCAGAACGTAAGGGTTTTGGAAATATAAAAATGGATTAGAACATGTAAAATGTAGATCCCAGCCATGTAGAAGCTAGGTAATTTGGGCTAAATCACTTAAACTGTGTTCTCTTTCTCAAAATTCGCAATATTTTGCAAATTTTCTTATGGAGTGGCTCTTGAGGTTAAGATGAAGTCATATATTTGAAGTTGTTTTGTAAACTTGAAATTAGTATAAAGGTAGGAAATGCTGTAACAACTTTGTTCCTAAATCCTTAACAGTGAGGCAGATATAGTTATCATAAAGCCTTAGTGATATTTTTCTCTTAAGAAATTAAACTTGCTGTAAACGAAACCTCTGACCTTTGCACAACTGAGAGCCATTAAAGTAGACTTTCTTGATATAATGATTTTATTTTATTTATTTTTTACTTTTTTTAAAGATTTTATTTATTACTTTTTAGAGAGAGAGGAAGGGAGAGAGGCAGAGAGGGAGAGAGACATCTATGTATGGTTGCCTTTCACCTGCCTCCAGCTACAGACCTGGCTGGAGACCTGGCTCGCAATCTGGTTATGTGCCCTGACTGGAAATTGAACCAGTGACCTTTGGGTTCACAAGCTGGCACCTTGTCCCCTGTGCCACAAGCCAGGGCGATATAATGATTTTAAAACTATGGATGAAGGGGCCCTGAATAATTGAATTTGTTTCTTAAGTAGCATTTTTACTTTCCTAAGCATAACAAAAAACTTTTTTTTTAAAAGAAAATCTCGTATTAGAAAAATCACTGCCATGAGTAAAGCCTAACTCTAGTGAAAAATATTTTATTAATGCTCATATACTGTGTGTTCACATATTTTGCCTTCTAGTTGCATTAGGGAATAGGTAAGCCAGAGGTGCTACCAAAGTTTTAAAATATAGTAAAAAAGATAAAGGAATTTTCTGTGAAAAATAGAAAGGTTTAATCATTTATTTTTTTAAATTGTGGTAAAATATACATAACACAAGATTTACCATTTTAAAGTGGACAGTTCAGTGGCATTAAGTATATTCACATTGTTGTTGCCATCACCACCATCCATCCACAGGGTGGTTTCTCATCTTGCAAAACTGAAATTCTATACTTAATAAACAATAACTCTCTATTTCTCCCTCCAGCCCCTAACAACCATCATTCTACTTTGTGTATCTATGAATTTGACAATTCTAGGTACTTCATACAAGTAGAATCATACAGTATTTGTCTTTTTGTGACTGCCTTCTTTCAATTAACAATATTTTCAAGATTCATATGTATTGTTGCATGTCAGAATTATTTTTCTTTTTAAGGCTGAGTAATATCCCATTGTATGTATATACTACATTTTGTTTATCTGTTCACCTATTGGCGGACAATTGGGTTGCTTCCATCTTTTGGGTATTATAAATCATGCTTCATTTAGCATGGGGTGCAAATGTCTCTTCAAGACCCAATATTCTTTGACCCAGAAATGAAATTGCTGGATCCAATGAAAATTCTGTTTTTCATATTTTAAGAAACTGCTATACTGTTTTCCATAGAGACTATACCTTTTCACATGTCCATCAGCAGTGCATAAGATTTTTAGAAAATGTTTACATGAGAAGATTTTTATAGTGGCTCTTTAATGCTGACCTTTCAGCATCAATGTTCCACAGGCTAAGCAATAATGCATTAGTTGTTTCATAAGTGCCTTTCCCTGGAATTAAAAACTTTTTTAAAAGTGCCTCTTAGTTTACGGCACTCCAGCATCTCTTGAAAAGTAGGCAAGAGTAGCTGTGGGTTTTGTGTATCTTTTTAAAATTGATTTGTTGTCAGGATAGGTATTCTGTTCAGAGCTATTTGCCTGGCATTTTCCTAACTTCCAGCTTCTGTCTTGTGATATAGAAAAGGTCAAGGTTGAAGGCCCTGGCTGGTGGCAGAATGGATAAGGCACTGGCCTGCAAACCCAAAGGTCACTGGTTTGATTCCCAGCCAGGGCACATAAGCAGGTTGCAAGCCAGGTCTCCAGCCAGGTCTGCAGCTGGAGGCAGGTGAAAGGCAACTGTACATTGATGTTTCTCCCTCTCTGCCTCTCTCCCTTCCCCTCTCTCTAAAAATAATAAATAAAATCTTTTTTAAAAAAAGGAAAAGAAAAGTCCAAGGTTGATATAGTACTTGGACTTTATAGTACTCTGTAAAGTTTATCTTTCTGCAAATTTAGGTTTCTAGAATAAACCTGGAATAGGGCATGATGGTTGGCTTTTGCTTCTAACCAGCTGTTAGAGATTTCAATGTCTGGCTTTTCAGTGATAAGATCTATCTAGGGTGACTAGATGTTAAAAACCTCTCTCATCACAAAACTTCAGGGCTTATCCCCCAAGTTAGACAAGATGTAAATTTCCAAAGCTACCAAGCTGTAGCAGCTAAATCATCCTTTTTGATGGGGCTTGAATCAAGCCCTGCTTTATTCCCCATGGCTATATTACTAATTGGGGTTGGAATGGGCCCTGAGCAAGCCATTGGCCTTATTAGCCTATATAAAGAGGTATACCTGTCCTGTCTTTTGATATTTCTTAAAGATTTTATTTATTTATTTTTAGAGAGAAGGGAAAGAAGGGAGAGGGAGGAAGAGAAAAAAATCAGTGTGTGAGAGAAACACCAATCAGTTGCTTCTCGCGCACCTCCAACCAGGGACCTGGCCAGCAACCTAGGCATGTGCCCTGACTGGGACTTGAACCAGTGACCTTTTGGCTCAGAGTCCAGCACTCAATACAACTTGCAGTACATCCCAGTTTCAGGCCAGGAAATGGTTTTGATTAAGTTTAGGCTGATTTATGAAGGATTACCTTCTTGCATTGTAGTGCATATTTGTAATAGCTAAGTCTCAAGAGGCTAGACATAAGAGGAGAATTTGAAATGTATTAATTCCTACCTCCAATTCTAGCAACTATTTCCTTCTCTCTTCCCCTAGTCCCCAGTGCCACTTATGTTTAAGAGAAGAGTGCTTTCTTTTCTCTTAAAGAGTCCCTCCCATTCCTAATTTCAAAGTATTAACAATCCTGTTCTTTAAAGCACTCTCCATTCCCATTGTCCAGGTTAAATAATTCTACATATACTGTTCTTAAGGGTTCACCTTCTCTGTCTTTTAACCATGATTTCAGTGCTTTTCCAAGCTCTTGACCGGACTCATTTTTACTTGGGAACCCTAGAGTGTTGAGAAAGAACCAAATATACTAAATGGGAGTGTGGTAGGAAAACACCACCAACACAAAAATTATGAGTGGACAGTTCATAAGGGACTAAATATAAATTGTCAGTAAGTACATTTTTCAGACAGCTTATTCTCTTGGTGAATACAAGAAGAGCCAATTAGAAAACATGAGATGCTGCAGCTTCTGCTGTCCGACTGGTAAAGATGAAAACCCACCACCACCCTAGGGTTGGTGAAGGTTTAAGAAAACAGACATACTCAGATCCTTCTAGTGGGAACATCAACACAACTTTTGGGAGGACAGTGTGGCAGTTGATAATAGAAACCCTTAAGAGTTTACTTTCTCTTTGAATTTGCAATTCTTTTCTAAAAAATTATTCTGAGAAAACATGAGTATGCTTAAATAGTTATCAAATGATTAGAATTTATAGGAAATGCTAAGAAGAGTATTCATTTAAAACCTTAAGGGTGTGTTTTTTTCTAGAAATGGGATTATGGGTAGTTCTTACTTTTATCCTTTGGTTTATCTGTATTTCCCAAATTTTCCACAATGAACATGTATTGCTTTTGTAATAAGGGATCAAACCATTAAAGTTTTGTTTGTTTTTTTTTCAAATGGTGAACAAACAAGCTTAGACATTCCCCTACCTTCTTATCCTGCTTTCCTGGCTGTGCCTGTCTGGGCTGTTTGCAGGCAGAAGAGCGTGTTTAGTCAGCTCTACCTTTTTCAAAACCTGCTACCTTGGGGCCAGTCATTTTACCTGCCTCTGCCGGTATTACCGAGGTACCCTCAAAGGTTCTCCCCTGTAGCTATTACCAGTTCAGTTCTCCAGTTTCATCTCTTAGCAATCCATCTGCTAAGTAACTGGTTCCTTCTTCCTACTTTCTACATTCATGTTGAATGACTGACATTTAGAGGTATATGGGACCTTTAAGTTTATCCCATTTTATCAATAAGAAAACTTAGATCAGAGAAAGATAATGATTTGGCCAGAGTGTCGTACAAACTTAGTGTAGAACCCAGGTCTATTATTTCAGTACCTTTTCTTCCTCTCTTTTAGACCATGTTGCCTCCTCCTCACATTTCACTTTATCCAAGGAATTCAGCTTATTCTGATCTCATACCAGAAGTTTAAGGAACTAGCCCAGGGTTACCAGGAGAGAGGCTAGAATTCAGACTCTAGAAGAATGCTAGCCTGAGGTTTGGCACCAGGATAAATTGCTGTGTGAAAAACAAGCGAGTAGATTTTTTTGTTTTGTTTTGTTCTGTTTTTTAAATCCCTTGCTTTACAAGGTTGCATATATATGAGTGCTAAGAGTGAAAAAAACAATTACTTTTTATGAAGTTGAGAGAAGCTTTGGGGAGGAATAAAACAAAAACTCATGTTCAGAATAAAAAATTAGACCTTTTGGGAAAACCATCTTGTTCTTGCCTATATGCTGAAATTGTCAAAAGACATTTTAACATCTTTTCTTATATTAAATGTCACATATAGTTTCGGATTAATGCTGATGTAATTATACTGTATACTTGGTTAGTCCCCTAGGTTTTTCCCTTGCTGTTAAGAAACTTTATTTTTATTTCCTTTCTTCTATATAAATGAGGTGTAAGTGAAAAGTGTAGCATATTATCATTTAACTCAGAGATAGTTACATGCCACATACTCCAAGGTGACAAATTGGTTTCACATTTAAAGTGTCTTTTTCTCCAGTGTGTTAATTGTGCCAAAGCCAATTAACTTGCCAAGACATTAAAATTCATTATGTTGTTTCATCTATGTGGTTAATATCTCACCTAACTTACAAGTCTCCTAAAATTTAGTTTCTATCCTTAATATCATTTTAGCCTTTACTTATCTCAATTCCAGTGGCCCAGAAGAATACAGATTCATTAAGCAATATATACAAATACTTTAAGTTGTTTCTTTTTCTCTAACACTTTTAGTTTTATCTTAATGGCATTTTATTTCTGTGATAGAAAAAGCAATGTTGATAGATCTTAGCTAGTCAAATTGTTGAATTTATGTGGCTTCAGTCTCCTTGTAAAAAAGGATTTATTATTTGGTTTCAAATAATCCTCTACCTTTAATAGGTTCAACGCAAATGGATAGTTATTGATGGATCAGGATTAAAGGAACTATTTTGGACGGAATCTTAATGTGTACAAATTATCACACATTAAGTTATCAGGTGTGACAAATCTGGTGGCTTTTGTTGTCCTTTTGTTTCTTAGTCAAAGGCATGGAAAGTAATACATCTGCAGGCTTAAGTGACTTTTGTGAGATTCAACCGTAAAATAATAAGAGTACCAGCATGTCACAGACTCTTAGTTGGCAGACAATAAAGACAGTTGAAGTTAACTTAGACATGGTTTATTATACTCTCTTGGTGAGTTATAAACCATTTCTGAATGCAAGTTAAAGAAGAGAGAGAGAGATACAATACTAAGACCAGGAGGGATATGAATACACAAAGACATATGCATATGTTTATGGCAGCTTTGTTTTTAATAGCTAAAAATTGGACACAAATATCCATCAGCTAGTGACTGAATGAACAAAATGTACATTTACTCAATGGAATACTATTCAGCAATAAAACGGAACAGACTACTGATGCATGCCACAACACAAAGGAATCTCAAAAGCATTATGGTAAATGAAGAACACCAGACAGAAAAGGCTGCACACTGTCTGGCTCCACTCATAGGAAACCCTAGAAAAGGCAGAGCTGTTGGGGCAGGAAGCAGTTCAGCTGTTGCAGGGGTCTGGGGGTGAGAGGAAGGCATGATTAGAAAGGGGCACAAGGGTACTTTCTAGGGTGATAGAAATGTTCTGCATCCTTATTTCAGTGTACTTAAATGTATGTGGACATCTGTTAAAATTCATCAAGTTATGCACTTAAAATTGATGACTTTTATTAAGTGTAAATTATACCTTAAATTTAAAAACAAACCTAGGACAGCATCTTGAATGCCTCACAGAGTGACTACTTCAATTAGGGAAATAATCATTTTTATTTTTATTTATGTATTTATTTTTTGGAAATAATTTTTAAACTTCAGATGTTGAATGCCTGTTTTTAACAAAATACTAACATTATTTTTATTATGAATCCTTATAGAATTTGACCCCTAAAATGTATCTGCGTAGAAAATGGAAAATAATCAGCTCGCTTTAATATCTCATTGCATTTTTGCTTTCTCTTTACCTCTCTTCCCAACCTAGAAAAGCTAATTGAGGGACTCAAATCTCCTGACACCTCTCTTCTGCTTCCTGACCTCTTACCTATGACAGATCCTTTTGGTAGCACTTCTGATGCTGTAATTGGTAAAGTTGTCATTCTCTTTCTTTAGTAATGCATGATGTGTGTGTGTCTATTTCAAGAATGATAACTGACTGAGTAACAGATCCCTACCGAATAGCCCCTGGTGAGGAGTGGAAATGCCACCAAGCCTTCTGGTGTTAAATGATGCCTTGTGCTCACCCAGAAGCCAAGAATATTGAATCTCCTTTGTTAGCACTGCACATGATGTGTTTTCTCTGCCTTCCAGCTGCACGACACTGTTATTTTTGCCTTTCTTGATATCCTGAGACTTCCAGAGTGATGTCTCATGTATGAGGAGGAATGTGGGAAAATCCACATTTAGTTACAAAAGCTTCATGGAAAAAGTTTTGAGCTGGACCTTACCTTTAGCAGATTCTCCCTAGAAGGCCTCTCTATGTCCTGGGTATCAGTAATGGAGAAAACACATGCCTAGTGGTGAAGCTTCAGAAGTAAAATCCAAGGGAGGGGCTTGGTCTGCCTGACCTTACACTTCTCTGTGCTCCAACTGCTAGGCAGGCAACATCTACTAAAGGCCCAGGGGCGCTGAAGTCCTAGAACTCAGAGAGGCCATGATGTTAGAGAGATGGGCCTCTAGCTGAGGGATGTCTCACAGTACAGAATGCCTCTCAGCTACATCATGGGATGGGATTTAGGGTGGACTGGTAGCCTTTGCAAGGCACAGAGCTTGTGAAAACCTCCCAGGTTTGTCCCTTAAGCAAAACAAAATTACCAGAAGATATGAAGGTGCCTTTCGGCCTATGTCTTCTGATGTGGAAGAGATCTCCTGATGGCTCTTATTCTGCATTTATCTATAAAAATGGAACCTCACTGAGATGAGCCACAGCGGGTAACTGCACCAGCATGCTCAGCCAGTGAAGCCCAGACACTCAACGCAGCAGAAGTAAAGTAACTTCCTGTGCTTCCATCTCACCTGAGACTGACATTTTAGAGACCTGTAGAAGAAAGCCTTCACAAAATTGTCCAAAGAATTTCGGACTGCCTGTCCCTGATCCTTTATTCTCCTTTTTTAATGCTCTGTTACAAAAGAAAAAGCTGATGTTGCTGTTGAGAGTCTCATACCGGGACTGGAGCCCCCAGTGCCCCAGCGCCTCCCATCTCAGACGGAGTCTGTGACCTCAAACTGCACAGGTCAGTCAGGATTCGCTGTGGCGGTGGGATTGTCAGTGTGGTGAGCCCTTAGAGCCTGTCTGTCTTTCCACCCTCGGCTGTGGTCCTAGGCTTAGTTTACAGCCTGGTTGGTTTCTCCCAGAAGGGACGTCCTGTGTTGTCACCACCCAGCCTCTAGATATTGAAGGATGTGTTTCCTCGCTAAAAAGCAGAGTATTTTTTTTGAGCCATGTTTTTTGGTAGAGCGATCGATCCCTAGGTTCTTTCTGATTGCAGTCTTTCTGTATTCAAGATCTTTTCACTGTTGGCAGATTCCTTCCATCTCATTAATTAAGGAACTCTGCTGAGCTCTAAGGATGGCCGTAACTCTTCCTGGTTACTGAGCAGGCTTTCCCCTCTCACAGTGGTATCCATGAACTAATGTTCTGATGTTGACATCCTATTCCTAGCACAGTGCTTTAGTCATTGATAGGTGATTTGCTATTACATTTTAGACATGTTGACATCTTTCCATTACTTTTACCCTAATTTCAAAGTTCACTCTCAGTAGAATCCCTTAACTGCCCAAAAATACAGATTTGATAACTTTCATTTTTTTAGTCCATAATTACCATGATAAAAGTGTCCAATTTCCAAACTTAGAACTAAAACAAGTAGAAATCTAGGAAGTATGAAAATTAACTCATCCAGATTTTAAAAAGTGAACACAGAAGCCAGTATGGTTTCTTGTGCTTACTTGGTTATTTATTTATTTATTTATTTATTTTCAATTCAGGATTTTTTGTTGTTGTTGTTGTATTACATCCATCCCCTTTTTGCTCCCCTCTCCCTTCTGTCCCCCTCTGGTTGTTTTCTTCTAGAAAACTTCCCAGAAAATTGTTCTGTTCTTTAGCTAAAAGCGAATTATGTGTTCAAAGGAGCAACCCAAGCTTAAAGTGTACTACTCGTAAAAGGCAAGATTCTAGTTTGAATAGGAATCTGGTTGAGTTCTAGAAAGTAGTGTTTAGCCATATTGTATTCCAGTAATAATAAGCCAGGGTCAATTCCCTTCTAGCCATATAGGACACTTCATCCTATAGTAGCTTTTTTCCAGGAGTGTTTAGGGAAAGTTTAAGTGAAACTCTTTTTTGTTTTGTTTTGTTTTAAGACTTTATTTATTTTTTTTAAGAGGTGAAAGGAGGGAGAAAGAGAGGGAGAGAAACATCAATGTGAGAGAGTAACATCAATTGGTTGCCTCTTGTGCATTCCCCGATCAGGGACCAAACCCGCAACCCAGGCAGGTGCTCCACCGGGAATCAAACTGGTGACCTTTGGTTTGTGTATGTTGCCCAACCAAGTGAGCCACACCAGTCAGGGCTAAGTGAAACTCTTCGGTTGCAAAGTTCTTTTGCCCAAATGGCACTTGCTGAGAACTAAGCTGCTAAAGTTTTAGTGGCATCCAAATTACATACTTGCTTATCCAGCTACATCTGAGCAAAAAATTCTTCCATATTTATATCTTAAGGTTAAGGAGAATCTAGAAATATATGTTTCTATAGATGAAATCCAGAGTGCTTAATATGTTTCTTCTGGTTTTCTTTCTCCTGCCTTGGCTTGTATGTGTGACATGTAAAATCAGTAACTTTAAGGCTAAGGTCTAATCTTGTGATGTTATTGTATGTGCCATTTAATGCCATCACTGACCTGGGATGCTGTTAATCTGGACTCAGATTCTCTCACCGGGGAAGATTCCCTGATCGATTGCTCTCTGCTTTCTAACCCTACTACTGACCTTCTGGAAGAGTTTGCCCCCATAGCGATCTCTGCTCCAACCCATAAAGGTAAATGCCCTCTTCTTTTTGAGCCCATGTATATCCTTAGAGGAGAACTGAATAACAGAATTGTCCTTACCAAAAGTCTGCTAGTGACGTGTTTCAGCCACCTTCTTATGTGAAAAACTTGAGATTATGTTCTCAGCCACCATGTCATAGTCTCTCTCAGAAAGAATATTTAATAAGGCTTAAATAACAGATTGGTGGAAGTATCTGTATTCCATGTGATCTAATAAAGACAGAGCTACATACCTTTGAAGTCAACTTAAACAGATGGTTGAGTTGATTAGCCACCGAGTATAATTATTAATAATGTGATACCTGTGGGCCTTAAACTTAACAATGGTTCATAATGTAGGATATAAAAAGTTTTGGATAGTGATAGTCATCATTCCTCAAAAGTCAGTCCTCAAAAGTTGAATTTATAAAAGTTTTGAATTTTAGTTAGTATTTGAGTCACAATTGATCACTGGGTTTCTCTTTTTGATCTCCTGTTTTCACTTCTTAGGTTAATACTGGGTTGTAATTTTGGACAGAGGTAGCTTGCACTGAGTTCTATTCAATGAGTAGTTTGTGAAAGTGACAGCCCCAGCTAACTGCGTGGGCATTCACTAAACTTTCTGTGTGTGGGTAGTGAATGTGGTTTTCTGGAAGGAGCAAATACGTAGAAAAGGAACAGTTTTAGAAGTCCTCTCTGAAGGAAATTCGAAAAGGAAGCCTCCCCAAGATGACTGAAAAATAATTAGCCTGTGGTTTGTGGTGCTAATAGCTTTTGTTTTTACCCTTTATTGCATTAAAATGAGTATGTTTTTATAGAGCATGTAGAAAGAAGTTACCTGTTAACCAAGGATATCTGGCAGGAGTGTGTCAGCAGCAATGTGTAATTACAGAGGAGCAGTACTTGCAAAATAGGCCCTCAGCTAGCACTTGTTGTTAAGATAGCCTTAATTAGAAAGGAGCAAAATGTTCTAACAAGCATCTGCTGGAAATCTCAGCGCGTGTGATCTGGTGCCCCAATGTTCCCTGAGGCATCAGAAATATTTTAAGTCTTTTTTCCCAGTCAAAAGGCAGTGAGTCCTTTCAAGGAGCATTTGTTTGCCTAGTATATAGCGGTTGCTTCGGTTGCTTGATTCAAAAAGAGAAAGTACCTCAGCCCATAGTTTTCAGTTTTTCAAATATTGTTTGGCTTCTGTGTGCTCAGTAAAGGAGCTAAATGACTAACTTCTGTATCCTTGTGAATTACTGACATTCAAGAAATACCTCACAGTAACTGCAATTAATGGTAGAGAGAATTCATCCTGTAACCCTTCTCCTGTATCATTTATGAAACTCCTAACGAGGCCAATGCTAAAGCACTTTTTTCATTTCCCTAAGTTTTCCAATTTTGCTACTTTTATTCCAAATCAGGAAAATAAGCATTTTCATCTTTAAAAATTGCGGTGATTTCACAGTTGACAACTTTGTGCCTCTTACATGTCTCTCATTTGCTAATCTCTGCTTCTGTCATTTCTGCTTATGTACTTGCATTCTTTATTAAGCTGCAGAAGATAGTAATCTCATCTCAGGTTTTGATGTCCCTGAGGGCTCGGACAAGGTGGCAGAAGATGAGTTTGACCCTATTCCTGTATTGATAACCAAAAATCCACAAGGTAAGAAAGAGAGAATGGGGAAAGAGCTTGATATCAGCTCTCTACAAAATAGTAGTGTACCAAATCTACAATAGGAATAAGAAACAATATTTAATGAAGGAAATTGGGGGTAATAACAGTCATTGTGGGCTGGACTAGTATAGATAGATAGAGCTACAGATACAGATAGAGATGCTGACATAGAGGCTATCTTAAACCTGTTCATGGTGTTTCTTTAGAGAGAAAGAAAGTGTTTAATAAACTGACTAAAAGCTAGTTTTTACAAAGTATCAAGCCATAAGTAAAGTGATCTTTAAACCTGAAGGCATATGTCAAAAAAAGCACTGAAGTTTTGTTTTGTTTTTTATATCACGGTTAGAACAATTTGTAATAAATATCCTTCTCAAAGAGACTCACAATGGTGCTTCAGTATAATTTGCATCTTTTAGACATTTGTGGAGCATACATTTTCCTCTTTGGATTCAAATCATTTGAATGTGACATACAGCGCTGAATTACATAGGACTATCTATATATATTTGTATTTTTTTAAAGATTTTGTATATTTATTTTTAGAGAAATGGAAAGGGAGGGAGAAATAGAGAGGGAGAAACATCAATGTCTGTCTGGTTGCCTCTCACATGCCACCAACTGGGGCCTTGGTCCACAGGCTGGCACTCAATCCATTGAGCCACACCAGCCAGGGTTATATATTTTTAAAACTCATTTTTTATTGCTGTGGTTTTAGTAACTATTTTCTCTCCAAAGCAAAAATTATTGATTTTCACTCAATCAGGAAAACGACTCTACATTATTAAGAAGTTAGTATGTAGCCAGCAGTTCTCAGGCAAAATTTATATTCATCAGAAAGGTATCCTGCCTATAAGATGGTGGTACACAGTGCCTGAACCTTTTGTGGGAGGTGGTGGATACCTAGTTTATATATTTAAAAATCAACTTGTAAGGGTTTGCAAATGTAAATTGTTGCTTCTCTAGGGTTTAGTTTTTTCTCCTTTGCTTGCTCTGCACATCTAAACCTTAACCCTCTGTGTTTTGTACTGAATTCCTATCTCTCCACTTCCAGGTGGGCACTCTAGAAACAGCAGTGGGAGCTCTGAGTCCAGTCTTCCCAACCTAGCCAGGTCTTTACTGCTGGTGGATCAGCTCATAGACCTGTAGCCGTGACCCAGTAGCAGATGCAGTTCTGTAATCTTCATACCGTAATATACATTTTCATTACGGAATTATAAGAAAATTGATTTTTTTTAAAAATCTGCAAATAAAAGGCCCTCTAGCCCTTATCTCCTACCCCTTGCCTTCTCCTGTAGAAATGATAAGGAAAGAAAATCACTTTGGCCCTCCAGATATTCCTTGGCCAGTTCCTCCCTCTTCATTTGCTGTGTTTTCTCATTACCCTTCTTCAATAGCATTATCTTAAATCAAGCACTAGATGCCATAAGCTTTACCTCTGCTGGAATCAGTTCCACCAAAAGCTTAACTGTAATTGAAACTAGTGAATTGATCTTTGCCTCATTCTTGCTAGGAATGGCTTCCCAAGTCAATCCTTCCAACTCCTGTCTCCTTTGGCCAGATGCTGATGAATGTGTTTCTCTGTTTTTGCTTTTTATCCTGCTGCATTATTAAGAAGACATGGCTTCTTCAGTTGGTCTTAACTCTAGGCAGTAGCCTGGAGACAGGTGTGTGGTTTAAGAAAGGTTAAAAATAACTGACTGATGGTATATGTTTGAAAAGAGAAAGTGAGGCCAGCTCTAGCCAACCAGCTTTGACCTTGTTTGGTCATAGACTTAGCCAAGGGATGTTACACCCCATGCAACCTGCCCAGCATTCGTCCAGCATTCTGGCTTCCATTGAACTGCGATTTCTCAGATCTGGAGATATGACTGCAAGTACTTGAGATCCTTGGATAAAACATGTACATCATATAAATCCCAAGTATTGCCATTCCTTTTCATGTTAACCATCCCAAGCTGGGATCTCAGAAGTAGACCAAAACGAGACAATGGTGGTAATATGATACCTTTTATTAGAAGACTTTTCACTGGGGGAGGGGGGGGCGGATGGGGGAGGGGAAGGAATTGTAGCAGAAACAGATGTATTTTTCTTGTGATTTTTATTTTGAATCAAATATTGTAAATTGTGTATAAAATGAAGACGCTGAAGAGTTCTGTTTCCACTTGACGTTTCAAGTCCTATATCAGGTGTCTGTACAGGGTTTTGATCTCTTTCCCTTGTATAACTTTACCCGGCAATCCTACAGTGTAACATATGGAATCATTTTGAGTAGACTTGTGTGTTGCTCTAAGCTTTCAGCAGGTCCTCTGTCTTTTTAGAATCAGCATGTTGTTTATTTTCAGATAATAAGAAATAAGTGTGCTGACAAGCTAGGCACAGTTTGACTCTGGCTACTTACCTTTCTTTCTCTCTGATGTTTGAATTGAAGGATGAAGCCAATGAAATATGTTCAGTTGGATTTCCTTGGCTTCCTAGACTGAAAAATAAAACCTAGTTCCTCACTAACTTAGAATATTGTTCATAAAATAAATAAAGGACCCTGCACTGACATAATAACAACATGCCCATGGTCACCCTCTGTCTATGTCCTTACTCACTGAAGTGTATTTTTTCCTTACATGGAAACCAGTTTCCTGACATCGCCCTTTTGAAAAGAGGTGGGCACAGAGAACCTCACTGTGCTTTCCTTCCTTGAGTGCCATTTTCCATGATGAGAAGGGAAACTCTTAGTTGGTCAGATTCATACAAATAAAGTTCCAAGCCCATTTGTTTGTTTCTTTATCTAGTGCTTTTGTTTCTTCTTCCTCACATTTGCACTTTAAGGGGAGGGGGAAAGAAAGTTGGACAGCAGCAACAGTGTGCAAAGCACTGCACCACAGAGGTGAGGCTTTAATCGCAGCACTGTGAGAGAAGGCTTTGAAAGGCATCAGAGGAAAAGTCTGAATCTGTCAGTCTTCCTTCCAACTCTAAACATGTCCCATGCCAGCTGAAACTAGATGAGCTTATTAAAGGCCTCTATGAGGATAATGGATCATTTTCAAAATTGAGGGAGGCACATCCTTCCTGCTAAGGATTAAAAAAGACATCTTTGAAGAGCTCTTCATGATTAAATAGCAGTGAAAATGGAACTTGGTTTGCCCCTTTATGGTTGGAAATATAAGTGAAGCTCAAAATTGTATTCTTTTTCCTGGACATAGGAGGATTGTATAAACTATTGAAGGAAATATTTATTTTTTAAATAAGAATAATGTTTTATGCCTACGCTTTCCAATTTGATTTTTTCATACATATGTGTTAGAAATATAATGAAATATCTAGTTTCTTAAAACCATGGAGTGTACAGTTTAGAAATTAAATGTCTCTAAATTGTTCCTTTCATGTATTACCCTAATTACATTGAGGTATGTTAGCTAGTCATCTGGCTCAATAAAGTTTAATGGAGGCTGTTAATGAAAAGAACAGACTGGAAGCCAGAGACTGGATAAGGTAGCGTGAGGGAGATAATGACATGACATGCTTTAGGAGTATGCTCTCAAAGGGGCTATTTTTTTTTTTTTTTAAGGAATAAAGTGAGTGACCTGATAAATGGAACCTAAACTGAAAGAATAGTTTATTGGAGATGAGTGTAGTGTGCTGATAATTAATAGAACTATGGACTGAGCTATAAAAGGGACCTGTGAGATCATCCCCTGGTCCACCCATTTCAATTTACAGGTGTAGGACCTGATGCAGGATAGTGAAGAAGAGGCCTATGCAGGACAAACCACCTGAGATCTTTCCTTGACCTTTGCCGATCACTATCTGAGTTATCTTAAGCAGGCCCATCACTTCTCAGAGCTGTCGTTCTTATTTATACAATGATAGGTTTGGACTAGGTGGTCTCTAAGATTACAGATTCTAGGATTCTAAGTATATATTACTATGCTTTGGGAGGACTATGAAGGATTTGTATATCCTGATGTTCTTCAGTTATTTAATGTAGTTCTTAACTGCAGCAGCATTTACATTTTAGAGAATTATAATGGGCTTTTACTGACCTGGGTTGATCCTTCTTGGTAATCTGAATAGAAACCTAAATATGACAGAGTTTTGGGTTGGTTTGAATCAAAATGACGAACTATCAGCCAAAAGAGTGGGGAAAAGTATTATAAACAAAATGAAGATTTCAACTTGAGAAAAATAGGTTGTTTTTTGTTTGTTTGTTCCCCTATAATTATTAGCAACCTAATTTCTATAATTCTATTTGGAAAAAGGAACAGAGATGTTCTTTTTTAAAATATTATACACACAGAGTACAACAAAGCAGTATCAAATTTTGGTTCTTTTAAAAAAGTATAATCAATGATATGTTATATAAATATGAATAAATACTGTAAGCATATGTTTCTTTTTTGAATTGGAGATCATACTATTTTCTAATTTAGTTTTTATTTTTCAATTATAGTTTATATTCAATATTATTCTGTTTTAGTTTCCAATGTACGTATAGCAAAGTGGTTAGAATATCATGTAAGCATGTTTCTGATTTGCTTTTATTCCAACTGTGCAAGAATAGTAACTATACCAGAAAACATAACAAATTAGTTTTTCTCTCATTTAGAGCATTCTAATTACTAGGTTGCCAAATTCAAGTCCCAGTGTTTTTAAAAGCATAGGCCTCACAGGAGATAAGGCTTAAGTGGATACTTATAAATATGATTATAATCAATGATTACTTTAGCAGACATATCAGAATGTTGACATCTAATTCAGTATTGTTCCTTGGTTTTACTTGGGAAACTAATACTTATTCTAATGATGCTACCATCTTTTAAGTTATGTTTGAAACTGCTCTACGTAGAAGTAATATCAAAGAAGGTAATAGGTATAAGAAAATCAGTGTTATTCGTATCTAATTGGTATTACTTTCAGCCTCTGAAAATAGGTTGTCTTTCTTGATCTACTTTTTCTACTACTGTTTCCAAAAGCAAAATCACCATACTAAGATGAAGAGTGGTTACTATTGAAGATAGTAAAGACAATAATCCACAGAAAATTCCCAGAGAGAATGTTATAATGGAAAGTGACCATGATCACTTTCTTAATTTCCTTTATATTCTGAACAAGGGAATGTTTGGGATTTAGAAAATTGAAAGATACATATTTTAAAGTACCTCAAAACAGGTTGTCACCTTGTTTGGTGTCATTTGATAATAATAGACTTGGCTCTTCCTGAAATAGAATTATAGTACTTGGATTGCTAATAATTATTTGGGGGGGGGCTATTTTTCTTAAGATGAAATATTCATTTTGCTTATAGTATTTTTTCCCATTCTTTTAGCCCATAGTTGATCATTTTGATTCCAATCATCCCAGTCTTCCCGCAGGGGGAAGGCCAGAAACAGTTTTACCTTCAGTACTGCCCTGGTAAGCAGGGGACTTTTGGGGTTGGCCTCATCCCAGAGATACTTCTCTTGGGTATCTGAACCCAGCTGAGCAAATGCACACCATAGATACCTTGGGCCAAAATAAATTTTCCATGATGAAGTTTGTCTGCAAGCTCCATAAGTCTTTCTTGGTTTATAAGATTATCAGATCTTGTAGCCACTAACTTAGAGTTTGGAGAGAATAGCCTCACTTAAAAAAATTTTTTTAGGATTGCCCAAAATACTCAATTAAGCAAATTAGAGATTACCAAGCAGAACAGAGAAGCTATCATATGGAGATTAAATTGGAATCTTTATAGATATATTCCAGATATTATAAAGCTATCCTTTATTCTTCTTTAGCGACTATACATTTGCCAACACAGAGTTAGCCTTTTCCTTGTCCATGCTAGTAGTAATGCTCCTGGAAGTGCTTGAGTTTCTTGAGTCCAAATGAATGGCAATGGCCTCCATTTCAAATAACCTGTAACAAGATACTATTTTGTTTCTCTTTGGTGTCCTTTCACCGAGGTGAGTGAGGGAGGTGTTGTGGGTAATGCAAAGTCACCAAATGGTGGTAGTTGCTAGAATGGAAGACACTTTCTTTGTTTCCACTTTGATAGTGTCTGAATGCACTCTTTTCCTGCCTGTATTCACTCTGCCCCATTGCGCCACCCCGTGGTCACGTGGATGTGTATTTGCCACAGGTCTTTATCCTGCTCTCCCCAAGAAGACAGAGTAAACAGAGGTACATGAAGCTGTCTTATGCAGTGAAAATGTGAAATTTGAACATTGCTATACAAGTATTGTATAAAAAACATGTCTGTAAACAAATTTCTTATGTAAACATACGAGGAATAAAGACTTTTATCTGTTCAAACAGGAGCATTGATGTTCAGAGATGTAAATAACTTCAAGTAGCTGTTGTTTTCCTGAGCTGAAAACCCACTTTTGCAAAAAGGATTTAAACACATTGTTGAGTGACAGTAAGTCCTGTGCACAAGGGAAGCATGGACGCACAGAAGAGACGTGCGGAGGACATTTTTGTGAGTCAGGACTACCCTGGCTTCGCCTTGTGCTCAGAGAGGATGAAAGCCCTGTCTATGCACCTGTGTTTGCTCTGACCAGGCGCAAGGCTGAAAGATAGAGCAGCTGTCCTCCTCTAATTTAATCTTTAATACACCCAGGCCAGTTTAATAAAACATTGTATGTTGGCAATAGCAGTTGTATGCCCAGGGAGAACTCTCTCTCTCATTTAATTGCTCCTCCGGCCTGAGAGGGACAGCATCACTAGCCAATGCTGGCTCCCGTCATATCCCTTATTCCCAGTCATGGGTTTTATTACAGCTACCCAGCACATGGCAGAACCAAATGCTTAATTTTATTATCTAAGCCAAAGGGTCATGGAAATAATCAGTTTGAAGTACATCTTTTGATTCCCTGATTGGGCTCTAGAGTGTGACTTGGGACTGGTGCTGCATTTCTGAAGTTCTTATGAAGGGATATTCACTTCCTACTTGCTAACTATGTATATGAAAAGGTTTCTCAATACTCCCAAGCCTTTGTCCTCAGTTTTTGGCAAGAATTGTGTCTTTGATACAGTCTATAAGTATTATTTTATTTTAGAGTATAGAGGAAAATAAAATTCTGATGGTGCATGATATATTGTACTAAGAAATATCCAGCCGGAAATTGAAGCCTTCAGGTTTTGATTATTTTAGGAAGCACATTGATGACCCTCACTGTGTCCCTCTGATAAAATTTTCAGAGTAAACTTTTCCCCAATCACTCAACACTTTTCATTGCTTTGAAAGTTAATGGGGAGTTAGTCAGGATAATTGCCAAGTCATCAAATACATTTTAGTACTCTTTTCCCTACTTTCTGAAGCATGTGAGGGCTTACTGAAATCTATATAATTTGTAGCCTCAAAATAGACTACAGTGGAGTTTTGAAAAATGTATTTAACCTTAATCTGGCAAACAATCCTACAACAAAGCAAAAAGAAAAAGAAAAAGAAAGAAATGTTTTTATTTGTTGCTTAATGTAATGTGATATACCAAAATAAAAAGAAACATGACCCAGTTAAGGGGGATTAGAACAAAATACTCTACCATAGGCTTCATGGTACAGAAGACCTTTGTGTGGACTATGAGTTGAGGTCCTGGGCTTAAAACCCTCCCCCCAGGCACAACTGTCAATCTTTATTGAGCTCTGTGGTCATAGGGCATCTGCTACGAATGCCATTGGTTACCAAAGGACCTAGACCAAGGCATGAGGGAAAATTAGTATAAATCCTTTATTGCTAGCAGGCAAACTACTTCGAACATGTTTGCTGATAGTAGAGGGCTATCTTCATGTACAAGGACTGTTCACCCTGAAAGCATGTGTTTTCCCAACAAGACTTAATGTCTGTCTCTGTTTACAGTTATTTAGAACTGTTCCTTCTCTTGACTACTTTGTTTCTTGTGCTGCCACCACCAAAAATTCCTTGAGGGAATGTGGTTGGTTGTCTGAACTTTTCCATGTCCACTAGCAATTTTTTGGTCCCCAGAGTGCTCTGAGATTCATAAAGGGTGGTTGTTCTCTGCCTTGGTCGTACTATAACTCTTCTAAAAAGAATGGACAGGTTAAAAGACGTGGCCTTCTCAGGAGAAAACATTCTATGTATTTTCCAGTCCTAGAAGTGGATTCATGCTAATGAATGTAGGCCTGGCCTTGTTTTGAAGGATAGGTTTTCCCTGCAAACAGTATTTTTGTAAGTAGGAGTGTGAATTTTAAAAGTTGCTAGAACTTTAATATGATTTCCCATCACTCACCATGAAAGTCATAGAATATGCTCTGAGTTGGCAGGCTTCCAGTTGACTTGACAAAGAGCCCACTTTTTAATAGAGGTATTTTGATAAACTGGGCATGTTCTTCCACCCTGTCCAACTCTGGATGTGGGCACCACTGCTTGGTACAAGAATCTGGAAATATAATCCAACACTGCAGGCATCCAAAGTGCCCTAGGTTCTATAGGTAGCTGCTTTTGAGTAATCTCTGTACACAAATTAATTTCACTGAATTCAGCTTAAGTTTTCCAGAAACACTAACTCCAGGCAGATTGGTGTTCATTTTCATTATTGATCTGTATGATGCCAGAGTTGGTCATCGGCTTGACTAAATTCTCCATTTTTCCCCCTAAGAGATACTTTGTTCTCCCACAGAAACAGCTTAATAGCATCAACTTACAGGCTAGTTTTAGAAAGTAAGAAATTGTGCCTTAGTTTCAGCAACTGAAAACTTTGTCCATCTGATGCTGCGTTAGAAAGTGGTTCAGGGAGTTTTGGGATCCTCTCATACCATTCTGCTTGGCAAGTCTTATTTTGGAAAATTTGTCTTCCCCCTGTCATTTGAGTTTTGCTACCAGAAATCATC
The DNA here is from genome assembly GCA_004026585.1 of Noctilio leporinus. Classification (NCBI taxonomy): domain Eukaryota; kingdom Metazoa; phylum Chordata; class Mammalia; order Chiroptera; family Noctilionidae; genus Noctilio; species Noctilio leporinus. Next base: position 11,644 of record PVIW01002885.1, on the reverse strand, counting down.
ATCTGGGAATCACTGTGACAGATATGATACCAATATACTTGCCTTAGGATCATGTCTTTTCACATAGATTGCAAGAGAGAAGGAGAGAAGGTATTTTGTTTATTTTTTTATCCTTGACTAATGCTTTCATATCATGCAAGTGTACATAGGAAAGCTGTAATCCAAGGAAAAATTTAACCCCTTCAAAATCAACTTACTCTTCAAATACTATCAGAAAGCCATTTGGCACCAGGATAGGATTTAACTTAAAGACTATAATTTGGAATTCATCAAATGCATGGTAGAAAGGGAAATAAAAACAAGTGGAAACCAACTGTTTGTTTCTGAACACAATATTTAAGGTCAGAACTGCTTAAAAAGAATCATTGCTAAAAAGTTACAGGATTCAGAAAAGCATACTATTTTTGTACGGCATCTTCTAAAATGTTCAGGACTCTACACCTCTCTTAACAATGTGATGTCTCTAAGTGACTGGTTTCCCAATAAACTGATTTTGATGCTGCTTCTCCTGTGTTCTGTGTGCTTAATTTAAGCAGAAACTTCAACAGGGGAATATTGTTATGACAGTTTCTACGAGCTAATGGTTTGCCTAGAAAGGAAGAGGGTTATGTGGGGAGGGGTTGATTGAATCACCTCTTTCCAGAGATTTCGAGTCACCTGTAGAACCCAAATCATTGTACCAAATGTTCTTACCCTGGTGGGTTGGGAAACCCATGATGAAATGATACCTTTACCCCCAACCACCCTTTTTCTGGATTCTTCTTGCTTAGTTACATATGCCTTTTTCCTGCCCTTTTGCTAACATGTGCCCAATGACATACTTCTAACCTGCTAATATTTCTTGGAAGGTAAGCTGTCTTGCATTCTGATAATTGTCTATTTGATTTTTAAAGCCAGAGCACCCTGAGGCACTTCTATCTAGATAGAAATAGTCTAGCATTTTAGAGATTGCAGATACGTCTGTAACTTCCCATGCATTTCACTCCGTCTGCTTAAAGAACTTTATGATGGATTTATTTAAGCAGAGGAAACTTTTGCTAACTTAGAAGATTAAAACAAAATTCCAGGGCAACTCCAGCAGAAGTTGGAATTTCATATGATTTTGCTTAAGTTTCCTCCCCTGCAAAAGTGCCTTCAGTACTCCTGGGTGAGGCACTTTTGTGCTCTTTGAGTAGCACTTATGATGTCAATCATTAAGTAAACTTGCATTTATGAAGCAGCCATGCTTTGCTGCTTTTCTGGGGCAAAGGAGGGGTGTGTCCTCAGATACTGGCAGAGTATGACCACATGTCAGATACTGAATTGAATTTGTCCCCAGACTATTTCTGCATACTCTGGAACCATCATGGTATATGTGGAGACGAGTGATGGGGTTGGTTTTCATTCCATCTTGAGCCAGTGCCAGGTAGAGCAGGTGTCAGTGCCTAGCCCCACGATTAAGAATATTGGTAGTTAGTTACGCTGAATGTCTGTGTGCCTAACGTCTTCATTTCCTTTCCTGTACATTGTGCTTATCATGTTCCAAAATGTGAAACAGTGAGTGGTTGTGTTCCAGTTTGTGTGTAGTTTCCTTGCCTGACTTTTATTTTTCTGTTTTACCTTTTCCATTTTCAACATCTATTATTTGGTCCCACAATGTTACTGCAGGCCATTAAATGTTCCGAGGAGAATTGAACGGACCTATGCATTAATTCCACGTTTTGTGCTTTTCTAGGTCTCCAGAGAGAGCCCAATCCCTGTCCTGTCATAACTGTAGAGCACTTTAAAGAACCAACCGGTGTGAAAGGCCTTCCCTTGTATCCAGACCCCTCCAGAGTACCTGATATGAAAACTCAGAACAATTTAGAATCTGACTACTTGGCCAGAGATGGCCCTTCAAGCAACAGCTCATTCCACAGCAGTGAAGAGGAAGGGACTGACCTTGAGGGGGACATGCTAGACTGCAGTGGGTCTCGACCTCTCCTCATGGAATCTGAAGATGAGGACGAGAGCTGCAAGCCTCCCCAGGAGACGCTGGGAGCTGCCATTCCATTCGCTCAGCCAGAAGTCCCTACTGAGCAAGCCATGGCAGTGCAGGGTGGAAGGAAGAACCAGTTTCAAGCTCTCGTACAACCAGCTACTGATGGTGTTGGTGAGCCCGATGTTTTTGCCACAGCCCCCTTCAGGAGCTCAAGGATTTCAAGGGATGAAATGGACATTTTCTCTAAAGCCCCATTTATCTCCAAGGGTAGTGTGGCTCCTTCCCAGCCAGAGGAGGCAGACGTGTTCCTGAGAGCACCTTTTACCAAAAAGAAAAGTATGGAGGAGTTAACGATTGCCCAGAGCACCTTTCAGGAGTTGCCTGTGCAGGGTGGTCTTCTGAGTCAGGCAGATGATGTTGCTCTACTCTCAGGCCTTGACAGAGCAGCATATGCCTCTGTCCGATCTCCGTATTCCATGGCTGGTTTTGGCCAACAATCCAACCTCCCCTCCCATTCTGTGCACGCAGCAGACCATCTTGACAGCATCTCACCCAGGGGATCCTCCCTGGAACCTGGGGGCCATCCTAATGACAGAAACAAAGGGCTTCAGCCGCAGAAAGAAGCTGTCTCGGGCCCCATGGCTGGCAAACCATTCCGCCCCCAGTCTTTATCCAAATACTCTCGTCACTATAGCCCAGAAGATGAGCCAAGTCCTGAAGCCCAGCCCATTGCTGCCTACAAAATAGTTTCACAAACTAACAAGCAGTCCATAGCTGGCTCTGTTTCCGTCACATCCCTTTCCTCCAGGACTACGGAGCTGCCAGCTGCTGATCCTTTTGCTTTAGCACCCTTTCCTTCAAAATCAGGCAAGCAGAAACCTTAAGAGCAAACCCTGAGCCTTAGGCTTCTGTCTCTACCCTACCATCAATAAGCCACTACACCACTCCCAGCTGAGCCTTCCTAAGAAGAAATGTATCAGTTACTATCTTTCAGTTCTCTGGGTCAGAGCAAAACCTCAGTGGACAGACTCAAGTGCAAAACCCCTTTCAGTATGCTCAGTTCTTTTGTTTATATTGATTTCTGGACTTCTAGGTGTTTCCATCTTCACCTCTACCCAGAAGTTGGGTCTTCTATTTCCCCCAGAAACTATTTAAATCCAGGAACAGGTCATGAACCCAACCCCAAAGGGGCCATGTTATTGCTAGTTTTAATTCCTGCAGACCTGTTGTGAGTCATGTCCACTGAGGAATCAAGATCAGTCCCTCCAGGACTTGATTTAATACTCTTGAAAAAGAGGGTATTTCTGGAAAGAGATGCAAGATGAAAATCCTGCATATCAAGAGGAACTGTAATCCTGCAGATATAATCATTCCTTTAAACCAGCAGCTCTAGGATTCTCTGCATCTGTTGCTGAGTCTGTGCCAGCCAGGCTGGCCCTCATGTGTGCGTGCCTGTGGGTGTTTCATGTATGTCAGATCTTTTCCTGTGTGGAAATGCAGACAGATGAGATATATGTGCTCATATCTCATAGTGTTGAGCCTTCCCCACATCCACGCCACTTTGTAAATTAGTATGAGTGCATAGGTTGTGTGTGTGTGTGTGTGCACGTGTGTACATGCACGCACAGGAAGTGTTTTTTCTTTAGGATAATCCTGTCCCACCAGGCCTACCTCTACAATCATTCATTTACTGGTATTTATCTCCTGCACTAATTTACTTGAACCCTGTTTTTATTTAGTTCTTTTCTCATGGTAAAATTGGTTTCATTGGAAGGTGTAGGAAAATCCTGCTGAAGCAGGTTTCTGGGTAGATTTCTTTTTCTCCCTAATTTGCCGTTTGTGATTAACAAATTCTATTAACATGGTCATGAAAAATGAATTATTTTTCTACATTTCCCCCCTCAGAACAATATAAAAGAGCACCTGTTACAGATTCAACTGCTGGGTATATGGTCTTAGTAATTTTTTAAAGTACTTAAAAACCTAGGTCTGAGCACTCCATGCTGTCATTCTGGAATTCATGATGAGACTAGGCTACAAACTAGATCTGCTTATTTGTTTGTTCCAAGTAATCTTTCTCTGTTGCTTCTTGAAATAGAAATCTGAGACTTGTAAATAACTTTGTGTGGGAGAATGAAAAAGAGCTGAATCTGTTAACCATGAAAACCTTTATTTCTCCCTCCCTTTAGATGTTGAAGTAAGCCAGATAGATGAACTGACTTGTGTTTTTGAAATGCCTTCTCTTTCTGGAAAAAGCTGACTCATTCCTACCTGTTTTCATACCCTTTATTATCAGTGCCTTAAAATGCAATTTACGTCTCAAAGGGAAGACTTCAACTGAGAACATTCAACTTTATGGGAAGAGTTGCAAAGAAAGCTTCTGTGACTTATAGTAAATGTTAAGGATTTTTTTCCCATTAGCTGGAGAAATTGAGGGAATTGCTTACCAAACAAGATTAATGATTCAAGAATTCCTGGAAATTCATTCAAGAATCAAGCCTGAAGGTCAAATTGTAATGCAGTTGATGAGGTGTGATAGTCTTTAAATTTAGTTTGTGGATCTTGGCAGTAAGCTATAAACAGCTGCTTTTCAAGACTTTTTCTAGGGTTGTCTCCACCTATTTCAAGTGTCCAGGTTAAAAAAAAATGATTGGCACTGAATCAGGGCTACCAGCAATGGTTTTCCAATTGAGGCTTCTTTGTGCCAGAAATGAATGTCTTTCACTTTGTTAGATGCTAAGTCTTCATTCTAAGAGATTTTTTTTCTCCCCATGATCATTTCTGACTTTTCTGTGTGATAGTGGATGCAAAATTATTCTTCCAGTTGAATGAATAGTTTTAGCCAATGCATATGGAATTCTGCACCTCAGACTCTCCCCTCTGACATGATCAATGACAGCCTTCAAAGGCAGGGGCCAAGAAGATAGAAATATTCAGGAAAGTCTTCACCTCCAAATCTGAAACTTAAAAAGAAGGTCATTCTAATTCACTCTTCCAAGTATTCAGGATTACTTCTATAACAGGCCTGCAAAAGGTTTTTCCTTTGGTTATCTGATCACATCCTCTTAATCAAATAGCCATTTTAGTTCTCAAAATAAAATCAATAAAATGATGGTGATTTTTGTTATGTAGTTGAATCATTTGTCAAGTATGAATTCATAAATTTGTTTTTATTCTCATGGAGACCTGTAATGGCTGGAGACTCTAAATACCTTCTTTGATTAGGAAATTAATATAAGTACAAATTACTATTCTATTCTTAGTGATACATGAAAATATTTTGACTGTGGGATGACATTAATTATTAGCTAATAATTAGAGAATTCTGCAATGATCTTTGGATCATATAAGGTAAATGCATCATTGAAAGATAAAATATTCTTGCCAGAGGCCATCCTGAATCTGGAAATTTGGAAAATTTAGTTTTAAGGGAATCCAGAGTGCTCAGGGTGCTTTGAATTGAATTAGTAGTAAATACATGTTTCCAACAACTACACTGCAATAGGGTAACATACATTAAAGAGAAAAGAAAATATGTAGCCAACAAAATACTGCACTTCTTGTGTTATTTCATGTGTTACTTGCTCTGCACCTCTGATAGGGAATGCAGGCACGTGTTAACTTCCATTTCAGAGGAGTGTGGTGAGCCAGAATAAACATTGAATCGTAACATGCACTGATGAACTTAAAAGATTCACATTAATTGACTAACAGGCACTATTGAAATAATGAATTATCTTATGTGTGGTGAAAAATATTGAACGTATCTGTTTCCTGGGCTCACGTACAGCCCTGATCTCCAAATCCTTTTTAGGCTGAGAAATGGAATGGATAAAATTTGTTGCTAATGCAGATGCTTGGCAAGACCAAAGGGAATCTAGGTCATAAGCGTTTGCATTTTGAGTCCACCCATTGAGTTGAAATTTTCATACTGTGAGATTAATTTGGCAACTGAGATACTTCTTTCTAAACTTTGAGGGAAAATGCCAGTATCTTACAGACATCATTTAAGTGTTAGAATACATGTATATGAGTGTTTTCAGCATGCATGTATGATGTTCAATGGACATTTCACTGATTTTAGTTTATTTGAACTGTTAGTTACCAGAGTGATCTGACAATAGAAATTCAATCATGCTGCATTTGATTTCATAAAGAAAAGTCATCAAAACCTTGATTATATAATATGTATGAATTATATCAAATAGGAAACTTTATCATATAGGAAACTAGTGAAGGGCAGGACCAAACTCTTAATAGGAAAGATACCATTTAAAATGGAGTCACTTAGGTCCCTTTAGTAAATGTTATTCTGTGCCTTTGGAGTTGAAATTGGAGAACATGTGCAATTAGTCAACTGTGGCATGGCTGCTGTCTACACAAAATGTTCTAAAAAGTCTGGAACCCAACTTGCTTTGATTTAAGGGACATAGGAGAGCCACTGAAAGATCCACAGCTTCCGAGGAGGCAGGAGCACTTTGTCAACACCACAGCCACCCCCTGAGCTCTGATCCTCCAATCCTGCCTGAAGGAGTAAACATGAAGATTTTAAATGAAATCATCTAATATAAGTTCGTCATTTTTTCGATGCCTTTGTCAACTGTACTTGTAGTTTTTGTTATTCCTTTTTGTGTTTAACCATCAAGACACTTGCAAACTTGTGACTTATGAAGTTCACTAAAGGAAGAACTTCAAAATGCTTGAAAATAAAAAGTAGTGTCTGGTTGGAGTTTTTTTTTGTTTGTTTGTTTTTTTGTTTTTGTGTTTTTTTTGGTTTTTTTGGGTTTTTTTTGTGTGTTTTTTTTTTTTTTTTGTTCTTCCACTACAAAATAAGCTTGCTAGGTTGCTGAGAACAAGAAGCTGGCCCAGATTAGATGTGGGAATTTACACTGGCAGTGTCTTGATTCCCAGAATGCCACTTTGCTCTCTGAATTTTATTAGGAAACAGGCCTCCCACACACGGTGCCCAGGATCCCATCCCACTGCCAGACATAGCTCTTTCCTGCTCTTTAACCTTGCAAGTCTTCCTGGCTCATCTTTCTTATTTCTGTTCCCACTCATTTGCTCGCATGACATTCCCGATTATGACCATACCAATAAGTAGATAAGAGGTATGATTGAATGATTGTGTTAATTTTTATTTGCCTCCCTTCTTATTATAAACAGTTTCTTAAATTTCAGCTTAACCTATGATAATCTCACCACATTGGGATAATTCAAAATAAGAAATGAAATGGCTCACCTTCCCCATTGCTTACGGACTAGAAGAAAGGATGAAGGAAGGTTGGCAGAATCCCAGCCTTGCTCTGCAGAAACAGCCCAGAGTGCAAGTTCATGTGTAAAGGTACTCCAGAATAGCTTTTAAAAATGGCTAAATGTTAACCAACACACTGGTGGCTTAGTCCACTATTCCCATAACTTGTAATTGCATAAGAAATTTAGCCTCAAGCTACTCCCTAGCCATCTCAATATGTGTGACACTGTTGAGTTTATAGTGACAATGTTTTGTTCTTGAAATCAAGTCAATGTTATCTGCATTGCATTATAATAGAACCATATATGCATGTTAAAGGAATCTGTTTGATTCCTGTAGGCAAGGAATTGCGGAAATGGTGTTTACCCAGTATCAGTTAAAGTGAAACTTTGAGAGTGAAAGATGATGTAGCTTTTCACTTTGAAATGGCAAGTCAGTTGTATTTTCTGAGTCTACCAAAGACTCCTGTTTGGGGAGTGTGAATGGAGTGTGTGTGTGTGTGTGTGTGTGTGTTTAAGTGTGTATTCCATGTTTTCTGCCATGGTGTTAACCTAAGACCTCCTAATAAAAACATCCAAAGAATACGAAGAGATGACAGTCCATATTTGGCATGAGTAAATTTGGTTCTCTTTGCCAATAGCTCTCTGAGTAAGAACTAACGTTGTTCTAGATAAATGTTGGAAAAATCAACCATTGCCTGAGCCGAATTTCCACAGTAAGCATGCTCTTCCCATCCACGAGAATGAAACTCAGTAGGGTTGGTCCTGAATTCTTGGCTCATGTGTATTGTTGGGAGTGACACAATGACCAATGACCGGAACACCACAAGGCCTGCAAGGCGTTACTTTGAAAGAGGGAATGTTTCAAGTCATATTTTTGGGACTGCCAACCAAATAGAGGCCAAGGACCTTACTCATTCCATGTAGAAGAGGTGAACACTCTTAACTGACTGTATTTTGAGTTGGCTGAACGAGGTGGTTGACTCCTCTGTAAGGAGTGTTGTGGCCATCAGTCCTCAGAAAACAAGATATACATGCAATCTCAATGGCTGTGAACATGGGAAAGGAAGGGAAAAGACAATTATAAAGTCAATCTTAGCAGTTTTTGCAATACCTCTTATTTGCAGACTATTGGAATTATGTTATTGCACTCTGTGTGATCTATCTTATGTATCTGATAGTTTTATGAATAATTATTTGAGTTGTAAACTCCTATATACTTTATTAAAGTGAACATAATTAAAATAAATGATTTATACTTTGTATTATTTCTTACATCAGCTCTTCCCAGGTTTGAAGAGCTCCTTTTCACTTTAGTACCAAGCCTAGTTTTACATTTTTAAGTTTCAAAGAACAACTTCTGGCTGCTTGCTTGCTTACTTGCTTTCTTACCTTCCAGTCCTGTCATTGTTATTCCCTGAGACCTACCTCCTGTTCCAAATGTTATGTGGAGACATAAATGAAGTATCACAAGATAACTGAACCATAAAGACTGAGCTGGGAAAACTACAGAGCTCCTGACTATGTAAATTTTGCTGTGAGCTTCTAATGTGCCTGTTATCTGAATATGAGCTGCATTAATCCGAAGAGAGATATAGTAACCTAAGAAACTAAGCACAGAAGTCTTGGAGGGAAATGGATTATACCTAAGAATTTTTTAAATCCCCACCATGGGAAGGAACCTGCCTCTCCAAATTTGAGAAAATAACAGTAATATTTGAACTTTAATGAGCTTGACATCCATGAGAATTAGTAATGGGCTGAGTTCACAGAGAACATTCAAAGAAAGTCAGGTATCGGTCCAAAAATGTCTGACATGATATGCAGGAGTAAAACCAAAGTTTTCTATTTTTTCTGGAGATTTATTTAAGATTTGATTCATCCATCTTTAAATACAGCCCTGGACAGGTGGCTCAGTTGGTGGCACATCATCCCGTACACCAAAAGGTTGTAAATTCTGAGTCAGGGCACGTACCTAGGTTGCAGATTTGATCCCTGGACAGGTTCCATATGGAAGGCAAATGATGGATCAATGTTTCTCGCATTGATATTTGCTCTCCCCTCCTCTCTCTAAAATCAGTAAACATTCTCAGGTGAGGAATATATCATGTAATATAAAAAACAGACATTTAGGGCCCTGGCTGGTAGCACAGTGGTTAAGGCGCCGGCCTGCGAACCCAAAGGTCTCAGGTTCGATTCCCCAGCCAGGGCACATAACAAGGTTGCAAACCAGGTCTCCAATCAGGTCTGTGGCTGGAGGCAGGTGAAAAGCAACCATACATTGATGTCTCTCTCCCTCTCTGCCTCTCTCCCTTCCTCTCTTTCTAAAAACAATGAAATAAAATCTTAAAAAAAAAAAAATCAGACATTTATGGAAGAAGGTACAAGAAACATTGTATGTAAGACAATACCTCAAGTTCTCTTCAAAGTAGGCACCCTGGGACCTCTCACAGTTCAATTGGCGTCTGCTACTCTTGTATTTTCCTGAATCTCATCAACAGACAAATCTCTTTCCCTTTCAAAGGTGATTTTAGTTTTGGGAAAAGCCAAAAGTCACAGGGCCAAATTGGGGCTGTAGTGGGGCTGAGTCACCTGGGTGATTTGCTAAACTGGTGAGGGAATTTCTAACAGTTGAATTCTTTGGGGAGGCTCTGCTTTTAGATGGTGAAGTTTTTTTAAAAAAAAGCTTGCAGTGGTATGTCCTGGGTACCTACAGCTGAGACACATGTGGGCTCTGACAGGTCAGAAAGGCCATGGCTGCCACTACTACCATCAAGGCCTTTTTTTCTCTGCAAAGTAAAATCTTCTAACAATGAGAAGCTAATCATGCAGATGGCTAAAAAATATGTAACCAGTATCTCGCATAGATTGAATTCAGTAAGAGACAATTGTGAAAGGGCTTAAATTAGGTCTTTTCTTTTCTTTTTCTTTTTTAATTTTCCTGCTTCATTCCTTGATGAAATTCTTGCAGAGCCCATCACTTTCTGGTCATTTTCAGGTTTAAAAACGATCTTATTTTCCATAGTACTCTCAAGGATTAAAACTAGCCCTGGCTGCTGTGACTCAGTGGATTCATTGCTGGCCCGCAAACCAAAGTATCTCTGCTTTGATTCCTGGTCAGGGCATAAGCCTGGGTTGTGTGTCAGGTCCCCGGTTGCGGGTGTACAAGAGACAACCACCTGATTGATGTTTCTCTTTCACATTACTGTTTCTCTCCCTCTCTCTCTTCCCTTCTCTCTAATAAGTCCTTCAAAAAACTGTAAAAAATGTAAAAGCTAGCCAAGTATTTAAAACTCCCATTTTACACCTGCTTTCCTCTTTTTCCTAGGTTGGGGCTCCGATCCCTGCCTGCTCCTCCTACACATGCCTCCAGCAGGTATAGAAATACGGTCACCCAGTCCATAAAACAAATAGACTCCAAGGCTAGGAGAGTTCAATGACAGTGGGGCATTTGTTTACAATCTTGCAAAACCAGGTGTCTGGTGGGCAGGCACACTAAAGCGGGAAAAATTAGCAAATTTAAACTTGAGCAGTTCCTCTCTCGTTTCCTCATTGGCTGAGTACCTCGGAGTCACAATCTGGCTTGATCATGTCTAAAGAGATGATTGGGCAGTTTAAACCCTAGCACCACCGACTTCCGGCCCCAATGTGGCCACCCCTCCTTTCCTCTGTTCTTGGAGGTATCCATGATGGGCTGTGGAAGTCCCTAGGCCTCCTACTAACTATCACATCCTCACTAGTGTACCCGAGTCCCTTCTTTGTAACCCTATTTACTCAGAAACTTCCTGATTCATTTGCTATCTGGCCTAACCATTAATAGTTACCCACTGTGGCTTAGTTTGGTTTGAGAGTCACTTGCTACCCTGTTTCTCACAAAGGGGCTTGGAATCAGGTTTCAGGGTCCTTTTCCTTGGCTGGAATTGATGGCTGCTTTCTACACTGTTCCCTTGAAGGGGGATCAACAATGTAAAGGCCCTGAGGCTAGAAATAATTTGGTGTATTTAAGGAACTGAAAATAGCCAGAGGATGGGAAAGAGACACAGGCTGGCAGTCTGCCTTTCAAACACCTCAAGGCATACACATACAAGCACATGCACTCATAGACACAGATGATTTTACATGAATGGAATCATATTACTTAGGCTCTTACTAAGCAGTTGTTTTTCATTTAATATAAAGGCCCAAGAATTGGCAAAGGTTTTTTTTTTTCTTTTCTTTTTTTTTTTTTTTTATAAATTTTATTGTTGTTGTATTACATCCATCCCCTTTTTGCTCCCCTCTGTCCCCCCACCCACCCACCCATTCCCCCCAAAGTCAATCCCACCTGTTGTCCATGTCCATGGTTCCTTTATACTAGGTTCTTGTCTAAGCTGCTCCCCTTCTTTGCCTCTACCTCTCCCTCCCCACTACCCCGTTCCCCTGACCACTGAA